>JALIGW010000027.1:1935000-2100000 GCA_023053685.1 Diadophis punctatus similis
CTCAGTAGAGAGAAGATAAATTGTACAGGAGTTGGGAAGACTATCAGGCATTTCTATATTACAGCTGCTGCTGCAGACAAAAGCTCAGAGGAACTGGATGATTTTAGTTGACGAGAAAATCCATCAGAAGGAGAAGACCTGATGCTAGCCCTTTGAGGTTGTCCAGAGAAGAAACACAAACCATGGGTACCACATTTATCCTAAGATTACAGTATCAGAATATTGCAAATTTAAAAGCCCTTCTCCCTTCCCTTATATTTACTTTCCATAAAACTAGGACTGGTCCATTCTGAGATGCTTCCCATACACTTATTCCAGGGGTCCCCAAACTTGGCAACTTTAAGACTTGTGGACTTCAACTCCCAGAATTCTCCAGCCAGCATAGAACTCCTGGAATTCTCCAGCCAGCATAGAACTCCCGGAATTCTCCAGCCAACCCAGAACATTAATTCACTGATAAGCATAGCTGGCTGGAGAATTCTGGGAGTTGAAGTCCACAAATCGTAAAGTTGCCAAGTTTGAAGACCTCTGACCTATTCTTTCTGTGAGCTGAGATAACTTTTGGGTGATGGTTGTTTAGACTGTGCTTTTCTTTCCTCCTCTATCCCATTGTACCTGCGAAGTAATGCTTATCCAGATAGACAAGACCTTTGAAGGGAGAGGGTTTCTGGATTGGTTTCTTAGGTGTTGTAGACAGTAAAGAAGATGGCTTTGACAGACGTATGTGAGATTCATTACCAAAGCAACAAGGAGGGAAACAACTTAAGTCCACAACAAGCAGAAAATGTGCCAAAGAGGCTCAGACCTTCCTAATTCAGGAAATGAGAAGGGGGAGGAGGTTCCATATATTTGAATTGTCAAGGCTGTGGTCAGTTCTCATTAGGTAGATCTGACCAGTGGTGGGGCTCCAAAATTTTTAACAACCTGTTCTCTGCCATAATGACTGGCTGGGTGGGAGTGGATGGGTGGGCGTGGCTGGGGGGACTCATGTGACTGAGTGGGCATGGCCAATTCTATGTCACTTGTGTGGGTGGTACCTGTATGGGACAGGCAGGGTTGGGGAGGGAATCCAGGGGTCTCCGGTGAAAAGGGCGGGAGGAAAGAAAGATCCAACCTCTGTGTGTGTGTTAATGTGTGTGTGTGTGTGAGAGAGAGAGAGAGAGAGAGAGACTGCATCAAGCAAGACTGGGAAAGCTTGCTGCAAGAGGAAGAGAAGCTGGGTAAGCTGTTTTTTGTCCATTTTTGTCCTTTTTCGGGCCATTTTCAGGCCAATTGTTGGGCTAATTTTGGCCTGAAAAATGGCCTGTTTTGGGGCCATTTTTGGCTGTTTTCAGGCCATTTTCCGGGCTGTTTTTGGGCCGATTTTGGCCAGAGAAATGGCCTGAAAACGGCCCCAAAAATGGACAAAAACATCCCAAAAATTGGTGGGGGAGGGGCCAGCCGGTGGTCCCATTTGCCGGTTCTCCAAACCACGCAGAATTGGAACAACCGGTTGAGGCAAACCAGTCAGAACCGGCAGCAGCCCACCTCTGGATCTGACCAGGAATCAATTCCATAGAAAAGCTAAAACTACTTCTATTGAGATTGTCTATACAGGGGGAAAAATGGTGAACTGAAGATGACTCCCATAAAAGTGGAACAGCCGCAGTGGAGGGAAGACCCAGCAAATAGACCAGTTCTTCGTAATCTCTCTCAGGAGAAGAAGTAGTTTTGGGATTGCTCACAGATGCTCCTCCCAACTGCTCCTCATTAGAAGCCACAAGTCAGTGGTCTATGGTATGTTTAGAGCTCTGGGAGACAAGAAAACAGCTATCTTGCTCAAACCACACAGTTGGCATCTTTAAAAGGACGCTGGGTTCACATACTCCCTTCTCTAATCACTTTTGGAAATGGCTTGTTAACTGTTTTCAGCTTTAAGGAACCTTTGGATTGACAAGTTTTACCACACCTTCAATCATTAGCAAATGAAATTTTAAATACAAGTTTAAGGACTTTTATTTCTGGAATGAAAAAAAAAAAGGATGATTGAAATTTTGATTTTAGAAAGTCATGAATGGACTAAGGGTCCAGATAATTTTTGAAATAAGATTTTGAAATCAATTGTACAGAACCCTTCCAATGGATGATGCTTTTATTCTGAATTCTTAAAATAACATAATGTATGATAGGAGTTTTAAGAATTAGATACTAGAACCGTGATGGCGAACCTATGGCACGGGTGCCACAAGTGGCACGCGGAGCCATATCAGTGGGCATGTGAGCTCAGGTCCGGTGCGCATGTGCGCACCGGCCGGCTGATTTTCGGGCCTTCTGGGCCCACTGGGAGTCAGGAAACAGGCTGTTTCCAGCCTCCAGAGGGGATGGGGAAGGCTGTTTTCGCCCTCCCCAGGCTCCTAGAAGCCTGGAGAGAGCAAAAAATGGGTGTGCATTGCATGCTGGGAGTGGGGGGGGGGTCATATGCGCATGCGCGGGGGTGCATGAAATTATGGGTGTGGGCATGCACACACGTGATCCCACACATCCCCCCCTTTTTGGCACGCGAACCAAAAAAGGTTCACCATCACTGCACTAGAAGGAACTGGAAAGAACTAAAGATTACAGTTAAAAGAGAAGAGCACTCAAATTCAATTTACTAATACTAATTTTTTCTTTTCTTCACCTTGTCTTTCTCTTTCTAACTAATTAAATTTTAATATTATAATTTTTAATAAAATTAAAATATGTAACTACTAGAAGGGAATGTCAAGTCCCTTCTGTTAAGGAAGCAATTCACTTCTTCTTCCCAAATATTTGGTTTTGTTAGTTTTGGCCAGCATCTGTTATCCTTCAAAAAGATATTTAATCCACTAATACTTCTCTTCAACAGAATTTGTGCAAGTCACGTTTTCTGTCTCACACAATGAAGAAAATGAAAGTAATAGGAAGCATTTGGCCTTGAGAAGGCTGATATATTACAGACTGATATATTTAAGAGCTCAAATACTTTATCACCCTGACTTGCGAGACATGGAATTATATTAGGAGAAATTTCCTAAGAAGGAGAACAGCTTGATCAGAGCCCAGAGAGAAAATATTCCTTTAGATATGTTCAAGCAGAAGCTGAAGAGGCATCTTTTAGAGATACTTTCATTTGATCTTCTGTTACTGGGCGAAGCTTGGTCTCTCGATTACAAATGAGCTTTTCCATTTCAGTTCAGACCTTGGAAATTCCTGAGATTTAGCATAATTTCCATCTCTCTTTCCCTCCCTCCCTCTCTCTCTTCTACACTGCCCATCGCACCTATGTGACTCTGGGAGGTTTACAGATAAAAATAATAATGATGAAGACAGTGTTTGACTTGCTTAGCAAGCCATGCAAACTAAGAAAATAATAATGATGAAGACAGTGTTTGACTTGCTTAGCAAGCCATGCAAACTAAGATATTGAAACTCTAGAGAAAGTGCAGAGGAGAGCAACCAGGATGATTAGGGGACTAAAAACTATAACATAGAAGAGCGGTTGCAAGAACTGGGCATGGCCAATCTAGCAAAGAGAAGGACCAGGGGTGACATGATAACAGTGTTCCAATACTTGAGGGGCTACCACAGAGAGGAGGGAGTCAGGCTGTTTTCCAAGGCACCAGAAGGCCAGACAAGGAATAATGGATGGAAACTGACCATGGAGAGATTCAACCTGGAAATAAGGAGGAACTTTCTGACAGTGAGAGCGATCAACCAGTGGAACAGCTTGCCTACGGAGGTTGTGAGAGCTCCAACAGTTGAGACTTTCAAAGGGAGATTGGACTGCCATTTGTCTGAAATGGTGTAGGGTCTCCTGCTTGAGCGAGGGGTTGGACTAGATGACCTACAAGGTCCCTTCCAACTCTAGTAATCTGTAAGATTGCAATGGCCATATTTTAACTTGTAGGCTATCATCATCTATATATGGACAGAGGGCTCTGCAACCTTTCTTAGATCCCAAGAAGGAGCAGTGAGGAACTGTGGCAAGCAATACTTACCTATTTAGTCAGTGGAAATGATTGTCCTTGCCAGGAATATTTTAAATGAGGAGCCATCTGCTTTGTGCCTGTATCAGGCAGTGGTGGCGCAGTGGTTAGAATGCAGTATTGCAAGCTACTTCTGCTGACTGCCGGCTGCCAGATGTTTGGCAGTTTGAGTCTCACTGGGTCAAGGTTGACTCAGCCTTCCATCTTTCCCAGGTTGGTAAAATGAGGAGTCAGATTGTTGGGGGCAATATGCTGACTTTGTAAATGCTTAGAGTGGGCTGTAAAGCACTACAACGCGGTACGGGGGCGGGTTCCACTTACTTTTCGCTACCGGTGCGCATCATGATGTCACATGATTCTACTTCTGCGCATGCTCAGAAGGACATTTCAAGCCATCCCGTCTCGCGATTCTACTTCCGCGCATCCTCAGAAGGACATTTCAAGCTGTCCCATCGCGCGATTCTACTTCCATGCATGCTCAGAAGGACATTTCAAGCCGAAACTTACAAAAAAAAGATGGCGGCCCGCACAGACCGGCACAGATAGCACCGGAGCCATCGCACCTAAATTACATCACCAGTGGGCTGCTACCGGAATGCCAGCACCAGACCGCACCGGTAGGAACCCACCCCTGGTACTGTAAGTCTAAGTGCTGTTGCTATTGCATGCTCATACCAATTTGAAGGCGTTTGATTCAGTTCAGCTGATTAAAGGGATCCAGGGATTTGATTCTGAGAGATGACTTGACTATTGCTATTGCTATTATTGATGTGAAGTGGAACTGAACCAGGAACCTGATGATTGTACTATTTATTTCAGAGCAATCATCTCCAATTCGCTAGCAAATTTCTGCTTTTCTGCATTTCCTGTGGTGCTGTTCTTTGGATGGAAACTAGGTGGCAGCAGAACCACATTAAGGAGGCTCCTGAACAGTCCTTCCTCTCTCTCCAAACAGTTCTGAGAGTCAGGATGACGGAGCAGAAAATATTTATTTGCAAAGGCAGCTCACCTTTCCATGAGGAAGCCTCATCCTGACTTACAGTCTGTCCTTACCTACAAATATCTCTATTGTAACTGGCTGGACAGAGTGCCAGGGGCAGGCAAAGCCACTGTAAGTCAGTTTGGCAGGTCGAGAGCAGCTACGCAACACAACCACCATCACTTTGTCAACATTGGCATCTTGCACCAAGACAAAATAAAATTCGTGATGCGAACCGGTGGCGAAGGTTAAGTGGAACCCACCCCTGTGGGTGAACCTATATGTCAACTGGGGCGAGCTATAGGTCAATTTTGTTTGCAGGTGGGAATTTTTTAATCTCCCAAATCTCCAGGAGGGATTGGAAAGTATATATTTTGGAAATGTTTTAATTGGACTTCCGGGGGCGGGGCCATGGCGGAGCGAAGCTAAGAAGCAAATCACTGCAACTTAGCTCGAGTTTCTTCGTTCAGACTGCCGAAAATCCGCAGCGTGGAGCCTTGCAGGGGCTAGCGCGAGGAAGGGGATCATCGTGCGAGGACGGGAGGAGGTGCAAACCCCCGCTGAAGCAGATGGAAACCCCAAATCGGAGCGAAGAAGAAACCAGCAAACCACGCTGGTCCAGAGGTATGGCCGCCTGAGCATACAGCAAGGAAGGGAGAGATAGAGGAACGGCAAAATATTCGCAGATCATTGCAAACATCAGACAAATTGGATTACAGTTTTGACTTTCGGAGAATATTCCTTAAGAGAAGAGAACGATCGGCACCCCCGAAAGACAATTGAGTCTCCAAAAAAAAAAAAAAAAACCCAGCGGCACCTTAGCGGAAAGGAGCGAAGGCGAGACAAATAAAACTAAATCAATAGACTGCTTTAAAGGGATACGATCCAGAAAGAACTGCGGGATTACCGGAAAAACAGTTGAGGGTAAAAAAAAAGGGACCTACGAGAAGATCATATTGGAAATACTCTGCAACTAAAGAGTGGGGGGAAAGGAGAGAGAACTGTGACAAAGCAATTCTCTAGAGCGCAAACATCTTGAATAGACTGTGAAACAGGAAAAGAAGATCGAAGACGCCACCCCCAAAGAGACATTTGTAAGATATAGCATATGATACCCAATTAACTTGAAAACTTTAACGTATATATTGAGCAAATCAACATTTTGATAGTTAAACTCTAACACTTAGTTACTAAAGCTATTAAAGTTAAGATTAATGTGTGTGGATATCTAAGTAATTAAATACTACGGTTATTAGTACATATTAGTTTTTCTTTTTATGGAAAATAAGAAATAAGAAATAAGACTTTAAGAGGTATTAACAATAATTTAAACTAAGAAATTGAATTAAGTGAATTTACATATATATATATATTTATAGACATTTTCTTTGACCTTTTTTTTTCTTCTTCTTTCTTCTTCTACTATTATTGAATATTAAACTACTTAAACTGTTTAGAGTGTGAATTAACAAAGATAGGAATTGTTAGTAAATATTTTTTGATTTATATAATGAAAAGATAAATAGCAATAATAATGATAATAATAAGCTCTTAATAGAAATCCACAAAATAGAAAATTGATATTTAAATGATTAAGAACTAATCCTTCTTTTCTATCTCCCTATCTCAAAACACGAACAATACTCTCCAATACTCTCCCTTATTGTACTTTAATGAATTTCTGACTTTTATTCGATTCCTTTAAACTTTAGACTTGCTACTCCATTTCATTCTTCCCTCTTCTTCTCCTTAGTAGCTAGTAATAAATTTATGAAAGTGTGGAATAACTTTTTCAGCAAAGTGATCATGTCAACAACAACTACTGTGACTAAACCAATTAAGAAACCAACTCCGGTAACACCTTCAGCAACAGGGCAAAAACTGATAACAGAGATGGCAACTACTGAAAAACAAGGACAAACACCTTCACTACACACTATGCAGGCCACATTAGATAGAATACAAGAATTTATGATGACACAACAAGAAACAATGGTTAAAATGCAGCAAACAATATTTAATAATCAAGAACAGACCAATGAAAATTTTGAAGAAGTCAAGGGAAACATCAAAAAATTAGATAATAGAATGGAGGTAATCCAGGGAGTGGTAGCAAAACATGAACATCAAATTAAAAATTTAGAGGAAAAAACAGACATAACCGACAAAAAAATAGAGGAAACAGAAGAATTACTAAGAGCAAAAAACAAAGAATTAGAGGGAGCTATCGCCCTCCTCGAAATGGAGAAATCAGCATTCTACTTAAGGTTCCAAAACATACCAGAGGTGAAAGAGGAGGAATTGCGTGAACATGTAGTAGAGATATTAGCAGTAGCTCTACAGGTAGAAAAAGAAGAAATAAATAGACACATAGATGAAATTTACAGAGTACAAACAAACTTTGCCAAAAGACATAAACTACCCAGGGAGGTACATGTACGATTCACAAAAAAAGCAATAAGAGATGAAATTTATAAAACCACGAGAATGGAACAAATACTACATAAGGAAAGAGAAATCAATGTATTAAAACAAATTCCCAAACAAATAAGAGAAAAGAGAAGAGACCTACAATACTGTACTGCAAAACTAATAAGGCAAGAAATTCCTTTTAGGTGGTTGATTCCGGAAGGAATCCTAGTGACGTGGAAAGGAAAAAAAATTAAGATAGAAACAATGGAAGAAGCAGATCAATTTATCGAAACACACTTAGAAAAGGAAGGAGAGAGCAGTGCAGAGGGAGAGGGACAAAGCCAGGAAGAAAAAGAAATGATAGAAGAAATGGAGAGAATGAAAAGACAAGAGAGAGAGGGAGATAGGAGGGTGAAAACAAAAGAAGTAAAGACCGCGAGATTAACAAGAGCAACAAGTAAAAAATAAGATGCAAAATCAAATTAAAATATTTTCAGTTAACATAAATGGAATCAATTCACCAATAAAAAGAAGACAAATACTCAACAGACTACAGAAACAAGGTTCAGACATTACATGTTTACAGGAAGTTCATATTAAAAAAGAAGAATATAAGTTATTACAATATCCCAAGATAGGTAATCTCTTTACATCCCTGGCCGACTCAAGGAAAAGAGGAATAGCATTATATATCAAAAATTGGTTAACCCCTAAACAAATATATAGAGATACAGAAGGAAGAATACTCATAGTGGAAATTACAATAGACAAAACTAAAATATTACTAATAGTTATCTACGCCCCTAACAATGGACAAAAAGAATTTTATAAAAAACTATACCAACAAATCATTAAATTAGACAGAGAAAACATTTGTATAATCGGAGATTTTAATGCAGTGGTAGATATTAAAGAAGATTATAAAACGGGACCAAAAAAAAATATGGAAAGGAAAACTCTACCTAAAATCTTTTTTGAAATGGTGAATGAATTTAAAATAAAAGATATATGGAGAGAAAGACACCAGAAACAGAATCAATATACATATTTTTCAAACCCACATCAATCCTGGTCTAGACTCGACATGGTCTGGTCAAATATAGAACCAATTATTAAAATAGAGAGTGTAGAAATAGAACCTAATACGTGGGCGGACCATAACCCTATAATAATTACAATAAGAGGAACGAGTAAGCTAAGAAGGAGATGGATGATGAACCAGAAAACAATAAAAGAAAAAGAATTTAAACAATATATGGAGAAAGAATTAACTTTCTTTCTACAGGAGAATTGGAACGAGGACACATCTATACAAAATATTTGGGACACTATGAAAGCATATATAAGAGGATTAACTATTGCATACTCTATTAAAAGAAATAAAGATAAAAATAAGCAAATTAAGGACTTACAAAACAAGATAGGGGAATTGGAACATAAATTACAAGAGATGCCACAAAATAAAGAAATAAAAGAAGAAAAAGAATTAACTAAACACAAAATAAATCTAATACTACAAGAAGAAATCGCATTAAAAATTAAGACATCCAAACAGAATTATTTTGAACATGCTAACAAACCAGGCAGATGGTTGGCCTACAGATTAAGAAAAGAAAAGGAAAAAAAAACAATACAACAATTAGAAGATTCGCTAGGGAAAATGCAGTTTGAAATAGAGGGAAAAAAAGACATAGCACGAGAATATTATAGAGAGCTATACAGTAAGGATACTATACAACTCCAGAGCATACAAGAGTATTTAAAAAATTCTAATATAGTGCAACTACCAGACGATATTAAAGATAAGATGGATGAAGAAATAACATTGATTGAATTAGAAAAAGCTATTAGAAATCAGAAAAACAATAAAACCCCAGTACCGGATGGTATTCCAGCAGAGTACTACAAAGAATTACAAACGATTTTAAAAAGTATACAACTAATTACATACAATGAAGTACTAACAAAAGGAGCAATCCCAGATTCATGGACAGAGGCACTGATAACAATCATTCCAAAAGACATCAATATGAAACATAAGATCCAGAGTTACAGGCCAATCTCGCTCTTAAATTCAGACTATAAAATCTTTGCGTCTATAATGGCGGAAAGACTAAAAAAAACACTTACCAAAATTATACATTCAGATCAAAATGGCTTCCTACCAAATAGACATATTAAAAACAATATAAGAACAATTACAAATATTTTAGAATACTATGAGACACACCCAGGGGAATCCATGGCACTCATATTTTTAGATGCCCAAAAGGCATTTGATAACCTAAACTGGGACTTTATAATAAATCAATTGAATAAAATGAATTTTGGAGAGAATTACATAAGGACAATCAAATCAATATATTCAAAACAAACTGCTAAAATTCTTATAAATGGAGAAACTTCAAAAAATTTCAATATAGAAAAGGGAGTTCGACAAGGCTGTCCCCTCTCCCCATTATTATTTATACTATCATTGGAATCATTATTACAAAAAGTAAGAGAAAATAAAGAAATAAAAGGACTTAAGATAAAAGAGCAGGAATATAAATTACAAGCATTCGCTGACGACTTGGTTTTCAACATAGAAGAACCATTAGAGACAGGACCAATTTTACTAAAATAAATAAATGAATTCGGGAAAGTAGCAGGTCTGAAAATCAATAAACAAAAAACTAAAATAATAATCAAAAACCTGACAGACATACAAAATAAGGAACTAGAAAAGAAATTAGAACTACAAATTGTTAAGAAAATAAAATATCTAGGAATCAATCTGTCAGCAAAATGCACCACAATAAAAGAAGCAAATTATATGGAAATTTTAAAACAAATTGAAAAAAAATTAGATAAATGGAATAAATTACAAATCTCTCTAATTGGTAGAATCGCAGCGATTAAAATGTCAATATTACCTCAAATTTTGTACCTATTCCAAACCATTCCAATCAAATTAGAGAAAAAATATTTTGAACAACTAAATAAAATACTAACCAAATTTATATGGGCCGGAAAAAAACCAAGAATTAAATTAAAATATTTACAACAAAATAGGAATCAGGGAGGATTCGGACTACCGGACTTTGAATTATATTATCAAGCATCCGCTTTAACATGGATAAAGGATTGGATTCAAATTAAAAATAGACATTTACTGGTACTAGAAGGTTATGACTTACATTTAGGGTGGCATGGATTCCTCTGGGATGATAAACATAAAACACACTCATACTTCAAAAGACATAAAATTAGAGACTCTCTCTTAGGAACTTGGCTTAAGATCAAAAAACAATACTACACTAAAATACCACCCTGGTTCTCTGGTATGGAAGCCATTACACACCCAAACACAACGAAGCTGGAAAAAATGGTCACATATGAAGAAATACTGGAAGAAGGAGGTGCCATAAAATCTATAGCAAAACTGGAACAAGAAGGAATCAAGATTGATTGGTGGCCATATTTCCAAATTAGGAACAGATTAGAAAACGACAAGAGAAAATATGGAATACAAAAACTCAAATCAGAATTAGATAACATTTTACTAGATCAAGAACCAAAAGCAATAACTAAAATATACAAATTTCTCCTAAAAAACAAAACACAAAAAGACATAATAAAAGGAAATATGATAAGCTGGACGAAAAATTTCGGACATGAGATGCAAATTAATGAATGGGAAAAAATTTGGAACCAAAACTACAAAATGACAAAATCAGTTTCATATAAAGAAAATTATTATAAAGTATTCTATAGATGGCACCTCCCTCCAGCGAGATTGGCAAAAATGTATAAAAACTTATCACCAAATTGTTGGAGATGCCAACACAAAATTGGATCTTACTATCATATGTGGTGGACCTGTCCAAAAATAAAAACTTTCTGGAATACAATCAAAAACTGGTTAAAAGAAATCACACAACAAGACATAGATATCAAACCGGAAATTTTCCTATTGGGAAACATTAATCAAAAAATGCAAAAGAAATACTATTACATTATACTACATATACTAACAGCGGCGAGAATAACGATAGCACAAAATTGGAAATCAAACGATATTCCCGAGGAAAGCAGTGTAATTAGTAAAATCCTGGACTGTGCCGAAGCAGATAAATTAACCATGGAACTGAAAGGAAAGGAAGACTCCGATTACTATGAAATCTGGAATTTATTTTACAATTGGTACGAAAAACGAAAACGAATAACATCAATGTAATAAATAGAAATATAAGCCAAATAAGGCATATAGAAATTGAACTAGAGAATTTATAGAGAAAACAGTTATATTGTATTACTATATATGTATACTAAGATATTACTAAACCAACAATGCCTTATTTTTTTTTCTGTACTATTATTACTATTATTATCTATACTACTACAAATATTACTATTGTTATATCATTATAAATATTATGGTTAAACTTTACTACCACTACGTTTGATTTATAAAACACAATGCAAAATATGAGACAAAATTCGAAAACCATGTTAAATTAAATGTTAAATATATATTTGCCGTAGAACAAACGATAGAAATGGACAGCTTTATAGCTGTATGCGCTTTTTATGTTTTGTATATGTTTATATTGTACTTGTCAATGTCGTAAATGTTTTTCTTTTGTATGTTTCTGTTTTTTAAATGTAAATAACCTAATAAAAACTATTTAAAAAAAAAAAGGAAATGTTTTAATTGGAATGTCCATGAATCATACATCATGCCAGAGTTCTCTTCATGAAAGCAAGGGGGAAAGAACAGTAAGGATGAAAATAACATTTTGTCCAAAACAAAATCCAAGTGAACACAACAGTTTTTTTCCTACATTTTATAGCAGGGGTCCCCAAACTTGGCAACTTTAAGACTTGTGGACTTCAACTCCCAGAATTCTCCAGCCAGCATAGCTTCTGAGAGTTGAAGTGCACAAGTCTTAAAGTTGCCAAGTTTGAAGACCTCTGCAATAGCTGGCTGGAGAATTCTGGGAGTTGAAGTTGACAAGTCTTAAAATTGCCAAGTTTGAAGACCTCTGCAATAGCTGGCTGGAGAATTCTGGGGGTTGAAGTCCACAAGTCTTAAAGTTGCCAAGTTTGAAGACCTCTGCAATAGCTGGCTGGAGAATTCTGGGAGTTGAAGTTGACAAGTCTTAAAATTGCCAAGTTTGAAGACCTCTGCAATAGCTGGCTGGAGAATTCTGGGGGTTGAAGTCCACAAGTCTTAAAGTTGCCAAGTTTGAAGACCTCTGCAATAGCTGGCTGGAGAATTCTGGGAGTTGAAGTTGACAAGTCTTAAAATTGCCAAGTTTGAAGACCTCTGCAATAGCTGGCTGGAGAATTCTGGGAGTTGAAGTCCACAAGTCTTAAAGTTGCCAAGTTTGAAGACCTCTGCAATAGCTGGCTGGAGAATTCTGGGAGTTGAAGTTGACAAGTCTTAAAATTGCCAAGTTTGAAGACCTCTGCAATAGCTGGCTGGAGAATTCTGGGAGTTGAAGTCCACAAGTCTTAAAGTTGCCAAGTTTGAAGACCTCTGCAATAGCTGGCTGGAGAATTCTGGGAGTTGAAGTCCACAAGTCTTAAAATTGCCAAGTTTGAAGACCTCTGCAATAGCTGGCTGGAGAATTCTGGGAGTTGAAGTCGACAAGTCTTAAAGTTGCCAAGTTTGAAGACCTCTGCAATAGCTGGCTGGAGAATTCTGGGAGTTGAAGTCCACAAGTCTTAAAGTTGCCAAGTTTGACGACCTCTGCAATAGCTGGCTGGAGAATTCTGGGAGTTGAAGTCCCCAAGTCTTAAAATTGCCAAGTTTGAAGACCTCTGCAATAGCTGGCTGGAGAATTCTGGGAATTGAAGTCCCCAAGTCCTTAAGTTGCCAAGTTTGAAGACCTCTGCAATAGCTGGCTGGAGAATTCTGGGAGTTGAAGTGCACAAGTCTTAAAGTTGCCAAGTTTGAAGACCTCTGCAATAGCTGGCTGGAGAATTCTGGGAGTTGGAGTCCACAATGGCCCAATGTCCATTGGCATGGAAAGGAAGGAAGGAAGGAAGGAAGGAAGGAAGAAAAAGAAAGAAAGAAAGAAAGAAAGAAAGAAAGAAAGAAAGAAAGAAAGAAAGAAAGAAAGAAAGAAAGAAAGAAAGAAACCTGGAGTAGAAACTCTGAGACACTCATATACTGTATAGATGGGCTCTGACTGCTGATAGACAGACCTTCTGTTGAAGCTGGCTTCTTTCTTGTCTGCCATAAAATATCAACATTAGCTGAGTCATATCCAAGAGTCTCCTACAACTTAATCAATTTCAGAATAAGGAGTTGTGGCTGGAGAGCCTCAACTGACAGCTGTGATAGGTTGAAGCATGATAGCAATGAAGGGGTTTTTTTTCCTTTCCCAGCTTGACTGTTTTCAGATTTTACACTTATCATTTTTACTTGCACCATGTCTCCGTTTAAAGGGAAATAAGGCAGAAAAGAAGAAGGGAAGAGATGAGGAATGAAAAAGGAGGCTCTCGAGAAAAACCTGCTCAGGTGCACTAAAGAGGTGATTGTCCAATCATGGCCAAGACTGATCCCCTCATTCCCATGATCTCCTCTTGAGAGAGGGGAGAGCATTTGAATCATGTTGCAAAAGACAAGACTAGGCTAGCTCTGCCACCAAGAAAGAAAGCCTCAGAGGAAGAAGGAAGCCACTGGCAGGTTTCTAGCCCTGTGTTAATGTCTCCATCAAACAAATCTGACACACTTGTCGTGGCTCAAGTAAAACTCACCCCACATGCACCACTGGTGAGAACAAGGCTCGATCTGTCCCACTGAAAGAAAAGTTCCTTGTAAAACTGTTTACTCAAAAAGGGCAGTTTAATCGGCAGTCTTGAACCTTCTCAATTATCTCTCTCTCTCTCTCTCTCTCTCTCTTCCGCACTCTGCTGTGGCCTTCCAGGTGCATGTATGAATAAAGAATATCAGAATTGGAAGTGACTTTGGAGATCTCCTGGTCCAATCCCCTGCTCAAGCAAGAGCCCCTATACCAGTGATGGCTAACCTTTTCTGGACTGAGTGTCCAAAGCGCTCATGCACAGAAATGCACACAAATGTGCGTGCCCAAACCCCCAAAATGCAATGCGCATGCGCCCCTGTGCATGTACCCCACCCCTGCGCATCTGCATGCAGCACCCATCCCCGTGCCCACCCCCACGCATGTGCACAGAGAATAGATGAGGGCGAGGCCAGTCAGAGGTGGTATTTACCGGTTCTCCGAACTACTCAAAATTTCCGCTGCTGGTTCTCCAGAACTGGTCAGAACCTGCTGAATCCCACCTATGATTATGGATCCTTCCTATGACCTCTGTAGTTGCTAGCGAAGGCCTGGAACACAAATGTGTACAAAAGCCACCTCTAGCAATTGGATAAGCTGAAGTCGTTTCAGTAGCATGCAGAGCCTTTCACTGAGGCTGTGCCCAATTACGCAGATTGCATTGTCTCTTCAGCATGAATTGCCTTGAATATACAGGTAGTCCTCAATTTATAACAGTTTGTTTAGTGACTGTTCACAGTTATATAAAGGCACTCAAAAAGGTGACTTAGGACCATTTTTCACAGTTTCAACTGTTGCAGGATCCCCATGATCATGTGACCAAAATTCAGATGCTTGGCAACTGGCTCATATTTTAGACGGTTGCAATGTCCCAAAGTTACGGGATCCCCTTTTGCGACCTTCTGACAAGCAAAGTCAATGGGGAAGCGAGGTTCGTTTAACAACTGGGTTACTAACTAATCCGCTGCAGTGGTTCACTTAACAACCGTGGCAAGACAAGTCGTAAAATGGGACAAAACTCATTTAACCAATGTTTCACTTAACAACAGAAATTGTGGGCTCAATTGTGGTTGTACATTGAGGACTACCTGTAGTACATTAAGCATTCCTGCCTACAGGTAGACCTTGACTTATGATCACAATCGGGATAGAATTTCCCAGCAAGGCAGTTGTTAAGTGAGTCACGTCTGATTTTATGCCCCTTTTTTGCAATTTTAAGTGAATCATTGCTGTTAAGTGAATCATGCAGCCATTAAGTGAATCCAACTTTCCCTATTGATTTCGATTTTGTTTGTTGCCAGCTGGCTGGGAAGGTCACAAATGGCAATCACATGCTCTATATGTTGTAACTGTTGTGAACGCATGTTAGTCGCTAAGCGCCCAAATTTTGATCACATGACCATGGGGATGCTGCAACATTTGGGCTTGTAAGTTGAAGACCTGTTGTAAGTCACTTTTTTCAGTGCTGTTGTAACTTCAAACAGTCACTAACCAAATGGTTGAAAGCCGAGGACTACAACCAGCTCATGTAAATGCTTTCAGGTTTACACCTGGCTCTCTCTATAGCAGTTATGAACAGGGGTGGGCTGCTGGGGGTTCTCAGGGGTTCGGGAGAACCTCTAGCTAAGATTCTGTGCAGTTCAGAGAACCCCCAAATCCCACTCCTGGCTGGCCCCTCCCCCTCCCCTCCCAGGAGTCTCCACATGGCCCGTTTTGGATTCCAGGTAAGTGCAGGGCATGCGCAAAGGCTTGGGGAGGATGAAAAATGGGCCTACCGGAAGTTCAGGAAGGCCAGAAGCGGGCCATTTCCAGCCTCCAGAGGACCTCCAGAGCCTGGGGAGGCCGTTTTCGCCCTCCCGGAGGCTCAAGGAAAGTCTCTGGAGCCCGGGAAGGGCAAAAATGCCACCCCCGCTGTGGTTCAGGAGGCCGACTAGGCCACACCCACCATGGCCATGCCCACCCAGCAACCAGGTAGAGAACCCCTTGCTAAAAATTTTGAAGCCCACCCCTGGTTATGAAGGTCAGCAAGCAACACGTTAGAGTAGTAAGCTCTGATTCTTCCATTGGTGGCTTGTGTGACAGTAATTATGCAATTTTGGCTGCCTGGCTTGCTTCATTTGATAATGGAACCTCCTCATGTTGTTACTTTCTGCACCTCAGCGCATTGCTGGAAGCTTCTCCTGAGACAGCTGTGGTGCTGAGAAGTTTCTTCCTCCGTCTGTTCCGTTTCCGCCTGCGGCTGTTTCCACGTATTACTTGATAATATGAGCTGAGTTCCACTGACAGACAATGGATGCATATTCTCAAGTGGGCACAGCCAAAGGGATTTCTCAGAAATCGCAGAAGTCACTGCAAATGTGCCGTTCCTTTTCTCTTATCTCTTCCTCCTTGTAAGTGGCTTTCATTGATGAGAACATTGGCAGGAAGTTCTTCAGCATTTGTCCCTACATGTTTTCATTCCGTTGGAGGAGGAAAAGTGCTTTAGAAGTCATTTCACTAGAAAATAGAATTTCGGAGAAATTTAAATGGAAGGAAGGCTGATAAGGCGAACATTTGCACTTATTTGCAAATGATAACGAGGCCACGAATATGCAATCTCTTTCAATGGACAATCCTTCGTGGCATTTTCTGCAACCTCTGTGTCTGCCAGCACTGGCATTGCATCTCAAGGAAAGACATCGGGAAGACATTGATTTCATGGTCCTTCTCAGGAGCGCAGCTACTGTCTCATACTAATCTTTGAAAAATGGTTGGAGAACATCTGGAGAAATTTAGAGAGATTTTCCAGCAGTTTTCCCACCCATACATTTGATGAACTTTTGGAAAAGTCTGATCCCAGATTTCATCAATCCATAGTCCAGATTAAACAAAGGTGGGCTCCATTAAAGGGCTTTAGAGGTTGGGGAGGGAGGGTAAACAGGTGTTTTTGGAATAGGAAGAAAGGGTTGGGTTGCCATTGAAAGCACCAGGGTACTAGTAAGACTTATGAAGCAGCTCATCCTGTACCAAAGGTGCTTTTTTCAAGAGGCAACTGGACTTTCTGGTTTTTAGATTTTTAAATTTTTAGATTTATTATTAGAGTTGGAAGGGACCTTGTAGGTCATCTAGTCCAACCCCCTGCTCAAGCAGGAGTTCCTACACCATTTGAGACAGATGGCAGTCCAGTCTCCCCTTGAAGGTCGCAAGTGTTGGGGCTCTCACGACCTCCGCTGGCAAGCTGTTCCACTGGTTGATCGCTCTCACCATCAGAAAGTTTCTCCTCACTTCCAGGTTGAATTTTTCACTTCTCATCCAAGAAGCTTCTTCAGCTCTGACTGGATGGTGGGGAATGGAAGGATTTATACTCCTTGCAGACAGCTGGTCATTTGCATTCTTTTACTGAGTCGTTAAGGTCACCCTGTAGTTCTTTAAACTTACAGAATACATAATAACAGAGTTGGAAGGGACCTTAGAGCTCTTGTATTTCAACACACCCCACCCCCGCTCAAGCAGGAAACACTATGCTATTTTGGACAAATGATTGTCCAATCTTTACTTAAGAACCTCGAGTGATGGCGCACCCATATCTTTTGGAGGCAATCTGTTCCACTGATTAATTGTTCTCACTGACAGGAAATTTCTCCTTAGTTCTAGGCTGCTTCTCTCCTTGATTAGTTTCCATTCATTTTTTCTTCTCCTGCCCTCAGATGCTTTGGAGAATAGATTGACACCCTCTTCTTTGTGGCAACCCCTGAGATATTGGAAGACTGCTATCATGTCACCCCTAGTCAGCGGTAAAATGCTCCCGGTTTGGGCAGGCCAGTTGGTCGTCGTAGAGCCGATAGCAATCGCAGTGCAAGGCTTCGCCCACCTGCCGGGACACCGCCACTTGGGTTCTTTTACCCTCTGCGCATGCGCAGAACGCTTTGTGCATGCGCAGAGGGTAAAAGAACCCAAAGGGCAGCATCCCGGCGGGTGGGGGAAGCCTTGCGCTGCGATCGCTATTGGCTCTATGACGACCGACCAGCCCTTCGAACCAGGAGCATTTCAGCCCTGTCCTAGTCCTTCTTTTCATTAAACTAGACATACCCAATTCTAGCAACCATTCTTCATATGTTTTAGTCTCCAGTCCCCTAATCATCTCTCCCCCCTCACCTTTACAGTGCGGGGAAACTAGGAAAGGCCCATTCTGAGACATTGGCCAGACTCCTGTTGTTTTTTTGTGGCCAAAGTGATCTCTTATCTGACTGTTGCCTAGCTTGGGACTCTTCTTCCTATCTCCCAAGGTCATTCCTACACACAGGCAGCCCTAAATATGCTGAATAAAATGAAATTTAAAAAGTCAGCTTCAATAGCTGCTCTTGTGCTTAGGTATCCCAGGGTTTTTAGCAGTCTTAGATCCCAGCAAAAGGCTTTCTTGATTTTTCTGTAGCTTTTATAAAGCCAGGAAGAGTACATATTTTTCCGGCATGTCATATTTCCATAAAACAGGTCAAACCCTGAGGCAATTCCATGGTTAAGGGTAATACAACTACTTTCCATTCAAGCATCTTACCCTCCCCCCACTCTCTCCAGCCCTCACAGCTGACATTTTTCTTCTAATCTGATAGTCTCTGGAGTCCTTCTCATCCCTCAGAGGCTTTTAGAAAGTGGGATGTCACCAACAACAACCCACATTTGTTTTCTTTTCATTTCCTTTTAGTGTCCCCCTGTCAAGTTAGGTTTGACTGAAAAAAAAAAACAACCTGTGTTAATGTTATCTTGCATCTCAATGTCACTACTCAAGGTTTTTTACTACATCAATTAGAATAGAATAGAATAGAATAGAGTAGAGTAGAGTAGAGTAGAATAGAATAGAATAGAATAGAATAGAATAGAATAGAATAGAATAGAATAGAATAGAATAGAATAGAATAGAATAGAATAGAATAGAATAGAATAGAATTCTTTATTGGCCAAGTGTGATTGGACACACAAGGAATTTGTCTTTGGTGCATATGCTCTCAGTGTACATAAAAGAAAAGATACATTTGTCAGGAATCATGAGGTACAACACTTAATGATTGTCATAGGGTACAAATAAGCAATCAGGAAATAATCAATATTAATATAAATTGTAAGGATATAAGCAACAAGTTACAGTCATACAGTCATAAGTGGGAGGAGATGGGTGATAGGAACGATGAGAAGACTAATAGTAATAGTAATGCAGCCTTAGTGAATAGATTGACAGTGGTGAGGGAATTATTTATTTAGCAGAGTGATGGTGTTCAGGAAAAAACTGTTCTTGTATCTAGTTGTCTTGGTGTTCAGTGCTCTATAGCATCGTTTTGAGGGTAGGAGTTGAAACAATTTATGTCCAGGATGCAAGGGGTCAGTAAATATTTCCACAGCCCTCTTTTTGACTCATGCAGTATAAAGGTCCTCAATGGAAGGCATGTTGGTAGCAATTGTTTTATTTGTTCAGTATGCAAATTGCAGGGGGTCTAACAGTGGATCCGTGATGGTCGGGACACATAGGTCTTCACAGACATATGATGTTACAGTATCTGTGAGTTCATCCAGGTCTGCAGAGGTATCTTCAAAAATATTCCAGTCCGTGCAGTCAAAGCAAGTCTGTAGCTTTAACTTTGCCTCTTCAGTCCAAGTCCTCACTGATTTAATTGTTGGTTTTGTGGCTTTAAATCTTTGTCTGTAAGCAGGTACAAGGTGAATCATGCAATGATCAGAGTGGCCCACAGCAGCTTGTGGTAAGGACCGATAAGCATCTTTTAGTGTTGTGTAGCAGTGGTCTAAAGTATTCTTGCCTCTGATGGGACAATTGACATGCTGAAAATATTTTGGAAGCTCTTTCCTTAAGTTACCTTTGTTAAAATCATCTAGAATGATGGCCAGTGAATCTGGGTATTTGGCTTCAGCCTCCATAATCTGATCAGCTAGAGTTCGTAAACCCTTGCTTACACAGGCTTGTGGCGGGATATACACTGCAATTAGTAGAAATGATGTGAACTCACATGGAGAATAAAATGGTTTGCAGTTGATAAGTAAAGACTAAGTTTTCATCACAGAATTTGTATATTATAGTTATGTCCTGAGACCAGATGTTGTTGATATATATATACATAAGCCTCCTCCCTTTTTCCCCCTTGATAGTTCTACAATCCTGTCTGCTCTGAGTGTCTGAAACCCTGGTATATGCATGCTATTGTCATCAATTTCCTTGTTTAGCCAGCCAATTAAGTCTCCAATCTCAGCCTAGCTTTTCATTTCATGGGTTTTTGTTTTTTTTTATCCCTAAAGCAAGAGCCATAACTCAGAGCTTTTAATTCCCTGGATAATCTTTTATTTTTCTTTCACTCAGTGGAAGACAATAATTTCTTTCTTTTCTTCCCTCTGTTTTATTTTTGGAGGAATTACAATCGGTTGAAGAGGAGCACTAAATCTGTATAATAAAAAAATGCTGCATAAGTAGCACCAACAAAAGGCTGATTACCACATACACATACATGTTACTACTATTTTTTCCCTTCAATTTTATTATATTTTTCTGAAAGTCCTGGCTCCCTACCAAACTTACTTTTACTAATGAGTAGTAATAAAAATTAATTCCAACCCAATTTTCTCTGCATATACTTTCCATTCCCAGGGAAGTCTAAGACAGGAAAAAAGAACAGCTGTAATAAAGGTCCTGCTACAATTTGTCTTTCCATCAAGGAAAAAAAAAGCTTTTGTCATAGCTGAAGATTTGCAATTACATTTTAGAAGCTGGAAAAAATGGTCAAGCAGTCTATTCAAACCTGAAAAGTTGGATAACACTGATAGAAAAGAATATTTGTAGCTCAGGGTTGAACTGTGGGATCCTGGGTGAGCTTGGTGGTTTTCTTGCAGATGTTTCATTATCACACTAGGCAACGTTATCAGTGCACTCATAAAGTTACTTAGTTTGGTGATGAAACGTCTGCAAGAAAACCACCCAGCTCAGAGAGACCAAGGACAGTGGTGAAATCCAATTTTTTTTACTACTGGTTCTGTGGCTGTGGCTTGGTGGGCGTGGCTTGGTGGGCGTGGCAGAGGAAGGATATTGCACAATCTCCATTCCCTCCCCACTCCAGGGGAAGGATACTGCAAAATCCGCATTCCCTCCCCACTCCAGGGGAAGGATATTGCAAAATCTCCATTCCCTCCCCACTCTGGGGCCAGCCAGAGATGGTATTTGCCAATTCTCTGAACTACTCAAAATCTCCGCTACCGGTTCTTCAAACTACTCAAAATTTCTGCTACCAAAGACTGATCCCTTCACTCCTGTCTTTTCAGGAACTTCTCCAAGTTCCATTGTTTAAACCTGGGATTTTAACAATGTTACTATCTTAAAAAGTTCTAAAATTACCATAGGAACTGATTATGCTTGGTATTCTGCTCAGTTTGTGCTTTAAGAGTCTTGTGAATCACCCTGAACTGTGTGTGTGGAGTAGTATAAAAATGGCATTAAACAAACAAATAATATGTGCATTAATTAACTGTGTTGTGCTTCTGCATATATTTAGATTGATAAAACATTCCAGAGAAAGCCCTTTGGTTTAACTTACAGTAAATGGTTGTGTACTGTAAATGCAGAAACTCCACTGGTGCATTGATAAAATACTGCAAAGGACAGAGAGAGATAGAGAAAGGAGGGAGCAGTGAGGTAGAGATATAATTGAACTGAGCAACTGAAAAATTGTGGCACAGCATTGAGTGGAAAAGCTGTAAATAAAAACAAAACGGTCCTCTGAAGAACTCCAAATGCATCAGTAATGTTTGAAGAGTGAGAGCAAGATGTTTGGGAAGCATTCCTACCTCTTCTTTCAAGACTCAGAATCAAACAAAATCCATCATGGCTGGAAGTAACCGTTTAGCCTGATGCTTCATGCTCACCCAAACAATATCATTCAGATGCTTTTCCTTTGGCTAAAGCAGTGCTTCTCAAATTGTGGGGCGGGGCCCCCTGGGGGGGCACGGAGCGATGCCAGGGGGGGCGCATGACCCCAGGGAACATGCTTTTTTTTGCCGCAGGGAGTAGGGGTTTTTTGCACCGAACAATAGCACACAGCACAGAGCAGGAGATATGAAGTGCAGATAACAAACCCTTAAGAGACACCATGGAAAAATATTTAACAGGGATGAAAAGAAAGGAGGAGAGAGATGGAGGTAATGAGACAAACGTAAGTCTCCCGAAAGCTAAGACGAGGAAATATGATGAAGCGTATGTAGCGCTTGGCTTCACTGTGACTACAGTGGGAGACGAGGAAAGACCGATATGTTTACTATGTCTAAAAATGTTGGCAGCGGACAGCATGAAGCCAAATAAATTAAGGCGTCACTTAAACACATTATACCCCAATCACGCTGATAAGCCGCTTGATTTTTTTCAGCGAAAACGTGCCAAATATTGCAAACAATCGTCCCGGCGGAGAGTTGGGGGGGCACAAAATGTTTACTTCTTCCCGGGGGGGGGGGGGGCGTAACAGAAAATAATTGAGAAGCACTGGGCTAAAGGAATAAATTGTCAGGAGGGAGATATAGCTTCCTAGATAATCAGCCAATCACTTTATGGATTCAGAGAAACATGAAAGAAGATGAAAAGTGATCTTCCCTGCTCCCAAGCTCATTGATGTGTAGGTAGGGTCTGGCAGTGTCTTTGGCTTGGCAAGAACTTACTTAATAGCTGTTCTCCACCCTTAACATCACTCTCTCTTTCAGTTCTACCCATTCTCATTAAGTACATAATTATTTCTTTATCCAGGACCTTCTGATCCATAGGCATCTTGACATCAGATACGCTATAACTATTCTCTGAGCAAATGTCAGTCCACAAAGGAAAGAAGAAACACAAACACAACGCAAGAAAAACAAAATGCACAGGTACAGTATATGTGGTACCTTGCTCAACAGTAGTAACTGTGAGAAGGATCTAGGAGTCCTAGTGGACAACCATTTAAATATGAGCCAGCAGTGTTCTAGGCTGTATTAACAGAGGGATAGAATCAAGATCACGCGGAGTGTTAATATCACTTTATAACGCCTTGGTAGGGCCACACTTTGAATACTGCACTCAGTTTTGGTGGCCACGATTTAAAAAGGATGTTGAGACTCTAGAAAGAGTGAAGAGAAGAGCAACAAAAATGATTAGGGAACTGGAGGCTAAAACATATGAAGAACGGTTGCAGGAACTGGGCATGGCTAGTTTAATGAAAAGAAGGACTAGGGAAGACATGATAGCAGTGTTCCAATATCTCAGGGGTTGCCACAAAGGAGAGGGAGTCAAGCTATTCTCCAAGGCACCTGAGGGTAGAACAAGAAGCAATGGGTGGAAACTAATCAATGAGAGAAGCAACTTAGAACTAAGGAGAAATTTCCTGACAGTTAGAACAATTAATCAGTGGAACAGCCTGTCTCCAGAAGTTGTGAATTCTCCAACACTGGAAGTTTTAAAGAAGATGTTGGATAACCATCTGTCTGAAGTAGTGTAGGGTTTTCTGCCTAAGCAGGGGGTTGGACTAGAAGACCTCCAAAGTCCCTTCCAACTCTGTTGTTGTTGTTGTTGTTGTTGTTGTTATTATTATTATTATTATTATTATTATTATTATTATTATTATTATTATTATTATTATTATTATTATTATTATTATTATTATTATTATTATTATTATTATTATTATTATTATTAAACGTTTGCAGGGGTGAAATTCAAAACTTTTCCCTACCGGTTCTGTGGGTTTGGCTTGGTGGGCGTGACAGGGGAAGGATACTGCAAAATCTCCATTCCCACCCCACTCCAGGGGAAGGATACTGCAAAATCTCCATTCCCTCCCCAATCCAGGGGAAGGATACTGCAAAATCTCCATTCCCACCCCACTCTGGGGCCAGCCAGAAGTGGTATTTGCTGGTTCTCCGAACTACTCAAAATTTCCACTACCAGTTCTTCAGAACCTGTCAGAACCTGCTGAATTTCACCCCTGAACTTTTGGACATCCATGGTAGGGATTGACCCCATTAAGAATGCAGAAAACAATGTCTGGCCTTGGTTGTTTGTTTATTTTAAACCACCCAATACCTGTAGTCACATTTTCTGGGTGGTTTATAATAAAGCACACTAAAAACTACAACTGCATAAAAATATACAAAAAAGAGTCAAAATCAAAACCGCATCTAATTTAGGCATCAGTTAGGAGGTCATTCATGAACTAAAAGAATATGAAATAGAATAAAATTAACAGCCATGGAAAATAGAAAGGTATCAAGCTCCAAAAGCTAAGGAAGACACAATTATGAAAGGCATATAGGAATTCTTCCATGCAAGGATTTCTTTATTGTTGTACACCTGTAGACAGAATCTTGCCAAACTGAAGCAGACTATTGCCTACATGAAGCATATATTCTGGATACTCTTAGTGAGGAGCTGTCTTCATTCTTTTACCTGGGATAAAATTGAACCTTGAGGGATTCCATAACTCAACTACCATGAAACAGAATAATAATACTCAGGCATCATCTTCTGAAAATGGACATACAGGTAGGAGCACAATGCCCCAACACTTTAACTCTGACAGCTTGTCCAGATGGTATCAACAATCTCTGAAAGGTCCAGAAGAAACATGTTCACACTCCCGTCGTCTTTTTACTGATAGAGGTCCTTTCATAGGGTGGCCAAGTCAGTTTCTGCTCCATAGTCAGCTTGAAATGGATCTACAAAATCAATTTCAACCAGGAGAGATGATTGCTCTCCATCTTCTTAAGCGTCCTGTCAAGGAAGGGAACATTGATCATTGAGCTATGTTTGTTTTCATCCTTGGGGTCCTGATTTGGTTTCTTTAGGAGCAACCTGATCACTGACTCTTTTAAAGAAGCAGGAAGACTCCCTCTCTCAACTAGGTATTTATGACTTCCAAAATCCAGCCAGCCAGCCCCTCCCTACTAGATTTAATAAGCCAAGAAGTTAAGGGTGAAGCACACAACGCAGATCAAACACATCCATTATCCTTCTCCTCAGGCCTTAGCAACTTAAACTAATCCAATAAATCAGGACAGGAAGGTGCTCTGGATGCTTGCACTTCTAGAATTGCATTAACTGAAGAGGAAGAGACTAAGGTCATGACAAAACAAGTAACTTTATCTTCAAAGTGTCTTGCAAATTTTCACAAAGAAAAGCCACAATGGATGTCGAGCAGGGGTGGGTTCCTCCCGGTTCAGACCGGATCGCCCGAACTGGTTGTGACCTGCTGGTGATGTCACGATGGCGTCACAGATCCGGTTCGGTCGGTGTCGGTCTGTGGGCACTGCCATCTTTTTTTTTGGATTTTTTTGCGAATTTTTTTCTGTTTGGAAGTTTTTTCCTCTGCTGCTGCTTGAAAAAGGGGCCTCCCGCCCACCCCTGGGTTTATACTCACCTTTATTCCTTCGCCCAAAGCACAGCTGATCAGTTCCTCAGCTGTGTTTCGGGCTGATTATAGCTACTGAGCATGCGCTGAAGCAGAATTACACGAGGGGACGCGCATGTGCGCGCGATCAGAGCGAGAGAGAGCGTGCAAAACATCGCAATGCGAACCAGTAGCGAAGGTAAGTGGAACCCACCTCTGATATGGAGGAGAAAAAATGTCCTTGCTGTCTTCATAGCCACCGAGTAGATTTTAAGTATATTTGATTATATTAGGCATGACCTGAGTTCTAGCTGTTGTCCACTAGCTTTTCAGTCTTCAGCTCAATAAAGATACTACTTGATCTCTGCAAGTAGGAGAGGTTATTTAGCAATGATCAAATTATTATTCAGGACAATTCTGTATTCTGCAGAGCAACCAGTGTTCTTGGTTGACAAGGGTGTCAGTCATAGATAGATAGATAGCTTTTATTGCGGTCGGAGACCAATTTAAAATACACATAAAAAGGGGGGCAAATTTTACAAATATAGATAGATCATGTGACAGTACACCATCTACTACAATCTATACCGTCAATACTAGTGATCCTCTGCCGTAGGGGTTACCCGTCTTTTCCTCCGTTTTTTTCCAGCCACGACTGCAGCAATTTTTTTTGCCATCTTTGAGGTTATATTAGGGTCTATATCCTGGAGTAGGAAATAAAGGCTGAACAGATCCAGTGAACCAGGGAATCTCTGGGAAATAGGGGAGATGAATCTTGATCTTATGTCTCGATAGTGGGGGCATACGAATGTAATGTGGAGCAGAGATTCCGGGGATCGGCCATCACATGTACAATAGGTGGATTTTACTCCCCCCGAGAGCCTGGTGTCAGTCATATAAAAGCAGGAAATGCCCCCAGTCCTCTCTGGAATCTAAAAGAATCCATTAGTCTCTGGGGAGGGGGGGTCTCTTTGTAGGTCTCTCACCTTTGGCTAGCTTGTGGAGAGGACTGAGATGAAGGAAAATCCACTACTAAAAACTCCCAGAATGAAACTACTCAACCTTCTACCTCATAAATCTGGGAGAAAAACTCTCTTATATGATTTAATCTGTGGCATCAATAGATGGCAATATGTAGAGATGATATGATGTTTTCCTTGTATTTCTCATGATTTTTACTCTATTTGCTCAGAAAAAAAGTGTACTTTAAAAATAGATTTATAACCCAATGGTGTTATCATCTGTCCTTAGAATAGAATAGAATAGAATAGAATAGAATAGAATAGAATAGAATAGAATAGAATAGAATAGAATAGAATAGAATAGAATAGAATTTGGATTTAGAATAGAATAACAGAGTTGGAAGGGACCTTGGAGGTCTTCTAGTCCAACCCCCTGCTTAGGCAGGAAACCCTACACCACTTCAGACAGATGGTTATCCAACATCTTCTTAAAAACTTCCAGTGTTGGAGCATTCACAACTTCTGGAGGCAAGCCGTTCCACTGATTAATTGTTCTAACTGTCAGGAAATTTCTCCTTAGTTCTAAGTTGCTTCTCTCCTTGATTAGTTTCCACCCATTGCTTCTTGTCCTACCCTCAGGTGCTTTGGAGAATAGTTTGACTCCCTCTTCTTTGTGGCAACCCCTGAGATATTGGAACACTGCTATCATGTCTCCCCTAGTCCTTCTTTTCATTAAACTAGCCATGCCCAGTTCCTGCAACCGTTCTTCATATGTTTTAGCCTCCAGTGTTTGAGCAAACTTCCTTTCAGATTGGCATCCAGGGTCAAAGAATATTTCAACAGTGATTTTTTTTCATAATGCAGAAATTATTAAATATATGAAATGTAATCGTATTAGCCACTTTTAATTTTAATTCAATTTACAGGTAAATGAAGTCAAATTAAGTTTTATGTCCTGGCCTCAACCACTACTTTTTGATGGTGGCTTCCTTTATGCCACGTCAAAGCCAAGTGGAGGATATGGTATCTTGTAATAATTGCAAAGCTCTGCCCTGTGGCAATCCATTTAAATATTTGGTAAATTAGGCATCAGATAGCTGACACACCACTAATAATCTATTCACATTTCAGATTGCAAGGTTCAATCTGTTATAATATTCTATATCTAATTCTCCAATAATGAGATGCCAGGTCTTTGGAAGTTCTCAGTTTTAAGTTGGTTTTGGATCATATTGCACAATAGAAATGAATTTAGGTTTGAATTCATAGTCTGACATACAAAATGGCTGCAGCTATTTTAATGTCCAGATAAGGGTGTCATTCCAGGCATTGGGGAGAAATAGCAGAGTTTCAGGACAAGTAGCAGTTGATGGTGATAGGAAGTCATCGTATACCATGAGGACCCTGATTGATGATACACCAGGGCATGTTGGGTAAAATGAAGAAGAAGCTAGAAAAGAAGCTCTGCTGTTTCTATTGTGGACAACCATGGAAGGAAGGAAGGAAGGAAGGAAGGAAGGAAGGAAGGAAGGAAGGAAGGAAGGAAGGAAGGAAGGAAGGAAGGAAGGAAGGAAGGAAGGAAGGAAGGAGGGAAGGAAGGAAGGGAAGGAAGGAAGGAAGGGAAGGAAGGTAGATATATGAGGTGTCGGGGCTGCCTCTGTCCATTTCCTCGGAAAGAAAAATCCTCAGCTCCATATATTTAGAGAAATCTATTTTACCAGGAATGAACCGAAAGCAAGAAATTCCAGGCAAGCTCTGAGGCAAAGCGCACAAAAACAGCAACTTGAAACAAACTGTACAGCCCAACCCCCTTGTAGCTAGGCAACCAGAGGGCTTCTGCATACCAACGCTAGAGGAAGTGACCGTGGAGACATAAATTTAGATTTATTATTAGAGTTGGAAGGGACCTTGTAGGTCATCTAGTCCAACCCCCTGCTCCAGCAGGAGTTCCTACATCATTTGAGACAGATGGCAGTCCAGTCTCCCCTTGAAGGTCGCAAGTGTTGGGGCTCTCAAGATAAGCAAAGTTCAGGCTGTAGTTGCAAAGCTGCAATGAAAAATTCTCCACTGATCCCTCCCTCCTCTTCTATGGCAGCAAGCAGCAGGCTAGCTGACAGGAAGGAAGGAAGGAAGGAAGGAAGGAAGGAAGGAAGGAAGGAAGGAAGGAAGGAAGGAAGGAAGGAAGGAAGGAAGGAAGGAAGGAAGGAAGGAAGGAAGGAAGGAAGGAAGGAATTTGATGGACCAATTTCATCCATCAGTCAGTGTCAGGTCATAATCTCCTCTTCAACTACAGGTAGTCTTTGACTTATAAACACAGTTGGGACCAGAATTTCCATTGCTAAACAGGGCAGTTATTAAGTGAGTCATGCCTTATATTACAACCACTTTTGCCATGGTCGTTAAACAAATCACACTGTCATTAAGCATATTCAGGTTCCCTCATTGAGTTGCTTGATGGAAACCAGCGGGGAAGGTTGTGAATGGTGATCATATGACCTCTGGATGATGCAAGAATCATGAATACATAAGCATAAATAAATAAGTAAATAAGCATCCAAATTTGGGTCGTGTGATTGTGAGGATGCTACGACAGTCATACAGGTGAGAACTGCTCACAAGTCACTTTTTCAGGGCCATTGCAGGGGCGGGTTCCTAATTTTTTTACTACCACTCTGTGGGTGTGGCTTATTTTGTGGGTGTGGCTTGCCAGCCATGTGGCCAGGTGGGCGTGGCTTCTCGGACTGCTGAAGGGAGGGGAACTGAGATAGGTCCTGCCGCCCATTCTTTCAGCATCTCATGTGCTCCCTCAGCCATCCTCCCCTGCTTGAACTCACTGTGGGGTAGGAAGGCAGCACATGAGCAGTGCCAGAAACTCGGCTTCTGGGCATGCGCAGAAGAATATATATATATATATATATATATATATATATATATATATATATATATATATATATATATATATATATATATATATATATATATATATATATATATATATATATATATATATATATATATATATATATATATATTAAAATGGTGGCGCCCAGGCACTGGCAACTGACCGCACCGGTACTGTGACGTCACCAGCGGGCCACTACCGGTGCTATAGAGTGGACCGTACTGGTAGGAACCACCACTGGGCCATTGTAACTTTGAGCGATCACTAAACAAATGGTTATATGTCAAGGACCACCTGTATGCAGATGATGAAGGTCACACTAAATTTAAGGGGAAACTTTGCCCTTCAGACGTTCATTTCTTCACCGGCTAGGAAAGCTCATCTCTGTCTCAAGTCTTTTGCCCAGAAATTATGAAGGGGGCTACAAGAATTTGGCATCATTTGATCAACCAGCTGGAACGTTGGAAAAATGACCACCCCCCAAAAAAAGCAAAGAACAGCTGACTGGATAAATAAATACGACCTGCACTCGATCCTCTTTTGGATCTTTTGAGTTTCTCTAAGGCAGTGGTTCCCAACCTGTGGTACGTGTACCACTAGTGGTACGCGAGGGCCTTCCAGGTGGTACGCGAACACTTTCGGGGTCATGAACGATTTTTAGTTAGTTATTTTTTACTTCACAAAAATGTTTACTGCCTAACACAAGATAATCTGGCAACGATTTGCAACTGTTGCCACACGCCACCCACCTGGTCCCAGCGGCCCGAGAATCCAGTTGCTGGATGCGCGGGGCCAAAAAAGGAACGGTGACTGTTCTGAACTCTCAGCAGTCGCGCAGTAGAACCCTTGCGAGAAGGTGCGCGTCGTAGCAAGCTCTCCAGCTAAGGTTAATCTCACTCTGTTATTGTTAGCACTATGTTCTCTTGACTCAAGTTACCCTTTGATATTCATTACTGCATCTCAGTGTGTATGTTACTATTTTTATTATTATTTTGTATACTTATTTTGTATACTTATGCCCTCGCATTGAGTTGTTTTTTTTCGTAGTTGGTTTGCGTGTTCTACTTGTACAATTATGGAAATAAAGTGATATCTGATCGAATTTAGTTTCTCTGGAACCAGGTGGTACGCGGCGACTGTACGGGACCTCCAAGTGGTACTCAATCACAAAAAGGTTGGGAACCACTGCTCTAAGGCATTCTCCTTTATGGAATTCAAGCACACTAGTGCCCAGATGTGTTGTAGTTTTACCTTCACTTTTCAAGCCCTCTGCTTCAGTTCATAAGCGTCTGGGATCAGCGCTTCGGCCCTCTTCATTTCTCTTTTCAAGTTAAAAATGCACAAGCCGACAGATGTGCTACTCCAAGCAAGCCTTAGATCCCCTTTCCTTGAAATGCTTGGCTGTGTCGAAGAGTCTCAAAATCAGATTGGCTTTGTGAAGAGAAAAGCAGCTGTTCCTGCCATCAGCACAGCTCATGCGTAATTGCATAACACCCCTTGCCTGTGGTTTATGCTTCACTGCAATCAATATAACCTTTTAAAATTAATCTCAGTTTTTTTCCACCTTCCTCTCTCCCTTTCTTCCCCCCCCCCCACCCTCTTTCACGGACTTGCACACTCATAAATATCACCGTTGAAACATTATGCAGGAAATGCTCTTTTATTTGGAAATTTATTGGGGCTTGTTGTCTTTTTCATCCTTAAAGCTCAAGGATTAGAATCCTTAAATATATATACTCAATTATCTGAAGTACATGAAATTGACCAAGTATTAAAATTCTACCTGGAATTCCAATGAATTCTTATAAATCTGACCTTGTAAGAGTCAGAACTGAAGTCCAGATAATCTTGCATTTCCCCCAAAATGGACCAGCAAGGCAAGGACTTGATATCCCATAATTCTCAGCATATTGCTTTGATCTTTAAAGTAGTCCATCATTATCATGATGAAGAATCTTTGGGGCCTTCTCAATGAGTTAATCTATTGCCATGTTAAAGCCATATTGATTTATGTTTCACCAGGGCTTGAGGGGATCAGTTCCACAAGTTATATTTTCCTAACATGGTGTCTTCCCAACATGGTTTAAAATCAGAACTTTAGGGGTACCAACCCATCTGGTTTGGGGGAGTCATATTGAAGGAACCAGCTCTCGTCTCTAGAATTCTCTAGAATTCTATGTTTCTCTAGAATTCTCCATCATTCATTTTTGCTAAAAGACACCAAGATTTAAGGAAACTTCTACAAAAAAAGAGTTGAAGACCTGGGAAAACCCTAGGCCAGGGGTAGGCAAAGTTGGCTCTTCTATGACTCATGGACTTTAACTCCCAGACTTTCTGAGCCAATCATGCTAGCTCAGGAATTCTGGGAGTTGAAGTCCATGAGTCATAGAAGAGCCAACTTTGCCTACCCCAGCCCTAGGCCAACAGTGGCCTACAACCAAATTTGTGTCATCAGAAATTTGCTTTCCTCATCTTAGTCATAGATCATGGTGTGCACCTGAAGGCAGAACAAGAAGTAATGGATAGGAACTAATCAAGGAGAGAAGCAACTTAGAAGTAAGGAGAACATTCCTGTCAGAACAATTAATCAGTGGAACAACTTGCCTCCAGAAGTTGTAAATGCTCCAACACTGGAAGTTTTTAAAAAGAGATTAGATAACCATTTGTTTGAAATAGTATAGGATCTCCTGCCTGGGCAGAAGGTTGGAATAGAAGACCTCCAAGAACCATTCGAATTCTGTTATTCTATTATTTTGTCTTTTGAGGCTGCTCTTTGAAGGACTAAACTGTTGTAATGGTATGTGAGAATGACCTTGGGAAAAAAAGGAAGAAGAGCCGCAACCAAGACAATGATTGGATAAGCAGCAGTTGAACCCTCAGCAGGAATGTTGGCATGACAAATGTTTCAGAAGGGAACTTCTCTAGTTTCTTGGACTGTGAAGGCGAGAAGGAAGAAACGTACTTTCATGACCTGAAGAATTCAAGAGACCAATTTGAATTGTGGGTCCTCCATCAATTGAGGTTTTCAAGAAGAGATTGGACAGCAGAGGTGGGTTCTTCCCAGTTTGCAGCGGTTCTATAGAACCAGTAGTAAACTGGTGGTGATGTCATGGAGTCAGTTCTGTCGGTGCCAGTCTGTGGACGCTGCCATCTTCTTTGGGGAATTTTTTATATTTTTTTTGAGTTTTTTGCTGATTTTTGCTTCTGCACATGTGCATAAGCCAAATTTTTGGCACTGTGCATGCGTCACCATCTTGTTTTTGTTTTTGTTTTGCTATTTTTGCTGGTTTTTTGGCACTGCGCATGCGCCCGTGTGGCATGGCCACATGGCACACAATGCACATGCAGCCACGTGGCACGCAATGCGCACGCAGCCATGCAGCAAGGGAGGAAGCAAACCAGTGGTGAGGTAAGTTAGAACCCACCCCTGTTGGACAGCCATTTGTTCAGCCAATGGTATAGGATCTCCTGCCCATGTAGGGGGTTGGACTAGAAGACCTCCAAGGTACCTTCCAACTCTGTTATTCTGTTATTCAACAGGCATGTAGGATACAATTGCTGTTGGAAGCTAAACCCAAATTTGTTGACACTCTCACTTGGTTAACCAAACAAAGGCATGGTTTATTTAACCAGGGTTTATGGAATAATCCACCACAACTAGAGAAGTTCACACCCCTTGATAAGTGCCAAGCTAGGATTTAAAGAACATAATGGGTGGACTTCATATAACAGATAAAGCGGAAATTAAAGAAATTGTATGTTGGGTTGATGCAGAGGTGGGTTCCTCCCAGTTCGGACCGGTTCTATAGAACCGGTAGTAAACCGGTGGTGACGTCACGGAGCCGGTTCTGTCGGTGTCGGTCCGTGGCCGCTGCCATCTTGTTTTTGGCTTCTGCGCATGCACAGAAGCTGTTTTTTGCTGTTTTTTGCTTTTGTGCATGCGCAGAAGCTGAGTTTTTGGTACTGTATATGTGCGCGCCAGCGCAGCGAAGCCATGCGGTGCAGGAGGAAGCGAACCAGCGGCGAGGTAAGTTAGAACCCACCCCTGGTTTGATGTGAACACAGTCCTAACTGGATTGAGCTACTTGTCTCTGATACCACCTTAATTCACTCTTTGCTGATCCTGGAGAGCTGATCCTGTTGTTCTGAGGGATATTGATCTCCCGCTCACCTTAACAAGGCAGTATACAACTTCCTGACCACTTCAAGTCAACGCACAATGCACAGTTAATAAGAAAGGTAGATCGTTTCCATCTATAGATTTTGCTTTCCTGGAGTCCCAAAAAGAATAGATTCTTCATTAGTCTTTTGCTTAAGTAACATAATAATAATGGCTGCTGCCCAAAGTCTCAATAGGTATTATAAAAATCCACTCAAAACAATTTGGGATACTTAAAAGGGAGATACTCTTTTAGCATGGCTCATTCATTATTAACCTGCTAAACAGGTTGCCCAAGTATAGAACATGAGCTTCTTGTGGATATTAACAATTGGAGCGGGGTGGGGGGGAGGGGGAGTTTAAAAAATAAAATAAAATTGTTTATCTTTGCACAGGCAAAGTGGGGGTGGGGATGTTGAAATTGCTCCAGGTTGCTTTTCACCTTCCTTTTTAAGTCTTAGGGAGCAATTGTGATACTATAAAGTCAGAATCTCTATGCTACTGCCAGGATCCAAAAACCAAGGAAGACATGTTGTGATTTCCCCAACCAGATTTCTTTATTGTTCCTTACTTCAGTGATGGCGAACCTTTTTTTTCTCGGGTGCCGAAAGTGCATGTGCGCGCACTATTGCACATGCGCGAGTGCCCACACCCATAATTCAATGCCTGAGGAGGGCGAAAATTTATTTATTTATTTATTTATTTATTTATTTATTTATTTTGGTATTCTTATATGCCGCCCAACTCCCGAAGGACTCAGGGCGGCGTACAACAGAGAAAAATACAAGAATAAACCAAATATTAAATATTAGTTAAAAGCAAATACAAAATTTAAAAACACAATATAAAAAACATCGACAACCATTCAACAACCATACATAAATCCCCCCCCCGTCCCCCCGGAGGCCCTCTGGAGGCCGGAAATGCCCTCCCAGAGCCTCCGTGCGAGTCAAAAATCAGCTGGCCGGCACGCAAATGCGCGCTGGAGTTGAGCTAGGCAACAGCTCGTGTGCCGGCAGATATGGCTCCCTGTGCCACCTGTGGCATGCGTGCCATAGGTTCACCATCACTGCCATAGACAGAGTCTTAAATTAAAGCATGCCATCAGCCACATAAAGCACGCGCTCTGGGAACTGTTAAGGAGGGGCTGTCTTCGCCTCTTTCTCTCACACAAACTATCAGAGCTGTCTCTTTCTCCTCTGGAATGCAGCCCCTCCCTCCTGGGAATCTGCTACTACATTCCATCACATCAGGCATAGATTAAAATTTAATTATTAAAATCAACTGGTGCATTATGTCTTCTCTCACCTTAACCATAAATAAACCACTTCTTTTATTCATGGGGGAGAAGGATTACCCGACATAGCTTAAAAAAAATCATTACAGAGGCTGTGGTAGTGCAAATTTAGGGAACTCCTGGCATAGACCAGTGTTTTTCGAAGGATGTCTGCGTAATTCTGGGAGTTGAAGTCTGCACATCTTAAAGTTGCCAAGGTCGGAAAATAATGGCTGCGCTAATAAGGGCCACTATTTTTAACACGCATTTGCCTTCAGTCTGATCAATTTTAGAATAGAATAGAATAGAATGGAATGGAATGGAATGGAATGGAATGGAATGGAATGGAATGGAATGGAATGGAATAGAATAACAGAGTTGGAAGGGACCTTGGAGGTCTTCTAGTCCAACCCCCTGTTTGGCAGGAAACCCTACACCACTTCAGACAAATGGTTATCCAACATCTTCTTAAAAACTTCCAGTGTTGGAGCATTCGCAACTTCTGGAGGCAAGCCATTCCACTGATTAATTGTTCTAACTGTCAGGAAATTTCTCCTTAGTTCTAAGTTACTTCTCTCCTTGATTAGTTTCCACCCATTGCTTCTTGTTCTACCCTCAGGTGCTTTGGACAATAGTTTGACTCCCTCTTCTTTGTGGCAACCACTGAGATATTGGAACACTGCTATCATGTCTCCCCTAGTCCTTCTTTTCATTAAACTAGACATACCCAGTTCCTGCAACCGTTCTTCATATATTTTAGCCTCCAGTCCCCTAATCATCTTTGTTGCTCTTCTCTGCACTCTTTCTAGAGTCTCAACATCCTTTTTACATCGTGGCGACCAAAACTGAATGCAGTATTCCAAGTGTGGCCTTACCAAGGCATTATAAAGTGGTATTAACACTTCGCGTGATCTTGATTCTATCCCTCTGTTAATGCAGCCTAGAACTGTGTTGACTTTTTTGGCAGCCTAGAACACTGCTGGCTCATATTTAAATGATTGTCCACTAGAACTCCAAGGTCCCTCTCACAGTTACTACTGTTGAGCAAGGTACCACATATACTGTACCTGTGCATTTTGTTTTTCTTGCCTAAATGTAGAACCTTACTTATTTTATATATTTTATATATCAATTTTATATATCAATTTTCCCAGCTGGGCTGCAGGAGGTGAAGAGAAGCAGCTGTATGGAAAGGAAACACTTCTATAAATAGCAAAGAGAAATCATTATTAGAGCTGAGGTGGTGCAGTGGTTAGAGTGCAGCACTGCAGGCTACTTCAGTCGACTGCTAGTTCAGCAGTTCAGCTGTTCAAATCTCACCGGCTCAAGGTTGACTCAGCCTTCCATCCTTCTGAGGTGGGTAAAATGAGGACCCAGATTGTTGGGGGCAATATGCTGAACTCTGTAAACCGCTTAGAGAGGGCTGTAAAGCACTATGAAGCGGTATATAAGTCTAAGTGCTATTGTTATTGCTAACCTATCTTGTTTTTATAATTTGTGTCCTGTCCCTTAAATATCCCCCCTAACTTACGCTTCAGATTTAACTTTAGCTTTTCTAAACCAGAGGTATCATGAACCTTTTGAAGGATGTCTTCTCAGAGACTAACCAGATTTTGGGACGGAGAGGGTAAGGCAGGGGTGAAATCCAGCAGGTTCTGACAGGTTCTGGAGAACCAGTAGCGGAAATTTTGAGTAGTTCGGAGAACCGGCAAATACCACCTCTAGCTGGCCCCAGAGTGGGGTGGGAATGGAGACACCAAGGGCCCCACAGTTCAACCCTGAGCTACAAATATTATCTTCTGTTGATATGCAGATATTCCTCTTTTCCCATGATGTGTCTTTCTTCACTTTCTCCTCCCCCATCTCTTTCTTCACAAATTAGCACTATATTTACACAGCCTCTGCAACCATCCTGCAGACATGCCCCTCTGTCTTATCACATTTTAGACCATTTTATCAATCTGATATAGTCGCTGTAGTCCAGGGGTGGGTTCCACTTACCTTTGCCACCGGTTCGCATCGCGATGTTTAATGCACGTGCACTTGCTACGCTTGCGTGTGTGCGCACGTGCGCACAATTTGGCTTCCGCGCATGCTCAGAAGCAGGAATTAGCCTGAAACACAGCTGAGGAACTTATCAACTGTGCTTCGAGTGAAGAAATAAAGCTCAGTATTCACCCGCAGGTGGGCGGGAGGGCTCTTTTTCAAGCAAAAAATACAAAAAAAAGATGGCGGCGCCCATAGACCGGCACTGACAGTGACGTCACTGGTGGGTCGCTACCAGTTCGGGCAAACCGGTCCGAACCGGGAGGAACCCACCCCTGCCGTAGTCCGTAAAAGTTTACACTACAAAACCTACAATGTCCTACCAGAGTAGTGAGGCGACTGCATTTTCACTCACATCAAAATTTGAAGTGAATTTAGAGCAACTTCCTGCAGTGAAATATGTGATGGATTTACTCAGGAGGTTTCTGGATGTCCTTTGATTTATCATAGGGTTTAGCATGAAATGAAATGTGAAATTCTGCAGGAGATACATTTTGAAAGATGTTGGGGTGAGCCAAAAGACACATGTTCCCACTCATTGGGAGTCATAGTTCAGGCTTATAAGTGAAGCTGGATGCATCTGTGATGGCAGGAGTCATAAATAAGGTGCTGGCCAGTTGCTTTCCAGAGATGACATATCAGCTGCTTTTCTTGGGGACTGCTGGAAGTAGCAATGAATATTTGAAGGCAGTTGTGTTGAAAGCTACCGCCTGCTTTCCTGAATTCCCAGGCATGAGAAGGTGGCTATAGTAGGGATGGGCCACTGCTCAGGTATGAACACAGCTGTCTCCACACACTGGTGGACAGCTCCAGCTCTCCATCAATGTCCCTTGTTGCTTCATCCCTGCAAGGTATCCTTTGAAGCATATGTCTGTGGAAGAAAACACTTCGTTTGATTTTTGGAGCATGAACCATGTGGAAATTGGGAAAGTGTTGTTCTTACAATGGCTGACCAGACTGTCCTTCCAAAGCAATGCTAAAAAACTAGCATGAGATTATTAAGTTTACCTGTAACCTTTTGTTTGGGAACTAAGTAGATTAAGGTGTGGTGTCATTGCTGCCAGGGATATCTTGCCTGATTTTAGACGGACCATCGGGCTGACTTGCTACAGGACAGTTTCTCATTAATCAAGTCAGGAAAAGTCAGCATGATGTCCATGGGCACTGTGTGCCTGAAGATATAACTTTTGATGCCTGCCAGGTTCCTTTTCTCGTCAGAAATTAATTTCTACATGGGGCTACCCTTGAAGAGTGTTCGGAGACTTCAGTTGGTCCAGAATGCAGCTGCACGAGCTGTGGTGGGTGCGCCAAGGTACACCCATGTAACACCAATTTTCCACCAGCTGCACTGGTTGCCTATTGGTCTCCGGTCACAATTCAAGGTGTTGGTTATTACCTTTAAAGCCCTATATGGCTCTGGACCAGGATATCTTCGGGACCGCCTGCTACCACATACCTCTCAATGACCAGTTAGATTCCATAGAGTTGATCTCCTTCAGGTCCCGTCAACCAAACAATGCCGGCTGGCGGGGCCATGGGGCCTTCTCTTTGGCGGCCCTGACTCTTTGGAACCAATTACCGCCAGAGATCCGTACCATCTTGTTGGCCTTCCGGAAAGCCATTAAGACCTGGCTCTTCTGACAGGCTTGGGGATAGGGAACTTATAGAATGAATTAAAGTGGTCACCCCTTGTATGCTGTGATTGATTGAATTGTTTTTAATTTTTAAATGTATTTTTTAAAACTTGTGTTTGACATTTTTATACTGATTTGTTTATATTCTGTTGTAAGCCGCCCAGAGTCCTTCGTGAGTTGGGTGGCATATAAATATGAACAAATAAATAAATAAATAAATGTCAATTGAAACAAATATAATAGAAAATTGGCATGTTATGCATCTTAAGTATGTGTGTCAGACTGCTGCATATATCTCTTAATTCGATGCAGGCAATGGTATGTTGGCTTGTGCGTATTGTTTTAATTTGCATATAATAGATGAGTATTCTGGGAATAAATAGGTTATAGCTAATGCTTCTGACACCCTAGCCAAAATGTGTCCAAACCAACCACTACTGTTCTTACCATTAGTAGATAATATGCATGTGCTATAAGTGTAACTGAGGCAACTGAGTCTCCATTTTATTTATCTACTTAAAAAGTAGTATATGAAAGGTTGTCTGATCAAAACCATGATGTGTGATAGAGGTGGATGTCTGTAGGTCTATCTAGGGATAACTGTGGCATATGGAAAATAGCAACTTTGCATATGAGGAATAAATGGTAAAATGACGCAATTAGTGGTACGAGGTGGTGGAAGAGTCAGTTATAATCCCATATGTTGTTCAAGGGCTATCTTGGAGTAGTTCATAAATTGATCATATCCAAGGTTCAAGAGGAGGAGGAGGAGGAGGAAGAGGAAAAAGAGGAGGAGGAGAAGGAAGAGGAAGAGGAAGGAGACAAAGAAGAAGCCAATTAGTTCTTATGACATGATCTTGAGCATGCTATTGTATATACCCATCATTTTCAAAGAGAACATCAGGAATGACTTTGAATACCAAACCTCACTGATAGGGGAACTGCCAAAAACTGCCAAAGATCAAGAAACAGAAGAAAGCAAATTGACTGTCAGAACAAACAATGAAAATTGCCAGCAAGAGAACTCAAAGATTGCACGAAAGAACTTAACGAAGAATCTCAGTGAGCTGTTAGAAGAGACAAGAAACAATATTACAACATCTGTAAAGACATCAAAGATGAAACAGACATGGAAAAACAAAGGAAGTCTTCCAAAATATCTCTGAACTCAGAAAGAAGTTCCAAATTCAATTGGCATGCTAAAGTATGCAAATGGAAGATAATAACTGATTCAAAGAATATAAAAGAAAGATGGAAGGAGTTCTGTATACTAGAGATGAAAACATCCAAGATACTTTAAAAATTGCTTTATATTCACAAAAATTTCTTGTAGTAGAAAATGAAGTTAAAAATTAGTTCACCGATGAAGTGACCAACAGATGAGATCAGTCTACAAAAGAAAGGAGATTGACTTCACTGAATTTGCAAACCATCATATCCTTAATTTCAAAAATTAATGCATAGGATCATCCAATGCAGATTAGAACCCTACATAGATGCCTGATGCTCAGACTAACTTTAGGAAATACTTTATTACTGATAATCCTTGGATAATGGAGAAAAACAAAGAATTAAAAAAGGTCAGTAAGTTCTTCATTTATTATAGAAAGGCCTTTGATTGTGCTAGTCATGTCAAGTGATAAATTTCCTTAGAGAAGTGAAAATCTCAAAATGTCTCTTCATGTGAAACTTATGCACAGCCACATAGAAAATGGCAAAAAAAAGGCTAATTCCAAATGAGGAAAGAAATGAGAGACGACTGTATATACTCTCTCTTTATTTATTCAATTTATATGCAAAATATATATTGAAGGAAGCCGGATTAGAAGAAGATGAGTGAGGTTTTGTAGTGGGAGAAAGAAACATCAATAACTTGCATTGTGCTAATGACAATACCCTGATAACTGAAGATGCAAATAATCTGGAAGCCGTAGTAATGAAAGTCAAGAAGCCTTGTGGGAAAAAAATAGGAGTAAGCTTAAATATAAAGGAGACCAAACTAATGGCAAGAAATATAGCAATCTGGTTTAGGACTGAGAATGAAAATATTGAAGTGGTGGATATCTTTCTTGATAACCCATTTCCTATTTCCCATAAATCTGTAATTATGGGATAGATGGGGAAAAAAGAGCAGAAGAAAACAACCAACAGTCAGGTGGATGGACTCAATTGCAATGAGTATTGCAATGATGAACCATTGGACAATTTGAAGATACTGTAAGGTTGATGATAGATCATCTTAGAGAAAGTTTCTGCCAGGGTTCCAAATAGCATCCAAAATTAAATCAGAATCCGAGTCAAAGTATTCCTCAAAGTCCCAATTTATTATTAGAACTATGTTGGTACATCTGGGTGAAACCCGAATCTGAAGTCCTATGGGTTTCACCACCCAGTTGAAAGTTCAAGTCCTTGTCTCCATACCCACAAATCCATCACGTTGTCCAATCTCCATTTGCCATGCTGACAGAGTCCACCCATCTCCTTCCGTGCAGGTGCAGAGGTGCAGAGACAAAGGATGACCTTGGCTTTCTAGAAAGAATTTGTTATGGCTACATACTAACAACCTCATACAATCCCCCTCCCATTTTCCCACAGTAGAAAATGCATAGTAGAATAGTATAAAGTGTGGCAGGCCAAAGATCCCAATAAAATGGCTTCGGCCTGACAGGCGGCCTCCCCTCAGGAAAAGACCACATCCTAAAGGAAAAGAAAGAAAATAACATAGGGGGTTAACACAGCATCATTAACCACCCCTCCCCCCAGGGGGACCCTTTGGCTTATCCGGATATTTATCATGAAATTGCTTCACCAATCTGTCAGCTTTTACATTCCAACTCTTTACCCAGGTAGCTTCAGACAAAGGGTATCCCTTCCAGTGTACTAAATATTGTAATTGACCCCTATACATTCTAGAGTCTAAAATCATCTTTACTTCATAGTGAGTCTCCCCTTGTATTACTACTGCAGGAGGGGGTGGTTGGTTTTGTGGCTGTATGCTAGACCCAATCACAGGCTTTAATATGCTACAATGGAAGACAGGGTGAATCTTTCCCAATATTCTAGGCAAATCAAGCTGAACTGTTACTGGGTTGATTATCTTAACTATTGGGAAAAGACCCAAGAATTTTGGCCCTAGTTTCTTGCTAGGCATTCTCAATTTAATATATTTAGTGGACAAGAAAACTTTATCCCCCACTCGGAAGGGGGGCTGGAGCGATCGGTGCTTGTCAGCTTGCTTCTTGTAGGCTTCCGCTGCTTCAGCTAGCGCTTTCTTGGTGTTCTCCCACCCCTTTTCAGCGCCCCCATCCATTCCGTGAGGGACATGGAAGTTGGGGCTTCTTGGGGTAGTTCAGGCATGGGAACAATTTCCACTCCACTGGTGATCTGAAAAGGAGTTAGTCCAGTACTGCTATGGACAGCGTTGTTCTATGCTACCTCAGCAAATGGTAGCAACTCTGTCCAATTGTCCTGCTAGTAATCTACATAATAATGGATGTATTATTCTACCATTGCATTCGAACGTTCAACTGTCCCATTCGTACTCTGATGTAAAAGCTGAGCTGAGTGTGGATCCAATCGCCCCCAGTAACTCTCTCCAAAATTTGGCTGTGAATGTATGCCTCAGTCGGAGATGACTCTTTTTGACACACCATGTAGATGGTAAATGTGCTTGAGAAATAGTTTTGCTAGTTTTCTGGCCGAAGGTAGGCCTGAGCAAGGAATGAAATGGGCTTGCTTGGAAAACAGGTCAATGACAGTCCAAATCACTGTATTCCCATTGCTGCAAGTGCCCAGGTGCCCATTGGCATTGTGCCCATCCCAGGCCTGGAAAGAAAACCCACCCACAAAACCCACAAATTTTTTTCTAGGAATATTTAAAGGGAAATACGATAAAAATTCTAAATATCTGATTTTACATATTATAACTGCAGCCAGGATCACCTTTGCACAATGTTGGAGAAACACAAGCACACCAGGGGTGGGTTCCTCCCAGTTCGGACCAGATTGCCTGAACCATTAGAGACCCGCTGGTGACGCAATGATGGCGTCATGGATCCGGTTTGGTTGGTGCTGGTCCATGGGCACTGCCATCTTTTTTGGGGAATTTTTGGTGAATTTTTCTGTGTTTGGATGGCTTCTCCTCTTTCGCGGCTTGAAAAAGAGCCCTCCCGCCCACCCCCGAGTTAATACTCACCTTTATTTCATCACCCGAAGCACAGCTGATCAGCTCCTCAGCTGTGTTTCGGGCTGAATCCTGCTACTGAGCATGCGCGGAAGTGAAATTGCACAGGGGGAACGCACGCATGCGAAACGTCGCGATGCGAACTGGTGGCGAAGGTGTTAAGGTGAGAATAAATCTCGTAGAGGCGATGTGGATCTTTTCTTGGAATCCAGACATTAAAAAATAAAGCCGAGATTAAAAGTCTAATAGAAAATATTTATTTCGGTACAAAAACAATAAATCATGAATAGTTACATCTTGCTAATAAATCGTGACCGTTCCGGTCAGAGTCAAAGGCAGAAGAAATTAATGGAGAATCAGAAATGCACACATGCGCAGAATATCACATCACATGTCCTGCTTGTATTGGAATGTACCATAATATTAGAATAGGGGTGCATCACCCTGCATATACATACAACTGACAATATTCACAACGTGACAGAAGGTAAGTGGAACCCACCCCTGAAGCACACCAACCGAGAGTTTGATAATCAAAAAATATTTGAATGCGCAGAGATGGATAAGTTAACAATAGAACTTAAAGGACAAAAAGATTTGGATTATTATGTAATATGGGAAAAGTGGTATGATTGGATTGATAACAGAAAGTTGAAAATAAACTGTATAAAAAAGATGTAGAGCTAGATAATATTGCAAGACAATGTACAAAATGTATTAATATGAATGTAATGTATGTAAAAGGTTTTAGATCTGCTTAAGAAATTACCGTGACATGTAAAAAGAGAAAAATGCAATAAAAAAGAAAAAATGAAAAAAAAATGAAATGCAAATCAATCAATCAATAATAAAAGTTCATCCGCTTATCTATTTAGAAGAATAAAATCCCCAAACAGAATTAAGGGTGCATAGATTGATTCACCCTATCCTTTTACCATTTGAAGCACAGAACTACTACTTCCAACTCAATTTTAGTATCATTTAGAGAATATCTAAAATTAATTCTTGCATGGAAACATAAGCAGTTAGCCTTAACTTGCAAACTTGCATTATTGATGTGCTCATGGATATTGTAGGACATTAATATCGAGGTGAATTTATAACTGCATGGAATCTCTTATCTTCATTTTAGATGTTCTAACTAGAAATTCTGCAAAGTATATTGTAGTTGTAAAATGATTAAGAATGTTGAGGGAAGACTGCAGTAACCTTTGGCTCTCTGGGCCAAGTGAACTTAAAGCTACAGTGCTGAAATTGAACATCCAAATGGCTCAAATAAATTTGACAATTTCACAAAATAATTTCCAGAGGTCGAAAATCAACTTTTTATGGTTCTCAAACAATTCCATTTAGATACTTACAGTTAAAAATAAATGCATAAAAGCCTCTGGGATATTATGTGCATCTATTTTGGGGATACCTGTCCAGAATATTCCAAAAATGGGCTGAACATGTTGGCCTATTTCTCTAATGGCATCACTCTGTCACTATTAATTCTTCCACCCTTCCAGCATGTCTGGCTGGGGAATTTTGGGAGTTGAAGTCTATACATTTTAAAGTTACCAAGTTTGAGAAATATTGCCTAGTCCTTCAAAATCTAGCAGAAAAGCTCATTCCCTGCCATGAACTTTATGTCCCTGCCAAAATTCAGAGACAATTCCAGAGAAGATGATTTTTTGGAAATACTCTAAGTTAAAATGAAGTCTGGATTGGAAAAGTAAATGTGCAAAAATTTCCAACTGAATTTCAGGCTATTGGAAGAGTGGCTGGGAATTTTCAGTGCTCTTATCCATCTCAGCTTGCAAAATTCAATGGTTACCACCAGGCTCCAAAGCCCAAGAAAGACATGCTGAGTTTCTTCTAAGAAACTCCTTTGTTGTTCCTCACCTATAGACAGAAATCTTGCCAAACTAAAGCAAACTACTTGCATCATTAAAGATATGCTCTGAGAACTTCTAAAGATGAGCTGTCTTCCGAATCATTTATACCTTACGAAACCAGACTTGAAATTTTGGGACTTGAAAATTTAGAACTACGCCGCCTTCGATCTGACCTAAGTGTAGCTCACAAAATTATCTTCCACAATGTCCTACCTGTTAACGACTACTTCAGCTTCAACCGCAAGAATACACGAGCTCACAATAGATACAAACTTAATGTAAACCGCTCCAGACTTGATTGCAAAAAATTCGACTTCAACAACAGAGTTGTCAATGCCTGGAACACTTTACCTGACTCAGTAGTTTCTTCCCCAAACCCCAAAAACTTCAACCTCAGATTATCTACCATCGACCTCACCCCATTCCTAAGAGGTCAATAAGGGGCGTGCATAAGCGCACAATCGTGCCTACCGTTCCTGTCCTAGGTATATTCATACCTCTTTTACTCTTATTCTCTTGCTTGTACTATTACATATATATTCAATCATGTTTTACTGTTTATACTTTGCTTATAATCATATATGCTTGACAAATAAGCAAATACAAATACAAATACCTAAACTTCACTGTCTCTTGCTCCTCTGAAATGCAGCCACTGCCTCCTGGGAATCCAGGCTACATCCCTCCACAATTATTGAGTCAGTAGGATGATTTATTTCAAAAGAAGTGGCATCATTGTTGAGTTGGGATTAGATAAATATGGAGTCTCACCACAAAAATCTTAGAAGTTCATATAGGGATTGCATATCGTTATTACCTCTCTTACTATTTCTTTTCTTGGTCAAGTAGGATCTCGGACATGTGTTTATTTATAATTATATTCTCTCTCTTGTTTATTGAGTGGCTCATGAGGAATTTAGCAGTAGAGTTGTATGAACAAATATATAGGATACAGTAAGTTCTATCTTTTGCAATAACCAAGTTATTCCTTCATGGTTTACAGAACCAATATAGTTATCTGGCTGTTCACAAGAGAGTACCAGAATTTTATACTTATTACCTCCTATTTTTCCCCATATAACACAATATAAACGCTCAGTTGGCTGCATAGCTTCTTCCTTCTTGAGTGGACAGGTTGTAACTTATTCATACTGAAGGATGCAACTGGACAGTCCCACAAGCATCTTTTCTCCTTAAAATGTCTCTGTGGCGCTTTTTTAAAAAGTTAAAAATACATCCATTTCATAATTTGTGCAAGAACTGCCGATCACCGTGTCTACTCACACTCAGCTTGAGTAGGAAAATGACCAGATATACAATTGGATGTCACATTATGTGCTGTGAATGGAGAATATGCTATTTAACATATATATTAAAACTACAGCAATTGCTAGGAGAGAGGATAATTTATAGTATGAGAGAAAATAATAATTATAGCTGTAAATTAGCTTTAAAGGTGGTTAATAGAGTCCCCCTCCCCCTTAAAATATCCTCTGAATCATCTGAAGCAACTTTTTAGGTTTTATTATATAGCAAGTTTTAAGTTTTATTATACAGAAAGCCTTTTTCAAAGGCTTTCTGTATCATAAGCTTGGAGAAATCATGACACATTTCTTTTCAAACAAAAAAGAATCCCTTACATTGGAAATGAGCATGAAATAGGATCCCATCCAGCTCTATTAGAAAAGTTTGTCAGTTTAACCATTGTGTACCAAAATGTACTTGTAGTAATAACTATTAAATGTATGTCCACCTTTCTGCTGTTGTAAGCAGTAAAGTCAGCTTACAACAACAATGTATTTGGGAAATTTGCATAAAAGTATGCATGCATAATGTATGTGTGTGTGTGTGTGTGTGTGTGTGTGTGTGTGTGTGTGTGTGTGTGTGTATGTATGTATGTATATGTATGTATGTTTCCTTCCATACAACAGGATGACTCGACAGAATAAACATATATAACCCTTTCCTGGTGAAGAACTGATAGGGAAGAGAATCTTGTGGCCTAGAGGTTAAACTTCTGCCTTACAAACAGACTGCCCAGGTTCAATTCCCATTACGGGTATGGCTATCTGACAAGAGCAAAATAGCTCGAAATAGATCTATAATAGTCTCCCTTTATTTTCATTTACAGCAAAAAATGTTACACACACACACACACACACACACACACACACACACACACACACACATCATATCATATCATCATATCATCATATTTATTTATTTATTTATTTATTTATTTATTTATTTATTTATTTATTTATTTATTTATTTATTTTGTTATTCTTATATGCCGCCCAACTCCCGAAGGACTCAGGGCGGCGTACAACAAAGAGAAATACAAGAATAAACAAAATTTCATAAATTAAAAAAAAACAATACAAAATTTAAAAAACAGTATAAAAGCAGCAACATCCATTCAGCAACATACATACTTGGGGGGTAAGCTCGAGTGGGTTAAGCTGTCCCCCCCACCTGCAGGAAGAGCCATGTCTTAACGGCCTTTCGGAAGGCCAGCAGAGTGGGGATAATTCGGGTCTCTGGGGGGAGCTGGTTCCAGAGCACGGGGCCAGCCACAGAGAAGGCCCTCCCCCTGGGGCCCGCCAGGCGGCATTGCTTGGCCGACGGGACCCGGAGGAGGCCAACTCTGTGGGCCCTAACCGGTCAGAGGGAAGTATGAGGCAGAATGCGGTCCCGGAGATATCCTGGTCCTATATGATATATCATATCATATCATATCATATCATATCATATCATATCATATCATATCATATCATATCATATCATATCATATCATATCATATCATATCATATCATATCATATCTATCACCCTGCCAACAAAAATGCGTATAGTCAAGGCTATGGTTTTCCCAGTTGCAATGTATGGCTGTGAAAGTTGAAAGAATGAATTAGAATGAATAAAAGAATTGCAAAATAAGAATTGCAAAAAATAAATAAGAATTGCAAGAATTGCAAAAATAAGAAAGGCTGAGCGCCAAAGAATTGAGGCCTTTGAACTATGGTGCTGGAGAAGACTCCTGCGAGTCCTCTGGACTGCAAGGCCATCAAACCGGTCAGTCCTAGAGGAGATCAACCCTGACTGCTCTTTAGAAGGCCAGATCAGAGATGGGTTCCTCCCGGTTCGGACCGGTTCTGTGGAACCAGTAGTAACTTGGCGGCCTGGGTCGCTGCTGGTTCCACGCCCCCGAACCGGCTTTCTTGGCGGCGCCATAGGCACCACCATCTTGTTTTTTTCTTCTGCTCATGCGCAAAAGCTGGTTTTTTAGCACTGGGCATGCACGCGCACATAACGCCCCCCCCTGCACGGTGCATCAAGGAGTGAACCAGCAGTGAAGAAAACCAGAACCCACTCCTGGGCCAGATCCTGAAGATGAAACTCAAATACTTTGGCCACCTAATGAGAAGGAAGGACTCGCTGGAGAAGAGCCTAATGCTGGGAATGATTGAGGGCAAAAGAAGAAGGGGACGGCAGAGAACGAGGTGGCTGGATGGAGTCACTGAAGCAGTCGGCATGAGCCTAAATGGACTCCGGGGGATGGTAGAAGACAGGAAGGCCTGGAGGAATATTGTCCATGGGGTCGCGATGGGTTGGACACAACTTTGCAACTAACAACAACAACAATACACACACACAAACACACACACACACACACACACACACACACACACACACACACACACACATATATATATATATATATATATATATATATATATACATATATACACATATAACACACATATCTATAGCACACATACACACACGCACGCGCACACACATACACTGTATAACTGATAAAGATTTTACTGTGGGTCTATGTTTTCATTTTGTAAAAAGATAGAGATATATACATATATTTTAAAACAAGTTAACTTCCTATCCTTTTCTAGGATACTTATTCATTATTATTATTATTATTATTATTATTATTATTATTATTATTATTATTATTATTATTATTATTATTATTATTATTATTATTATTATTATTATTATTATTATTATTATTATTATTATTATTATTATTATTATTATTATTGTTATTATTATTATTATTATTATTGTTATTATTATTATTATTATTATTATTATTATTATTATTATTATTATTATTATTATTATTATTATTATTATTATTATTTATTTGTTAAATTTATAGAGCTGCCCCTTTCACATTGGTGACTTTGTGTCACTCACAACAATTCAAAAGAACACCAAGCACAGTAAACAAAATACAAACAAGAACCAGAAAAGTACAAAATCATACCAAAACCTGTACTTAAAAACACAAATATATTCAGTAAACTCGGTTCTTCTCATTCAGAACAGCCTCTGAGCAGGATATATACTGCAGGCAGACCCTCAAACGTGGTGAGAAAGACAATCTTCAAAATCTTCTGAAAGGCCAGGAGAGTTTAATCTCTCTTCGATTAAAATGAAATCAATGTCGACGCTGTCTTTTTGTGTACTCTCTGTTAAAAATGAGCATCATAAGAGGGCCAATTTAATATTTCCTTCTGAATTTTGCTGCCACCACTAATTGAAAGAAGGAGATTGATATAGCTATTTTTCTGGATATTTAGTGATAGCTATCGTTGGTCTTTATGGTGGAATCACTTAACCTTATGGGGAATCCAAGCTGTGATTTCAACTTGCAGTATCATTGTCAGAAGAGGTGCAAAAATGGCTTTCTGTGCCACTTCGTCAAATTTATTGTGGCAGTTATGGAGCCATTCATCAGTTGGGAATCCACTGTATCTCTGAGAGGAGCATCTGTCTGGTCTTTAATTCCCTTTTTCCTTAAAGATCAGGTGTCCATCTCCCGTGCGCGTCCAGCTGTCAAGTATAGCTTATTGGGTGCTGCTGGAGCTTATTTCGATTGTGGCTTATTAAGCTGATATATTGAATCATAGAATCATAAGGGCTGGAAAGGACCATGGAGGTTTTCTAGTCTAACCCCCCTGCCAGAGGTATAAATCCTTATATCATCCCAGGCAAAATGTTGTTCATATCTGTCTACACACACACACACACACACACACACACACACACACACACACACACACACACAGTCGTGGGTTCCTACAAGTGCGGTCCACTCTATAGCACCGGTAGCGGCCCGCTGGTGACGTCACAGTACTGGTGCAGTCGGTTGCCGGTGCCTGGGAGCCGCCATTTTTAAAAAAATTAAAAAAAAATTAAAATTTTTATTCTGCACATGCCCAGAAGCCGAGCTTCCGGCACTGTGCATGTGCTGCCTTCCTACCCCACAGTGAGTCCAAGCAGGGGAGGATGGTTGAGGGAGCGCATGAGACGGTGAAAGAACGGGCGGCAGGAGCTATATCTATTCCCCTCCCTTCAGCAATCCGAGAAGCCACGAACACGCGGTGATGATCCCAGGCATTTTCGCACGTTCGAGGCTTTTCGAGCTGCTGAGGGGAGGGGGAATGGGCGGTAGGACCTATCTCAGTTCCCCTCCCTTCAGCAGTCTGAGAAGCCATGCCCACCTGGCCACATGGCTGGCAAGCCACACCCACAAAATAAGCCACACCCACAGAGTGGTAGTAAAAAAAATTAAGAACCCGCCCCTGCACACACACACTGTGTATGTGTATGTTAGACAGATATGGACAACCGCTGTGGCAACTCGCCATGGCAATTCATCACAGCCAACTCGCCACGGCCAACTTGCTGCAAGAACAACTTTTATTTAAAATTTAAAAAAAGCATTTTAATTTTTGCCAGTCACATTTCATTCGTTGGCATCCTTTCTTGCATCATTCTAGGCCACCATTCCTTTGCGATTAGTGTAACTCTTGTCCTGCAGCGAATTGGCCGTGGCGAATTGGCCATGGTGAGTTGGCCGTGGCAAGTTGGCCATGGCGAATTGGCCGTGGTGAATTTTCACAGACACACACACACACACACACACACACACACACACACACACACACACACTGCAGAAGGAAGAAGCTTTCACAAGCCACATGAAGTATGGCCCCTGCAGAAAAAAAATGGAAGATGGATAGTTGACCTTCCTCCCAGCTAACTTGGTGGAGAACTGGACTACAAACTTTGCATGATGAGCAGATGTGCCTGCTGATTCCCTCAAGGCATTATTGTTGGAAGTATCTGGTGGCAAGCCAGGATACCATTATAATGGTACTGCTGAGAAAAGTTTCTGAAACAGATGTTTTTTTGTATGAAGAACATTCATGGGAGATGGGAAAAAAAAGGAAAGTTGGCAGCTGCAAACAAGCAATTGATGCCATGTCCTTTTAAGGTGCATTATAAATGCAACACATGTTTTTTTTTAATTTATAGGAGATTTATTTGAAGAAATATTACAACGTATAAAAACTGCATAAAGTATTATTTCCACTTGTATGCAACACATGTTTTTTAAAGGGACAGGGCCTCACAGATGCTCACCTGACTTACCCCGTGCAAATATCCGTGGTATCTATTTATTTCACATGCTTTTCTGCCTCTTCAAATGCTATGAATCTAAGCAGCTCACAGCAAAACATCAACAACACTGTCTGACTCAACATGTAAAAATCAATAACCACGTCTTGAAAACATAAATTCCATCTTAGTCTCATCAATCCATGCATCTCACAAGGGTAATGGCTGGTCATTCTCTCCCGGTGACTTTGAAAGGGTTGAAAGTCCCAGTTGCATTCTAAATGTTATTATTTTTCTCTCAACTACTGAGAACAGTAGAAGCTTCTCTCGGGTGAATGAACCGATAGTTGTCTTGGAATAAATCGTCTGGATTATCAAGTTATAGTAACCTTCCTCATCCTTTCAGAGTTGTCCGCATGATCTTGGCCAAGTTAGCCAGGAATTCTGAGGAATGTCAATCCAACCCAATCTTTAGAGCACGTTGTGTGACATTGTCACTTCCTGTAGTGAAATGCAAAACTTCCTCCTGGATGAAGGCTGCATTGGGCACCCTAGTTCAACAGCAGGTGGGATGGGGCGGTGTCCAAAATTTAATTTTATTTGTGTTTTACTGGAATTAAAATTAAATCCGTTTTATGATCATGCACTCCAACTATGCAGTCAATGTTTTTCCTGGAGTGTATAGGGTGCTCAGGGAGGGGTAGCACCTCTGGTGTAGGGGCATGTCGTGTGCTTTTATGGCAGCTCATTTTAGGGCAGCTTTTAGGGCAGCTCGTTCACCTTTGGTCCCCACCTGTCACTCAGCTCTCACCTCTGGCTCCTAGCAGCTGTAGCATGCACAGCGGCCACACCCCGGGCAACAGCTTCGACAGCCTCAAACCAGGTTGAGAGTAGCCGTTGGGTCATCGACCTTCGGTGAGATAGGGACTTGTCTATCCAGAGCATGTGAACTCAGATTCTGGCGGACTGAGCGGATGAAACCTACTAGAATAGGACAACGGTCATAAAGGCGGTCTCTGCAAGTGATGTGGTACATTAAGAGCAAGGCAAGACACAAAAGATGCCCTGGTCAACCACTGCACCCAGCCCATCTCCAACTGCCTCGACTCTTGTCCTGCTATTTGGAGCAAGATGGAATCTGGAAAGAAAGAGTGAGGCTGACTATGCGCACCTCTCCCTCACTTTAATCCAATTCACGTGCAAATCTTATCCCCCCAATTGATAGATGTCAAGGCCCTCTTCGAAGACAATGGATGAACATCATCAATGTTTTTCCTCTTTTGTCAAATAAAATATTGTAGTTCATTATCAGCTTATGTGCAATAAAGGTATTCAGAGACCACCTGTGAACCCAAACCTCAGCTTTAGCACATCTGGCTTCTTATACAGCAGGGGTCCCCAAACTTGACAACTTTAAGACTTGTGGACTGAGAATTCTGGGAATTGAAGTCCACAAGTCTTAAAGTTACCAAGTTTGAAGACCTCTGTTACACAGGAAATCTTTCTAGGAGAAGAGAAAACTCACATCTGAGCCACATTGCTGGAGGCATTGTGTCATCTCTTCTTCTTTTGAAACATCAGGGATCCAGGACAGGCTTAGTTCATTCAGTTCCTGGAAGGATCCTGTTCTATGTTCCAAAACCTTGACATTTGTGTTCAATTGTAGCTTCCCCTAGTCCCCAATTGTTCTTCCTTTTGAGTTCTCCATCACAATTATTTGTTGTATTTTTTTTAAATAAAAAGGTTGGGGTGCAGCCACCCACATTTTAAAAAACAAGGACTCCTATTATGTACATGTATATTGTAAGTGCTCTTGTTTTTTTTTTTTTTTAAAAAGGTAGATGGAAATGAACCAACCCATTTTGCAGGTAAGAAAAAAAAGCCAGGACATCTTTCCAATTTTCCCTTCTGGCAAATAAGTACTTTCTTTAGAGCCAGTCTATTTCATTTTGAGTTTGGTTAACTGCCCTTCCGGGCTGTCATTTCATGGGCATGTAGATAATATGCTTTCAAATCTCCAAATAGGGACCATTATGCAATACCAGTGTTTTTAGACTTGGCAACTTTAAGTTGTATGAAGCTAAACTCCCAGAATAATTTAATTTAATTTAATTAAAAGTTCTTATAGGCCGCCGAATCCCGTAGGACTCAGAGCAGCGTACAGCAGGAATAAGAACAATACAAATAATACATAATAATTTAAAACATTACATAATTTTAAAAACCATTCATTCATGGGGGAATCCGATCTTCTTCACCCCGCCTGCCGGAAGAGCCATGTTTTTACGGCTTTGCGGAAGGCCAGTAGAGTGGGGATAGTCCGGATCTCTGGTGGGAGTTGGTTCCTGAGAGATGGGGCTCCCACAGAGAAGGCTCTCCCCCGTGGACCCGCCAACCGACATTGTTTGGCTGATGGGACCTGGAGGAGGCTAACTCTGTGGGATCTAACTGGTCGTAGGGAGGTATGTGGTAGGATGCGGTCCCGAAGGTAACCTGGTCCTGAGCCATGTAGGTTTTAAAGGTCAAAACCAACACCTTAAATTGTAACCGGAGACTAATAGGCAACCAATGCAGCTGGCGGAGAATAGGTGTTATGTGGATGTATCTCGATCGACCAGTGGATCGACTGGATCGAGAGCGATCAACCAGTGGAACAGCTTGCCAGCGGAGGTTGTGAGAGCCCCAACACTTGCGACCTTCAAGGGGAGACTGGACTGCCATCTGTCTCAAATGGTGTAGGAACTCCTGCTTGAGCAGGGGGTTGGACTAGATGACCTACAAAGTCCCTTCCAACTCTAATAATAAATCTAAATCTAACACCCACCACAGCTCGCGCAGCTGCATTCTGTACCAATTGCAGTCTCCGGATGCTCTTTGAGGGTAGCCCCATGTAGAAGCATGCTACATGCTACAATAGAGGCATGCAGGCTGGGGATTTTAAGGAACTGAAGTCCACACAACTTAAAGTTGACAACTGCTTTACACCTGCTTTACCAGGTTGTCCAGGCAGGAAACAGACCAAATGAGCTACTTTCTAATTTATTGTAAAGCTACATTAATAGAATCTTGCAAGCCTGAAAGTACAATTCTCCTATTGTTTCCTGTATAGCCAGAGAACTTAGGTGGGGACCTTTCTGAGCCTTTTGTCCCACCCACTGTTTACCTGCAGGCTACACTGTCTCTTTAGGATTTAGAATAACAGAGTTGGAAGGGACCTTGTAGGTCATTTAATTCAACCCCCTACTCAAGCAGGAGACCCTATACAATTTCTGACAGATGGCTGTCCAGTCTCTTCTTGAAAGCTTCCAGGAATGGAGCACCCACAATTTCTGAAGGCAACTTCTGTTCCATTGGTTGATTGTTCTCACTGTCAGAAGGTTGAATCTCTCCTTGATCAGTTTCCATCCATTGTTCCTTGTCTGGCCTTTGGGTGCCTTGGAAAGTAGTTTGACCCCCTCCTCTGTGTGACAGCCCCTCAAATTTTGGAACACTTCTATCGTGTCACCTCTGGTCTTTCTCTTCACTAGACTAGCCATGCCCAGTTCCTGCAACCGTTCATCGTATGTTTTAGCCTCCAGTCCCCTAATCATCTTTGTTGCTCTTCTCTGCACTCTTTCTAAAGTCTTCCTTATCTTCCTATTACCTAGGCAGCATCTCTTTGTCCCAACTCCCAATGTCTTCCTCCCCCCCTAACATTACAATACTCAGGTTGCCCAAAGTGGCTGATATGAGATTTCCAGATAAGCCTTGCAGTGGTGGGATTCAATTTTTTTTACTACTGGTTCTGTGGGCATGGCTTGGTGGGCATGGTGTGGCTTGGTGGGTGTGGCAGGGGAAGGATACTGCAAAATCTCCATTCCCTCCCCACTCCAGGGAAAGGTTACTGTAAAATCTCCATTTCTTCCCAATCAGCTGGGGCTCAGGAGGCAGAGAATAGATGGGGGCGGGACCAGTCAGAGGTGGCATTTACCGGTTCTCCGAACTACTCAAAATTTCCGCTACCGGTTCTCCAGAACTGGTCAGAACCTGCTGAATCCCACCTCTGAAGCCTTGACCTGTCAGGTAAAAAAGGCCAGGTCTTCCGAGCTCTGAGAATTAAGATGCTTGGCACTTCCTTCCTGTCCCCCCCCCCTTTTTCTTTCCAGTTGGGTTTGATGAGCATTAACAAGGTATCCGTAGCCAGATTAAATTCCCTGTGGCAATGTGTGGGAGGGGTGCAAAATGTGAGGGAAGGGGTGGGTGAGTGGGATTGAGACCAGCATAACTATCAGGAGGAAAGGAAGGGTCTTTGGAGATGACCTCACCCCATTCCTAAGAGGTCAGTAAGGGGCGTGCATAAGCGCACAATCGTGCCTACCGTTCCTGTCCTAATGTACCCATATATTCATACCTATTTTACTCTTATTCATGCTTGTATTATTACATATATATATATATATATATATATATATATATATATATATATATATATATATATATATATATATATATATATATATATATATATATATATATATATATATATATATACAATCATGTTTTACTGTATATACTTTGCTTACAATCATATATGCTTGACAAATAAACAAATACAAATACAAATAAAAAGGATTGCATTTAATTTTCCCTTTGGTTTCCTTCAGACATCAAGGGCAAACCTAGAGCGTCCATTTAATTCATTAAGAACGGCATAAACGGGGGCCTTTCAGCCCACATCTTTTAATCAATGATGTATAGAATGAAACACACACAAACACACATATGCATGGAAACAGGGAAAGATGAGGCTCTAAATGTTACCTAATGAAGAGGCCCGTAGAAGGTCAGCCCACGGCTCATTAGCTAATAGGAGAATTATTTGTTTGGCAAATTGCTCAGCTGTTTGGAAACACCATGTGCTAATTTTCCTGGCGGTGGAAAAGCAAAGGGTTCAAAGGGTGGGTTGATCGAAAGGTTTCCATCTGTTATCAGAAGCTGAGAAAAGGTATACCTTCCCAACTTCATTACTTCTGGTATGTGAGTTGCAGCTCAGCAACTCAGAAATTATGGTGAGTAGGAGATATTTCTTGGATGAAAGTGCAGCTTGGCATCACTTTACTAAATTGTTGTTTCTTTTTCTTCTGACTCTCTAAACAGCTTAGAGAGGGCTGTAAAGCACTGTGAAGTGGTATATAAGTCTAAGTGCTATTGCTACATGGTTTTGAAAGCCACTCTTTTAACCTGGGAATATTAATAATACAACATATGCCTTTATTCCTACCCTACTTTTAGACTTTTGCAAACTATGAAGAGAGGTGCAGAGCAGAGGTGGGTTTCTCCTGGTTCGGACCAGTTCTTTAGAACCGGTAGCGGGAATTTCCACCCGCTCGCTGAACTGGGGCGATGGCCGGCTGGCCACGCCCATGAACCGGCTCTCTCAACAGCACCATAGGCACTGCCATCTTGTTTTTCACTTCTGCACATGCGCAGAAGCTGTTTTTTGCTTCTGTGCATGCTCAAAAGCCGAGTTTTCAGCACTGCGCATGCGCCCGTGGCCACGCAGCATGGCCGCATGGTGCGCAATGCATGTACACCCACGCGGCACGGGAGGAAGCGAACCGGCAACAAGGTAAGTTAGATACAATCAAGGACCAGAGAGGTACTAGTACCACTCTATAAAGCCTTGGTCAGACCACACCTAGAGTACTGCATCCAGTTTTGGTCACCACACTACAAAAAAGACATTGAAACTCTAGAGAAAGTGCAGAAGAGAGCAACCAGGATGATAAAGGGTCTGGAAAATAAAACATACAAAGAGCGGTTGCAGGAACTGAGCTTGGCCAGTCTGGCGAAGAGAAGGACCAGGGGTGACATGATAGCAGTGTTCCAATACTTGAGGGGATGCCACAGAGAGGAGGGGGTCAGGCTGTTCTCTATGGCACCGAAAGCCAAATAAGGAATAATGGATGGAAGCTGACCATGAAGAGATTCAACCTGGAAGTGAGGAGAAACTTTCTGATGGTGAGAGCGATCAACCCGTGGAACAGCTTGCCAGTGGAGGTCGTGAGAGCCCCAACACTTGCAACCTTCAAGGAGAGACTGGACTGCTATCTGTCTCAAATGGTGTGGGAACTCCTGCTTGAGCAGGGGGTTGGACTAGATGACCTACAATGTCCCTTCCAACTCTAATAATAAATCTAAATCTAAATCCCTATCATGATGCTGACATTCTTCTGGGGAGACACCATGGATGAATTATTTAGTTTATTGCTTTCTTCCTCACCCCCTCACAGCCTGTAACCTTTCACTTTATAACCTTTATCCTGGTGCCTAGCCATCCTGAGATTTTCTCACCTTTTGGGGAATGTATCGGGTGGGAGGGCCAGGTGGGTTGTATCACTCCAAAAGCCAGGGGGGGGGGAGATGACCCTGAGAACATTTGCTTATCACTTCCTCAGGACAGCCATTACAAAAATATCTCCACACCTGCGGATTGGCTGAATCCACATTGGACTGAAGGGAGGGGTTTCTAATTCCTTTTATCCTAACTGTATTGCCTGAGGAAACCTCAGAGTCTGCTTTCCTTTTGTCCTGCTATCACTCCTGTTCAATAAAAGGTTCCTTTTTGAAATGCCAAAGTTTCAAGAGTTTTTACTTTCTTGAATGAGGAGGAGAAGCCGGACCTTAGACACCCTCCTTCCCTCCCTCCCTCCCTCCCTCCCTCCCTTCCTTCCTTTCTTCCTTCCCTCCTTCCTTCCTTCCCCTCCCATCAGCAAGGTGAAAACTGAAAAAGAAACAAAAAAGGGATAGCAAAGGGAGAATAATTTCTAGTGAATTAAAAAGCAATAATTGAAAATTACAGTTTAATGAAACAATATATTCTTTTATTAAGCTGTTTCAAGGTTCCAAGCTACTGGCTAAAAAAATTCACAGTATCCTGCTGGTTTCTAGCAAAGGCTGTAAATATATATATTGCAAATTCTACTTTTTGCTCTTCTGCGGCAATAAGAGGCAATCACACATATGCCCCAAACCTGGAAATTTATCTGTATATTCTTCTCTCTCACACTCTCTCCTCCTTCCTTGGCGTTCAAGGGCTTCTGGGAACATACCATTGTCATCAGAATGGGTATAAGAGTGACATTTTCAGTCATTTGGAGGCATTGGGTATTTTTAATTAGGGTGAAATGAATGTATTGTGGAACGCAAAATCTTAAGACACTCATTTTAATGATCTTTTAAGTGAAGCTACCATAGGGGGGAAATTCAGACTGCTTTGACTAACTGCAAAATATGAACTGGTGGTCCAAATTTGTCTCATGGGCCATAATGTACTGTGAGCCGATGTTGAGTTGGGTGACACCTCTCCAGCCAAGTCCTTGGACAGAATAGGACGGAGGAAGATATGTTCCTCTTCTAACACCCATTGATCAGTATAAAAGTAACCTGTAGAAAGTAACCTTGATACATCTGACTTGGCCTGCTTGTGAGAAGAGGTGAGGTGGGATGGTCTTCTCCAGAGCTTGATTTTGCCATCCATCACTATAACATAGAAGCCAGGGCTCCGAAAGTAATTGAAGTTTAATAGGTTGTAATATTTGCTTTCAAAGGAAGATTTTTCCCCCTCTTCTAAATTTAGCCCAGGAAGGATCGCAGTAGGTGTTGGTAGTTGGTTTGGATCACATAGCACGTTTAGACTAGGCTAAAGGTTGAGCAGCTTGTGGTTTGGCCCATTGCAGGAATGCCATCATTTTCTCAGGCTCTCTGGGCAAAGCAAAGAGTTACACTACATCACAAGATAGTTCAATTCTTCAGCATAGCTTACTATATGGAACTGAATGTATGAGTGTGGTTGTGAAACAGAAAACGATGAGACCAGTGACATCCACAGCACTTGTGTGTTGCTCCCGGTTCGGCCCGGTTCTGCGAACCGGAAGTGGTGGTAGCGGTGGTAGGAGGCTCCGCCTACCTGCCTGGGACATTTCTGCGCATGCGAGCACATGTGCGAACTGGTAGCAACAGGTTTTAGAACCCACTACTGATCCACAGGGTCTTTCATCAGAATAACAAAAGCAACATTGTGGTACAAGCTCCATCCCTCTGGCCATGTGTGTGATATCACAACACATATAGAGAAATGACTTGGCTTGAACTGAGATATTGTATGTTCTATTAATTTGTCTGATCCCCCTTGGCCCCCAACAGACCCCCAGTTGCTGAAATCCTATGTCATGTGCGACAGAGAAGAAAAGGAAAGATTGTTGTAGTGATACAATTCCTTTCCTTTCCTTTCCTTTCCTTTCCTTTCCTTTCCTTTCCTTTCCTTTCCTTTCCTTTCCTTTCCTTTCCTTTCCTTTCCTTTCCTTTCCTTTCCTTTCCTTTCCCTTCCCTTCCCTTCCTTTCCCTTCCCTCCATCACTCCATCACAAATATTTCAATGAAATTGCAACTCAGATGCTAAGTTAATGTAGTTGGAATTGGCTGGCATGTAATTTAATTAGAGCACGCTTAAAAGATTATATCTATGATTAACAGAATTTATATGGATTAGCACAGACTGGTTTTTATACTGCTGCCAAAGTTCCTGAAAGCAAAGAGGCAAACAGTGGCATTCCCAGGAAATGAGAAAAGGCAGATTTGGTTTTAGCCATAACTTTTGTTTTGAAGATGATCTGAGGGAGGGCAGAATAAATGTTTCAAAAGGGAGTCTGGGTGGGTGTATAGAATGGATGTATAAACCTCTGATCACATGAAAATGAATGTTTAACCTACCCAGATATGCAAAGGTACAAAGATCAAAGCCCTCTAAATAGACATCCTTCTCCACGCAAGCAAGAGACCGAGAGAAATGTATTTATTGCATTTGTTCAGATGGTTGTCTGGGGGCTCTATTGGGCTTCTTGATTACATACAGGATAGCAGAAATCTTAATCCAAGGGGTCCCCAAACTTTTCAACTTTAAGACTTGTGGACTTCAACTTTTGTGCGCGCAGGCTCGCTTCGCTCATGCACGCACCCCCGTCATGTCACACAAAGCACCCGGAAGTGACCTCTGTACATGCACAGAAGTCTTTGTACAGTATTTTTCAAAGCCGCGGCGACCGGAGGACATGTCATCGCTGCCGATTCGGTGAGCGGTGGTAAATTTCTGCTACCGGTTCTATAGAACCAGTCCGAACCTGCAGCAACCCATCTCTGCACTAATGGCTTGTGAAGATACTGAATTTACTGAAGATACTGAAGTTGGAATGCTAACTGCATACTGTAAACGTTGGGGATTGGAGAAGTTGCTTTGAAACCTACGGAGAGGAAAAATATTGTGAAATTTCCAAGGGGGTTCCAAGGGGGTTCACAGAAGAGCTGTGAAGAAAGCTCTCTGTTATGTGGTAACTTCCAAAGAGGGAAGATTTATAGAGAATCTCTGCCTGAGTATAACTGTCCAAGAGGGAAGTTGACAGGAGAGAAGATAGGCCTTAGGCAGTTCTGTGGGAAGCAGGTGCCAGGGTCAGGGAACAAGATTGATTGATATATATTGAGTAATTTGTAGATAGAGATAAACGGTGAAACGTGCTCTTATCTATAGGCCTAGAATCAAAGAAGAATTGGATTTGCTTAGATTTAGTCAGGAAAGCAAAGAGAGTCTCTGAGCGGAAGAAAAGAAAAAGAAAGAATTAAATAGCTGGTGGCTGTAACAAATTCACTTGACAATTACTGAGAAGTTGTATTTAAATAAACTGTTTACTAGTTTGTTCAAGAAACGTGTCAACATCTTTCTGTTTATCTCATAAAGCAAATCTTAAACAATCCTGCAGAGCTTGGAGATATTGTAAAAGTAAAAGCAAGCCTCTAAAGAGAGAGAGAAGTGAAACAGAATGTGCGACCCTTGGTCAGGGAGATATAAAGAAGAAAATTAAACAAAAATCGCTACCAAGACATATAAAACAATAAACCTGACTGGAAGGGGACGGGTGGCATCATCGCACCTTGTAAACTAGTAAGGTTGCAAGGCATGTATGAGACATCAGTATCTCTATTGTTATTTATTGAACATTCCTCTCTCCAGCCATCTAATAGCTTGGCAGTTGCCTACACTATCATTCTATTCTAAGGGAAGGAACCTGGGTGGGATGTGGGTTACCAAGTCAAATGGTAAAAGGCATCAGGCTAGAAAGCAAGAAACTGTGAGTTCAAGTCCTACCTTAGCCATGAAAGCCAACTGGATGACTTTGGGCCAGTCACTCCCTCTCAACCCAATCCACCTCACAGGATTGTTGTGGGGAAAATAGGAGGAGAGAGGTATGTAGGCTATATTCGCCACCTTGAATTATTTGTAAAAATAATAATTGTGGTTTATACTCAATCAATCAATCAAACAAATAAAGTGGCAAATGATGGAAAGGTGGATTCACAGAAGAGGTTACCAACAATTAGCTCCTTCTGCCTCCTCTAAGAGTGGTCAATTCCAAATTAGCATTAAAAAAAGTGGAAAGGGGATTTTCAGGGCTGAATTGAAGAGACAGGCACTAGAAGAAGACACTTTTTCAAGGGATACAGAGCTTGTGAACGTGCAAAGGCCCTTTGTGATGGAATATATCACAGCAAAGAAGTAAAAGTCTACTTTGAATTCATCATATTATATAGGAAGAGAGATGTGTTAGTCTATGGTAGCCCAAAAAGAAAAAAGAAAACACAGAAAGTCTGGTAGCACCTTTCGTGAATTATACATTTGATCAAAGCTGATGCCTTTAATACAATTACTAATTGGAAAAGGTGCTACCAGATATCTGCTGAATTCTGATATTCATGAATAACGGAAAAGGAGAACTTTGAAATAGAAATCCAGGCTCATCTCCCACTCCCAGAGGTGGGTTCCTCCCAGTTTGGACCGGTTCACCTGAACCGGTAGCGACCCGCAGGTGACATCATGATGACATCATGGAACTGGTTTGGTCGTTGCCAATCTGTGGGAGCCGCCAACTTTTAAAAAAAATAATAATATATTTTTAAAACTTTTAATTTTTTTTTCTACTGAGCATGTGCAGAAGCCAAGTTTTCAGCACTGTGCATGTGGGCGCCATCTTGTTTTTGGCTCTCCCCCCCCCCCGGATTTTTCGGTACTGCGCATAAGGCACTGCACATGAGGCGTGGCCATACGGTGCGGAAGGAAGCGTGGTAAGTTAGAACCCACCCCTGCCCACTCCCCATAATAAGTAAAACCTCTCATAATGCAGAAGGTCTGCTTTATACATTTGGAACTGAATGTCCATACCAATCGCCATCAACGGACGACTGATGCTGGTGATGAAAAGAACGATATCTTATCTAAAACTATGCAGCTGTTTCACTACCTCTTTCTCCAAGAGAGGACTCTTGTTCCATAATATGGTCTCAACTGAAGATTGACGCTCTCTTTCTGTCTTTCTGTCTGGTCCAGGAGCCGAGGTGGCGCAATGGTTAAATGCAGCTATTGCAGGCTACTCCAGCTGACTGCTAGTTCAGCAGTTCAGCAGTTCAAATCTCACCAGGCTCAAGGTTGACTCAGCCTTCCATCCTTCTGAGGTGGGTAAAATGAGGACCCAGATTGTTGGGGGCCATATGCTGAACTCTGTAAACCGCTTAGAGAGGGCTGTAAAGCACTATGAAGCGGTATATAAGTCTCAGTGCTATTGCTATTGCTATTTCTAAGTCCTCCACTTACGACCACATTTGGGACTAGAATTGCCATTGCTAAGCAACGTGGATTTTAAGTGAGTTGTGCCAGAGTTTATGATTTCCGTTGACATGATTGTTCAGCAAATCAGTGCCGTTGTTAAATGAATCATGCAATTATTAAGCAAAACTGGCTTCCCCATTGACTTTGGTTGTAGGAAGCCAGCTGGGAAGACCACAAATGGCGATCTCCTGACCTCAGGACACTGCAACCGTCATGAATGTGAGTCATTGCCAAATGTCTGAATTTTGATCATATGACCATGGAGATGCTACGGCAATCATAAGTGCAGGAACCGGCCATAAATCACTTTTTTTCAATGGCTTTGTCACTTTGAATGGTTGCTCAACAAATGGTTGTAAGTGGTGAAACTACCTGTATGTTGTCTTCTTGCACTGAAGATGCCAAGGGATACATATGGAAAGTGAGGAAGGAAGGGAATGTCAGAATAACAGAATTACAGAGTTGGAAGGGACCTTGGAGGTCTTCTAGTCCAACCCCCTGCTCAGGCAGGAAACCCATAGCATTTCAGACAAAGGTTGTCCAATCTCTTCTTAAAAACCTCCAGTGTTGGAGCATTTACAACTTCTGGAGGCAAGCCATTCCATTGATTAATTGTTAACTGATTAAATGTCTACCCACATCAGCCAATCACATCAGCCGAATCAGTCTTGCTGTCACACCTGACTCGACTCCATAATTGCCTGTACAGTAGAACCTCTGGTCACGACCATAATTTGTTCCATAACTTTGGCCGCAACCCAATTTGGCTGTGAACCCGAACCTAATTTTGGAAATTTGGCGCTTACAAAAAAAAATGGTGTGGAAGGGGAAATCGGCCGGAAAGAAAATGTGCATTTTTTGGTCGGAACCCGATTCGGTTGTGGTCAGAAGCGTTGGTGACTAGAGGTTCTACTGTACCTGCTTTCGCTCACAGCTTTGCCAAACAATGCTGGGTGGGTGGGAGGGTGGTGAATTCCTAAGGGCCGAGGGAGGTTGTGGAATGCAAGTGAACCGTCTGTTGGTGGGGAGACATTATTTACCAGGCAAAGTGATGTAGAAGGTTTTGACAGAAACAGACAGCTTTTCCCAAAGCAAAATAAATGAACTCAATTGGTGAACTATGAATTGTGGGTGGCCTGGAAGGGGAAAAGAGAGTTACCTATGTGGGTTTTTGTGGGGAAAATCCCAGAGCTGACTTTGCTTCTGCCGTGCCTAGATGGATTTTTCAATAAAGCTATACTCTTGGTTAGTCTAAAGAACCGGGAGTTTCTTTTGTTGAATGTGCCAAATGGGACGGGTTGACACTTGCTGCTCAATGGGGTGACAGATGTGGTAGCCTAATCATCATGTCATCCTTGTTGTTACATTATAGATAACCTACACTTTATTGATTCTAGGTGGTTACCAAGAAAGTCAAGTGCAGAAGATAAATACAAGAGAAAATAAACAATTAAAGTAATATCATTAAGCCATTGATCAATTCCATGGGCATGGTTGCTTAAATCTACATCATGACACTTCATAAATCTTTCCCCTTCAAGTTCCCAGGCCAGAAGAAGAGGGAGAAAAAAAAACCCTGATTATTATTATCTTACTAATTTCCAGGAACTTTGCTTAGTAAACCCATTCTGGCTGATGCCAAGATAACGGAAATGGTGGAAGATGGTCATTATTTGAAAAGACACCGCAGCATTTAGAGGCATCTGTGCAGTAGCTTTAGCTAATAGCTCACACGTCCAAATCGAAGTCATTTTCCTTCCTTTTAATGCACTCTCTAAAGGCTCCGCAGAGCTGGGGCGGGGGGGGGGGAAGTACACATAAATGCTCAGGTTCAAGATAAGAGAGACTTTGCCTAGCCTGCTTGTTACATGGATGGAAGGGGTGACAAGGCGATTTGACCCCAAGCAGGCACAATGCAGTGTTATCGCCTCTCGGGGGGGGGGGGGGGCTTTTATTTTTAGCCAGAAGTGGCTTGGTTTGAAAATTTCTTTCTGCCCGAGCAAGAGAAGATGCACAATCCATCTGAATGGGGAAGGAAGGGGATTTAAATGAGCAGAGATATTGCAGTGGTCATTTTCATTCAGACCGATACCATGGTGTCTGGAAGTAGGACCATTATCCAAGGCAGTGTAATTTACACATCAAAAGATTTCTTTTGGCCAGACGTCCTTCTATTCCTTTTCTGATTTCACGTAAGACCAAATTGGAGCACTTAAAAAGAATTTCGAACTGAATCCGCTGCGTTGCTTGACCCTTAAGTGCACATTGAAAAGGTAGATGACAGGGCCTTTTCTTGCAGGGTGAAGAAACTTTTCTGAACTGGGGGTTACTTTTGAAATGCTGAAAACCTCTGGGAGGCTCTGTCAAGAAATGTTTTCAAGAGAGGAGGGGAGGGCGACCAGCCTGTTCACAACATGACTTGCATGGTTGGTATGGCTGATCTGGCAATTGATTTCTCCATGATAAACCTCGCGAGAGTCCTCCTCTTAACCCACAACTAGCTGCCAGAATGGACCAACATTTGGTTTTGCAGTGTACAGTATCTCCTCTCACCCTGCCAGCTTTAAAAAGACCATCTTTAAACAATTAGGGTTTAAAAGATAATCCTTAAAAAAATAGGCAGCAACCTAACCACCACCAAGAAAATAAGCAGAAACTGGGTCTGTCTAGTCCAGGGGTCAGCAACTCACAGCTCTGGAGCCGCATGTGGCTCTTTCATCCCTCTGCTGCGGCTCCATCGCTCAAAATATGCGTCACAACCGCCAATGTGTGATACCCGTTGACACGTGATTTATTCAGCTTTTCGACCCCAGGATTTATCCAACCATGGATAAATCCAAGAAAAGAAAAGTTTCAGAAGAAAACAGAACATTTAATTTATGTATGTATGTATGTATGTATGTATGTATGTATGTATGTATGTATGTATGTATGTATGTATTTATTTATTTATTTAATTAATTAATTAATTAATTAATTATTTATTTTGTGAGATTTATATACCGCCTCACAGTTCAAGCACTCTCTAAGTGGTTTACACCATTAAGCAATGTATATATTTTCATTGCCCCCAACAATCTGGGTCCTCATTTTACCTACCTCGGAAGGATGGAAGGCTGAGTCAACCTTGAGCCGGTGAGATTTGAACCGCTGACCTGTGGATCACAGTCAGCTAAAGTGACCTGCAGTACTGCCTCTAACTGCTGCGCCACCTCGGCTAATTCAATTACATATGCTAGTTCTGTGGCCGTTCAGGAAATAGTCAGGCACGGGAAGGGTTTTGTGGCTCCTAGTGTTTTCTTTTCTGTGGGAAACGGCTCTTTGAGTGTTTAAGATTGTCGACCCCTGGTCTAGTCCAATGAAGAGAAGGACTAAGGGTGGGATGACAGCAGTCTTCCAATATTTGAGGGGCGGTAACAGAGAAGACTTATTCTCCAAAGCACCCGAGGGCAGGACAAGAAATTTTTAATTTTTAATTTAATTTATTATTAGAGTTGGAAGGGACCTTGTAGGTCATCTAGTCCAACCCCCTGCTCAAGCAGGAGTTCCTACACCATTTGAGACAGATGGCAGTCCAGTCTCCTCTTGAAGATTGCAAGTGTTGGGGCTCTCACAACCTCCGCTGGCAATCTGTTCCACTGGTTGATCGCTCTCACCATCAGAAAGTTTCTCCTCACTTCCAGGTTGAATCTCTCCTTGGTCAGCTTCCATCCGTTATTCCTTGTTTGGCCTTCTGGTGCTATAGAGAACAGCCTGCTCCCCTCCTCTCTGTGGCATCCCCTCAAGTATTGGAACACTGCTATCATGTCACCCCTGGTCCTTCTCTTCGCCAGACTGGCCAAATAAGGGATGGAAGCTTAACAAAAAGAGATCCAAAGAGAGAATTTCCTGTCATTGAGAACAATTAGCCAGTGGAATGGCTTATCTCCAGAAATTGTGGTTACTCCATCACTGGAGGTTTTTAAGAAGAACTTGGACAGCCGTTTGTCTGGAATGGGTATAAGGTCTCCTATTTGAGCAGTGGGTTGGATCAAAAGGCCTCTAATAACTCTGTTATTCTATTATTTTGCTTTTTGTTCCTTTTTTGTTCCACTCTCATCAAGGCATTAAGAAAATGTGCACTACCTCCACCACTCATACTTTCATCCATCTCCAATTATCTTCCTTTCCCAAAAATATGCACATAAAACCATTGGAAAACATGAACACGAGACAGTATTAAGATTTAAACTATGCCTTATGACCATTATGCAAGCAATTTATCAAGGCTATTTTAGGATTTCCTGAAAATGCTTTGCAAGCATATTATTGTATTGCATTGCATTGCATTGCATTGCATTGCATTGCATTGCATTGCATTGCTAGAAAGGTTTAGATAGATGTGAAACAAATTAGATCAGATCTCTTTATTACGGTCTTTGACCAGTCTTTACAATAAAAATAGTACAGTAAAAAAAGAGAAATACTTAAGCACATTTAGCACATTTAGCACATGGGGAGAGAGGAAAAATAGGACAATAATGAACCTTAATGAAAGGTTTTGTGCAATTGCATAACTTGGTGAAGACATTTGTCTACCTGTTATGTGAAAGTGGGGTTAGCATTCCAGCCCCCCCTTTCGCCCATGCCATCACTCTGCTAAACACCTAATTCCCTCAGCACTGTCTTATGCCTAAAGGTATTTTGTAGTAGGGCTACAAAAGAGTTGTATTGCTATTATCCTTTTCATCTTTTCATCTTTCCTACTACTTTCTCCTATTGGTATCTGATGATTTATCACGTGTTTATATCTTATGATTTATGACCGATGACTTACCACTTTGTTTTCGTTTGTATGTACACTGAGAGCTTATTCACCAGAGACAAATTCCTTGTGTGTCTAATCACACTTGGCCAGAGGTGAGTTCCTCCCGGTTCGGACCAGATCGCCTGAACTGGTAGCAACCTGCTGGTGATGTCACGGAACCGGTTTGGTAAGTGCCAGTCTGTGGACCCCACCATTTAAAAAAAAATGGAAAAATTTTTGGGGAATTTTTTTCCAGGTTTTTTTTCTTCCGGCACTGCGCATGCATTGCCATCTTGTTTTTGCCTTTTTTTCCTTTTTTTCTTTTTTTTTTTTTTGGCACTGCGCATGCATGCCCACAAGGCACAGCCACGCGGCACAGGAGGAAGCGAACCAGCAGCGAGGTAAGTTAGAACATACCCCTGCACTTGGCCAATAAAGAATATTCCTATTTCTATTAAAAAGTAATAAACCTAAAATTTATCAATGTGGTCCTCATATTTGGAAATTATGCCTGTTCTCTAGTCAATTTTACCATCTGATCATATGTGCACCAATATCCTGTTTTTCATTCCTTCTAATCAGTTTCACAATTCCCATCAAGCATTGAATGATTTGATTTTCCTTGGAGAGTGAAGGAGCATGTGTGCTCTTTTACAGGACATTTCACAAATGGTAGTGATAGTGGAACCACTTTGAAAACAGTTTATACTCAGCAGTGCATGGAAGCTGTGCTTGCCTAAAGAGCTATTATAAAAGCAGTCAAGGCAAAAAAGATGACGATAGTTAGTTAGATAGATAGATAGATAGATAGATAGATGGATGGATGGATGGATGGATGGATGGATGGATGGATGGATGGATGGATGGATGGATGGATGGATGGATGGATGGATGGATGGATAATAGGTAGACAGACAGCCAGACAGACAGACAATAGGTGATATAGACAGACAGAGACAGACAGACAGATGATAGGTGAGATAGATCGATAGATCGATAGATCGATAGATCGATAGACAGACAGACAGACAGACAGACAGACAGACAGAAAGAAAGAAAGAAAGAAAGAAAGATGATAATATAGACAGAGACAGACAAATGATAAGTGATATAGACAGACAGACAGGCAGACTGACAGACAGACGGATAGATAGAGAGAGAGAGAGAGAGAGAGAGAGAGAGAGAGAGAGAGAGAGAGAGAGAGAGAGAGAGAGAGATAAGCAGTGGAGGGAAGGAAGGAAGGAAGAAAAAAGGAAGGAAGGGAGAGAGGGAGGAAGGAAGGAAGGAACGAAGGAAGGAAGAGAAAAAGAAGGAAAGAAAGAGAAATTGATTTTTAAAGAGAAAAAAGCTGATACAAATACTATGCGGTCTTATATTGCAGCTGTTAACACACTTTCAGGATTGAACACCTTTGCAGATCTCTACTCTAATTACAGTTCTTAAAGCAGTGGTGAAATCCAATTTTTTTTAATACCGGTTCTGTGGGCGTGGCTTGGTGGGCATGGCTTGGTGGGCGTGGCAGGGGAAGGATACTGCAAAATCCCCATTCCCTCCCCGCTCCTGGGGGAAGGATATTGCAAAATCCCCATTCCCACCCCACTCTGGGGCCAGCCAGAGGTGGTATTTGCCGGTTCTTCGAACTACTCAACATTTCGGCTACCGGTTCTCCAGAACCTGTCAGAACCTGCTGGGTTTCACCCCTATCTTAAAGGATAGTTTACTTTGTATTTGCAAATTGGCTTTAAACTTTCCCTCTGCTCTTCTTCCTGTCTGCATTGCCAAAGAAATGAAGCATGTGAAAAATGGAAACGGAGTTTTTGTTATGCTTTTATGAGATCCTTGTCCAGAGGCTGCCATATCCATGCTTATACATTCATCTCATGAACCGCTAGCATTACCGGCAACTCAGAAAAAAAGAAAGAACCCCACTGTCAATTAGAAATGGTCGTGTTCATCAGAAGTTGGTTCAAAACCTAAATCCCTTCTTGTTTCTTTCATGGAGCACTTCATCCCTCTCCAATTGAATCTTAAAGTCATTAGTCAGACCCTGTGCACAGATCTAAGTCCGAAAAGACTTCCGGCAGACTAATTAGCCCATTGATTGATGGTCTAATTCTTGCCACCTTAGCCACAACCATAGCTTGAAGTCGAAACAGAGACTGTTAGAGGGGGAAAGGAGATCCAGATTGCTCTGGAAACCAATTGCTTAGGTCCACCAAGCACGGAAAAGCTAGCTATGTGACCTCTGTAAATACTTCTGAATTATTCTGAAATTAGAGCAATCAAGTCAAAGTTAATTAAATGATACTTTCTTTGACAGGGAGATCTTTGAAGAATTGTCAATGCGTAATCTAGTTCTTAGATTGTAGAGTTTAAGAAGGATGAAAAATGTGGGATTTGACAATAATGCTGAACAATTCTTGCGGGAAGTCATTTATTTGTTTGTTTTTCATTGTCATTTATCATTTATTAATTTCACAGATAGAGTATCCGTCCTTCAAGGGCTGGTTGTCAAGTCAACAGGTCAAGAAATACACTCCACAAACAGGTCCGGTCTCAACTTTATAGGTTTTTTAATAGCAATAAATAACCTAATCTTGAAAGCTTAACTGTGTTTTCCTTCCCTTCCTTCTGATACATAGTTCAAACAGAATTAGTTTGTGTTTCTTTCTAATGCTTTCTTCATTTCCTGGTGTTGAAAACTCATTTTAGTAACTGTTACCATACGGTTTCTCCAACAACCTCTCTGTAGTGTACTATGTAGAGACAAGAAAAATGTAAAAGATGAGGAAAAAGGGGAAAAAGAGAAAAAAGGAAAAGAATAAAAAAATGAGATATACAAGATACGTTTTGCTGTCAACATTTAAAAAGTTAAAGATTTATATCTCTATATTAAAATATAGGAAGCTTTCAAAAGTGAAAGTGAAAGTGAAAGCGAAAGGCAAGGGCCCAAGTTGTTGTTATTGTGCATGAAAATTCATGGAAATTATTTTTGGAGGGGTTTACGAGTATATAGAAGCATCACCCGATGTTCCATATAGCAAACCACAATGAATGCATTTATTTGCTTTCTCAATCCTCATGGGCTCTTGGTGCTTTACAAATATTAGAACGGTAATATGAAGAAGATGTTTGGCTGTGAGAACAGGGCATGCTTTGGGAAGCAAGCTGTTCCAAGTATGGAGAACTGCTACCAAGCTAGACGACCATTAGGAGCCCACCTCCTGGTAGGCAGGGCATTTTAATAGGTGCTGTCTGCATCAGATAGGGAGAGGGTCTTTATGGAAGATGGTCTATCAGATTCCCAGGCACTGGATTTTTCATTTTAGTCAATGACTGATGTGATGGAATGTAGAGTGAGGAGGTGGATTCCTAGGAGGGAGGGGCTACATTCCAGAAGAGTAAGTGACAACTTAGCCCAGATATCATGTGTGAGAGAAAGAGGGTGAAGACAGTTCCTCCCTAATAGTTCACAGAGTACCTTATTTTTCGGAGTATAAGACGCACTTCCCCTCCCCTAAAAGTGGGTGAAAATTTCGGTGTGTCTTATAGACCAAATACGGGACTGTTTTTGGGCTCCCAAACCCTCCACGCGTCATGTTTTCACCCTCCTTGCCCCCCCAGAAGCACTTTGCAGGTCAAGAATGGGTGCATTTTTGGCGAAAACGGGATGCGCGGAGGGTTCAGGAGGCCAAAAATGGGCCTGTTTTTGACCTGTGAGGTGCTTCTGGGAGCCGGGGAGGGTAAAAACTATTTTTTTCTTGTTTTCTTCCTCTAAATCTAGATGCATCTTATAGTCCGAAAAATATGGTATATTGTAGATGCAGATAGTAGAGTCTTCAACCTGGTACATTTTTTCACAATCTATAGGTGTGAAAACACTAAAGAGCTCAGCTTGGAAGATTCAGCAGGTGTTATTCTTGGTTTTGGGCCTGACATAGTAAAGCTAAGAGTCCCTTGGTACATGTGAAAGGATCATCATTGAACAGATGATTCTAAGATTGTTATATCTTTATTCAACATAGTTTTTATGTCTTCTGAGACTTTAGGTAGTTCGGCTTTCTGGAAACATCGTAGTGCTTTATCTTCAGTATTATCTTCCTTCTCCTTGTATAGTTTCTTGTAAAACTCATAAGTTATATTTTTCCCTTCGTTTCTATATGTTATCTATCCCTCTTCATTATATAATTTGCTAATCCACCTTCTGTCTTTCTGTTTCTTCAATCTATAGGCTAACCATCTCCCTGGCTTATTTGCATTTTCGAAAAAGTTTTGTTTAGAAGGGACGTTGGTACTCACCTGTGAGACGTCCTTTCTCGTAGGGCGGAGCTAGCCTCCAAGAATGGGTTAAATCTGCCCTCTAGCCAATAGGACCGAGTCTTAAAAAAGGTATAAATAGTGCCCTGTTAGATTGGCACTCCCTCTTTTAATCGAGGGATCAAGTCAGACTCGATGTGCTTTTTCCAAAACAAACAGACAATTTATTAACTATGTACAGACTCATCGCAGAGAATAGGAATTATGTACATGAGACACAGCTCAGAATATAAGTAACTATATACACACCCTTAGCAGAGAAAAAATAGAACTATATACAGGTGAATCATTGCATACAAGAGAAGAACTATATACACCAGATAGCCGTAGAGCGCCCAGCCAGACCCAATGGGAGGGACTTGGAGGCTAGCTCCGCCCTACGAGAAAGGACGTCTCACAGGTGAGTACCTACGTCCCTTCTCCATAGTGGGCGGAGCTAGCCTCCAAGAATGGGACATACCAAAGCTGGCGTCCCTAGGGCGGGATCAATCGTCCTGGCTGGGAAGAGAGCTCGATGTCACCCCTGTCTCCAGCACCCGCCTGCCGAAATCCGCCTCCTCCGAAGCATAAACGTCTAGTTTGTAATGGCGGATGAAGGGAGTAAGGGAGGACCAGGTGGCCGCCCTACAAACCTCGAGGATAGGGACCCTAGCATTCCACGCAGCAGAGGTCGCTGCGCTGCGGGTGGAGTGTGCTGTGAGGCCCGAGGGCTTAGGTAGTGCCATGTGTTTATAGGCCAAGGAGATGGCCGCCCGGATCCATCGGCCAATAGTCGCTGAAGATGCCTTGCGACCCTGACTAGAGGGGCGAAAAGTCACAAATAAAGTCTCCGTTCACCGCAGAGGAAGCGTCCGACAGAGGTAAATGTTAAGAGCGCGCTTAACGTCCAGCATATGCCAAGCGCGTTCAGAGTCCGTGGACGGATTTTGAAAAAAGGCTGGCAAGATGACCTCCTGCGCCCTATGAAACGGCGTGTTCACCTTGGGCGTGAAGGCCGGGTCCAATCGAAGAACGACCCTGTCGCTGTGGAAGGTACACAGGTCCGTGCGCACGGACAAGGCTGCGAGTTCAGATATCCTGCGCGCTGAGGTGATTGCGACGAGGAACGCAACCTTGAAGGAAAGGTGTGACAAGGGAACAGAGTCCAATGGTTCGAAGGGGGCAACAGTTAAGGCCGAGAGAACCTTGGAAAGGTCCCACGTGGGGAAGCGATGCACCACTGGTGGGCACAGGTTAGTGACCCCCTTAAGGAACTGCTTTAAGAGAGGGTGAGCAGCCAGCGAGTCCAGGTGTGGGCAGGACAACACCGTTGAAAGTGCTGCAACCTGTCTGCGCAAGGTGTTGGGAGACAGACCCTTGGCGAGCCCCTGCCGCAGAAACTGAATGACGTTAATGATTGAAAGATCAAGAGGGGAATAACCCACCTGCGCGCACCAGGCACAAAACGTGCGCCAGGTAACCGAATAAATCCGCTCCGTCGACGGCCGTCTGGAGGCCAACATGATTTCAGAGAGGTCGTCCGGAACTAGGCGGTGTTGCAGAGTGAGCCGCTCAAGCGCCAGGCGGTCAGTTGTAGCCAGTGCAGCTCTGGATGCTGCACTGACCCCTGGGCAAGCGACCACTCTGTCGGCGGGATCCGCCAGGGAGGTGATGCGGACAGGGACATAAGGTCCGCGAACCAAGTCCGCCGGGGCCAGTGTGGGGCCAGGAGGATGACTTCCGCTTTCAGCATCAGGACCCTCCGGATGACCTGTGGAATCAGCAGGAGGGGGGGGGAAGGCATACAGCAATTCCTGTGGCCATTGACAATGAAGAGCGTCCGTGTCCTCCGCGCCCGGAGTTCGGAACCTGGTCACGAACCTGGGAAGTTTGGCGTTTTCCGGGGTGGCGAACAGGTCCACGGCCGGCAGTCCAAAGCGGTCCACTATTTGATGGAAAATGTCCAGGTGCAGGGACCACTCTGCCGGGTTGATGGCATTCCAGCTGAGCCAGTCCGCCGTGGTGTTGCTCACCCTGGAGATGTGCTCCACAGTGATGGATCGAAGATACCGCTCTGCCCAGAGCCCCAGGGTCATCGCTTCGGACATGAGGGCCCTGGAGAAGGTCCCCCCCTGTCGATTTATGTGGGCTTTCGTAGTCACGTTGTCCGTTAAGACTAAAATGTGACGGCCCACCAGGTGAGGTTGAAAATGCGCAAGGGCCAATCTGACCACCCTGAGCTCTAGCAAATTGATCGGAAGGGAGCGCTCTGCCCTGGACCAGGTGCCCTGGGCGACGAGGGATTCGGTGTGGGCCCCCCAACCCGTGGTGCTGGCGTCGGTCGTAAACGTGAGCCTCTGTGGCTCCATGAAGTCGGAGCCCTCGCTCAGGGCGGGCGAAGTCCACCACCGGAGGGATTTCCTCGCCGACACTGGCATCCTGACCCTCGCGGGGGAGTGGCTGCGATTCGCCCGCTGGAAAGGGAGAAGAAACCATTGAAGGTCTCTGGAGTGCAGATGAGCCCACGGAACGATGTGTATCGCCGAAATCATTTTTCCCAGGAGGGAAGACAGCTGGTTCAAGGGAATCCTTGTTTGAGCCAGAACATGCTGGACTAATTCCAATATGCTGTCTCTCCGTTCCTGAGATAGGTAGACCCTGCACTCCAGAGAGTCAATGATGGCCCCCAGGTGGGTGACCCTGGTAGCGGGGGACAGTTGGCTCTTTCCCAAATTAACGAGAAACCCGTGGTGTTCAAGTGTGTTGAGGGTTACCTGGACATCCTGCTGAGCCTGAGACAGGGAGGAGGACTGGATGAGAATGTCGTCCAGGTAACACTGAACACGCACGGGAAGAGCCCTAAGGTGGGCGGTCAAGGCGGCCAAAACCTTGGTGAATACCCTTGGCGCTGAAGACAGGCCAAAGGGTAGCGTCTGGTATTCATAATGCACCCCTGCATAGCAAAATCTGAGGAACTGGCGGTGAGAAGGATGAATAGGAATGTGGAGGTAGGCCTCCGTGAGGTCAATTGAGGTGAGAAAATCGCCACGCCTAATTCCTGCCAAAATTGATTGCAGGGTGTGCATTTTGAATTTTCTGTACCTCACATATCTGTTCAGGCGTTTCAGATCGAGAATTGCTCTCCATCCACCCGAGGATTTTGGAACCACAAACAAGATGGAATAAAATCCTTGCCCCTGCTGGTCCTCAGGCACCCGCTGGATGGCTCTAATATCCAGTAGGTGCTGGATGGCCTGATCTACGAGGACCCGTTTGGAAATGTTTGAAGACAAGGGGCAGCGTAAGAAAAACCTCGGAGGGGTGGAAATAAATTCCAGGTACAGTCCTGTCGACAGGGTTTGCAAAACCCATGCGTCATTGGTGATTTCCTCCCACCGACTGGCAAAGGCTGCCAGTCAACCCCCAATGGGAGGGATCGAGTCGCGGTAAGGGCGACCACCGGCTCCTCTAAAGGGCCGTTTCGATTGCCCGCCCCGGTATGGCCTGTCAGCAGCCGAGCGCTGCCGTGGGGTGTATGAACCCTGGGAAGCCCCATATTGCCCCTGGGGTGCCCCGTACTGCCCTTGCCCAGAAGAGTAGGAGCCCTGGTACCTATTGTACGGGGTCTCTGATGGCCTGGAACCTCGCCGGTAGGGAGGGGCCTTATTTTGGGACTTCCTTGAGTAAGAGGGAAGGATTTTCCTCTTATCTTTGGTTTCCGTAGTGATCCGGTCTAGAGCCGGGCCAAACAGGGACTGACCCGAAATCGGAGCCGCAGCCAGCTTCCACTTATGCCGCAGGTCGGCTGGCCAGCTGCGGAGCCAGTGCATGCGCCTGGCCACCACCGCCGTTCCCATTGCCCTGGCCGCGAAACGACCGGCCTGGAGCACGGAGTCAGAGGTGAATTGGGCCGCGGCAATTAATTTCTGAATATCCTGGTGAGCCCTTGTGTCGGCTTGCAGGATATGGTCCTGGAGACCATGTAACCACTTCAAAGAAGTGTGACAAAAAAATGACGTTGTAGTCGAGGCTTTGACCGCCCAGGCTGCCGCCTGGTGGGTTTTTTGGAGAATGGATTCTGTCCGACGTTCCTCCGGACGAAGAAGATCATCTGGTTCCCCGGGGACTGGAGCATTCGAATATAGCGCCAACACGGGAGGGTCGACGGCCGGAACTGGAAGATGCTGCGCCAGGTGTGACGAGATGTTGAAATACCTCTTGTCCTGGGCGTTAGGCGCGGGCCCTGAGGCGGGCGTATGCCATTGCTTTGTTATGGCATCAACAAAGAGGTTTGGCGTCGGGATTACCTCGGCGGAAGAGGTTGAGGCTTCGCCAAATATGGGGTCACCCTGAACCGCAGAAGTTTGAGGGTCAGCAGCCGATGGTGGGATGTTGGCCATTGCCCTGGCCTTATGGAGCAGGGAACGAAAAAGGCTGGGGTGGAAGAGGGAGGTAGATGTCGAGGGTTCGGGAGCCAGGTCCTCGTCCTCTGATAGCTGTGGGTGGGGAGGATCACATCCCCCTTGGCCCTCGTCAATTTCCCCTTCCTCCTTGTCCAGGTCTCCAGCCGGGATGGGGGAGCTGTGGACGGAGTAGTCATCATCCTCCATGTCCTCAATGGTTGCAGGTTCCGGGACGGGTGGAGGTGAGACAGCTCTGGGGGGAGGACGTCTCTGGGAGGAGTGAGCCATGGCCTTGACAGCGGCCTCAATCCCTCGCTTAATGGCGTCATCCATTCGTTGTTGGACAGCAGGATCCTCCAGTGGGTCATTGTAAACCGCTGATGTGACCCTACGGTGGGAGGAGCGACCCTGAGGGCAGTGAGCACCCCAAACGTCCCCCTCCTGTAGATGGACGCTCGGATTGTCCAGGGAGACATCTTCAGGTGAGCCAGACTGCCCCACCCTGTGCGGCAGATGTTGAGGCGGCACGTCCCCCTGGCCACGGGCTGGTGTCATGGGGGTGGTGGGACCTGCAAGTGTGCCCCCTGACGCAGGCTTAGATGAGCCTTTATGCCCCTCCCCCTTAGAAGCCGTTTTTGAAGGCTTCTTAGACTTTGGGGGGGGTGAGGTGAGGGGGGATCTGTCCCTGTGTTCATTGGTGGCTCGTGGCAGGGACGAATCTTCCTGTGAGCCTTCGGGAGGGCAAGGCCTGGATGACTTGGACTTGGCCTTGCCCTGCCTGTGAGCCCCCTCAGCCATGATCGTTGTATTAAAATCTTTATTGAACAGCTCCCCGGATGATTTTCTCCCTCTCCGAGCTTCTCCGCAACTCGTACCGAAGCCTTGAGCACGCTGCGCATGCGCGGGCACTCCAATCGATCGTCGGCTCTGCCCGGCAACTGATGACGAGTAGCGACAGCCAATCAGAAGAGCCGATTCGGAAATTCCAAAATGGCCGCCGTGACATCAGCGTCGGAGTCGCAACGGCTGTTCCCGCCAAGTCAGAGAGGCTCCAGCGACGGTTTAAGGCCTGCCGATTTGACGGCTGAGGCCACCGAAGGGAGAGGTAGGCCTGGCAGAGGAGGGCTCTGCTTGGGGTGGCCAGAATCAGCGCGGTGCGTCTAAATGGCTGTGGGAGGATCGGGCTCCAGCCGAAGGGAGGAAAAGCTGATGGCCGCCCAAGCGCGGCTTCTGCGGCTACAAAACGCGCTCTTCTGCTTTTCTCCCAGAAAGTTAGGAAGGAGGGAGCAGGCGAAGGTAATGGGCCTCCCTCTAATTCGCCCTGAAGCCCTGGATGGCTCTCAGGGCCGCAGTATGCGGCTGGGCAGCCGCCCACGCCGCGCTCAACCCACAGATGACAGCTGTCAGTTAGGGGAGACTTTAGATCATGGAGAAATGTCACTCACGAGAGAAGCAGCAATCAGGAAATTTAGGAGTAGCAACGGTGGAACTAGCCTCCAAGCACAGGAAAAAGCACAATGCCCTTTGGCTACGGACCGAGATTAAAAGAGGGAGTGCCAATCTAACAGGGCACTATTTATACCTTTTTAAAGACTCGGTCCTATTGGCTAGAGGGCAGATTTAACCCATTCTTGGAGGCTAGCTCCGCCCACTATGGAGAACATTTCATTTGCTGCGCTAGGTCTTCCTTCTCGATAATGTTCAAAGTGTGTTTAATTAAATCCATTTGTTGTTTCAACTCACGTCTTTGGGGTTCCTTTTGTAATTCTGCCTCTAGTCTGCCAAATTCCTCCTCTAGGCTTTTCTGCTGCTGTCTCTTTATTTTATTTTATTTTGCCATATAGGCAATTGCGTTACCTCTCATATAAGCTTTTGCCATGCCCCATAAATTTTGACTATTTGTATCTTCTTTCTTATTTTCCTGGAAGAACAGATGCATTTGCTCTTCCATCTTTAATCTAAATTCTTTATATTTTAAAATTGATGTTTTCAAGGCCCACCTCCTTGTTTTCTTTTATTGCGATGCGAACCGGTGGCGAAGGTAATTGGAACCCACCCCTGCTCTATTGGATGTTTGGGCAAAAGTCAAACAACAAAGTTACATGGAAGTTCCGAACTGGCTATCGACACTGGAGATGTTTGTACATCCAAACTTCATTAAACTAGGAAGAGTAGTTACCTACAAGGATATACTAAATGAAAACAGGGAATTAAAATTCAGGAAATATCTATATGAGGAAGGAATAGAATTGGAATGGTGGGCATATCAACAAGTACAAGCATAATACGCGAAAGACAAAAAAGAATGGGGCATAAGAAAAAAGCCTATGGAATTAGATAAAATTCTACTAGGAGCAGATGAGAAGGTGTTAAAAAAATATACCAATACCTGCTGGAATATACCATGGCAGAAGAACAGGTGAAAGAAACCATGTTAGCCTGGGGCAAAAACTTTGACCCAGACAAATGGCAGGAATTATGGGAGAGAAACAGAAAGTTAACCCTAGCAACTACATACAAAGAAAATCTATATAAGATGTTTTATAGGTGGCATCTCCCACTCACAAGATTAGCCAAAATGAACAAAAGCTTATCGCCAATGTGTTGGAAATGTAAGGTAGAACCAAGAACTTTCTACCACATGTGTTGGGTGTGTCTGAAAGCTAAGGCTTTTTGGCTTCAGATAAAAAGGTGGCTGGAAGAGATGTTAAAACAAAGCATAGATTTAAAGCCAGACCTCTTTCTATTAGGTATTACAAAGGATAAATATAATAAAGGAACAATATATTTAATGTTGCATATACTAACAGAAGCAAGACTGCTTTTCACGCAAAATTGGAAAAGTAAAGAGACCCTCCCTGAAGAAGAGATAGTAAAGAAGATACTGACTTGCGCAGAAATGGACAGGCTAACTTTAGAACTCAAAGACAAGGGTGAGACGGAATATTATGAAATCTGGAATAAAATGTATCAATGGTTGGAAAAGAGGAGGAAATGTCAGGATAGAGAAATATTGATAAGTTGAGAATTAAATAACTATTATGTTAATATTGTATGATATGCAGGAACTGTATTGGTATTGAATGTAACTTTTGTAGACAAAGGGATTTATGTGTTTGAATTGTAACAGATTGTACATATTTAAATAGCGAATATGAATTGTAGTCATTGTTAGGTAAAACTTTTTGGGAATGTTTGAACCGGAAAAGTCGCACTATGTCCAATGTTTTTAACTGTAGATTTAGATTTAGATTTAGATTTATTATTAGAGTTGGAAGGGACCTTGTAGGTCATCTAGTCCAACCCCCTGCTCAAGCAGGAGTTCCTACACCATTTGAGACAGATGGCAGTCCAGTCTCCCTTTGAAGGTCGCAAGTGTTGGGGCTCTCACAACCTCCGCTGGCAAGCTGTTCCACTGGTTGATCGCTCTCACCGTCAGAAAGTTTCTCCTCACTTCCAGGTTGAATCTCTCCTTGGTCAGCTTCCATCCATTATTCCTTGTTTGGCTTTCTGGTGCCATAGAGAACAGCCTGACCCCCTCCTCTCTGTGGCATCCCCTCAAGTATTGGAACACTGCTATCATGTCACCCCTGGTCCTTCTCTTCGCCAGACTGGCCAAGCTCAGTTCCTGCAACCGCTCTTCGTATGTTTTATTTTAATAATAAATTATTTTATTTAATAAAAAACTTTAAAAAATTGTTGGACAGATGAAGATACGGTCTCACATCATTCACCTAAGGCATTTTGGAAGTCTGGATCACATGGGGAAATGTTGCCAACAAATGCTGGTTACTTCCAAATCCAAGCTTGATACCTTCAGGATGAAGCTGATTGACAATCATGGTACACATTCTTCCTTTCTATGAAGATGTCACTGAAATCCATTGTTTGGATGCAAAGTTTTCACCATGTCTGCAGATGCAAAATGGTATGTGTTATGTATTAAACTACATACATGGTTTCACCCAGGTCCAGCGTTTTGAGCAGGAGAATGCTCAAACGCTACTGGTTGATGCATCTGACAGCTCCCTATAAAAGGGCTAGCTGTCAGACTGCAAGTTGCTGGTTGTACAGAGAAGTTGCCTAGTAAAGAAGTGTTCTTTGGAACTCTGTCTCCTGTCGTTATTCCCACAACTCAACAGTATGAGTGCTTTCGGTTCTCAAACAGTCCTGCAAAATAAGCACATCAAAACTTCCTAGAAACGTCTCTTAGATAGGAATTGCCTAAGAATGTTCTTCCCTTCTGAAATGATACAACAGAGTTTTATTTCCTGGTTGATAGAATGTCATCAACACAACATGTCTTCTTTTTCCCTTTTCTTAATGCTTGTACTACATCAGTCATGTTCAGTGAGCTTATCAGCAGGAGTGTCACCGATGGAGAGCAAAGCTAAGATAAGCAAGCGTTCTTTTCAGAATTTGCGGTAATAATTACCCAATGTTATAAGATGCAAAGAAGGCTGGTGAAATTTGCAAAATAAAAAAAAATGAAAATAAGGGATACAAAGACAGTATCAGTTGCTTAGAAACTAAATCTAATAAGCATCTTTATGTCATAATAATAAACCCAAGGAATCAACTTTTCCATACAGCGCAAGTAGCAGTTAAGAGAGGCAGGAATTCATCTCCGTTTCTTCCGAGAGACTGTATCAATTCTCAACAGATTCTTCCTTATCAGGATAATCCTCAGATGTTACTTTGATGTAAACCTGCCAAGTCTTCAATCTTTTTGTGCAACAGCAGAGGACATCACCCGGATGTTAGCCCACGTCTTTTCTTCAGGGGATTTTGTTACCACGGCAACTTATTTTCCACCATGTCTAAAATGAACTTCCTCTTAAATGAAAGTGAATGGAGAGAGCATGTACTTATAAGATCAGCTGGAAAGGCAGATGACCTTACAAAAAGGTGAAGCTGGACAGGATAGGGATTTACGAAACAAGAGGAGGTGACCTCTAAAACCCATCTTTCACCATAGTTCATGAAATATCAGCTACTTGGGGCTCTTCACCTGTTTTGTACCTGATCAACTTCATTTGTGTTGCCAACAGCAAGAGAAGGGATTTCTAGGTATTGTGGTCCCAGGCATCCAGGGATGTTGTATTACAGTTCACCACTTAAAAATTGCTGGCAGTGTTAGAAGCTCTATGGCTGAAACCAAGATGGTTAGGGAGGTCTGGGGCTCCTAATTGTAGCAGAGAACAAATAGTCACAGTGGATAGAAGAAGGAGGCATGATTGGAAGCATTGGACTAGCCTTTAGAAGAAGCAGGACTTCTAGCAATCCTCACTTCTAGCTCATCTACCTGGGTATGGGAGGCTAGCTTGTTGGAAACTGTCAGCCTCCCAGATAAATCAGACAGGAAACATTACAAGATGAGCTAATTCTACTTAATTGTAAGGCTAGAATCTTACAGGTTCAAAACTGCAAATCTCCCACCATCTGATCAGTTCCTAACTTTCTTTCTTTGCTTATTATTTACCTGTGGGCTCCTTCCTTTTTAAACTGATCTTTTTCTAGACAACATCTTTTCCCTCCATTTCCCAAGGTCATTCTCACATACCATAGCAACACAAAATTCTGATTGGTAAATGAGCACCATGATCAGGAGGTCTTTGGCTAGCTTCAGTTGTAACATCCAGTGTATCTATGGGCTCCTGGACCATCAGTGATCAATAGGCTCTGTTCTAGCTAGTTCTAGCTATCTAGACCCCCCACCATTAAATAAATGAGATCCCCATGGGTTGTGTTCTGTAGCTGGAGAGAAAGACACATCTCTCATTTTTCATAACTCAAAGAACTTCTTGATAGTTACCCCTATTAGTAGTCTAGGCAGGGAGCCGGACCCAACTCAACCCCTGACTTTTTTTCTCCCTTTAATTTGCTACAGAAGTGAAGCAAATTGCTAATAACCCAACCAGATGGCTGGCACGTGAATGCACTACCTTCCCGTTTGCAATTAGATGAGAGAGCTTGGCATTCATGCAAAGACCATTTTATATCCCTCTCCCCCCCCCCACCCAACCCCTTTGACACTTTTGTCTGAAATGGCTGGCAAATCACATCTGCGGGAGGAGCCGATGGAGGGGAAAATGCAGGCTGTCTCTTGAAAGTGCCATTATGGTCTCCACTTTGGCATTAGGGGTGTGCCACAATTTGCTCCTGGCTGATTTTATAAGGAGTAGATTTCCGCCAAGTGGGATGAACCAGAGTGCACTGGGGAAAGTTTTCAATGCCTTCAAAACAATAGCAGTGTGTGAGATTCAGCTGAAGCTTGGTAGGAACTATGTGTCCTGCTTACTTGGAACATCTTACATCCCATGCTAATACCTCTAAGGTTATCAAACATCAATATCAGCCTATCCTAGGGAAGGACTTGATAGGTGGATATACATGCCAAATCCAGTTTGAATATCTGGCTGACTGTGCAATGAACCTTAACAATAATAATATAGATAGTACCAGTAATAGCACTATCAATAGCTAGCAATAGGTCCTCATTTTACTGACCTTGGAAGGATGGAAGGCTGAGTCAACCTTCAGCTGGTCACCATCAAACTCCTGGCAGTGGGCAGAGTTAGCCTGCAATATTGCATTTCTAACCACTGCACCACCACAACTCTATTAATATTAATATTAAGATAGGAATATTAATATTAATAGTTAATACATAATAGATATTGCATATCACACAGTTTTTTTTTCAATGATGCTTACAGTGATAAAGGAACAAAATCATTCTTTCCTTGCTAGTGACACATGAGAGGCAACTTCTAGTTGTCTCACCCAGGAGGAGTTTTGAAGCTTTAGATCAGTGTTTCCCAACCTTGACAACTTGAAGATGTCTGGACTTCAACTCCCAGAATTCGCTGGCTGGGGAATTCTGGGAGTTGAAGTCCAGACATCTTCAAGTTGTCAAGGTTGGGAAACACTGCTTTAGATGGACCTGGGTTGGGTAGGATAGGATGCGATCAGACATTTTTCTTGATCTCACCCAGAATTGTACTTGGAATTTTTTTAATATGCAAATCCTATTCTTTGTCACCGAGCTAAAGGAGAAGTGTGGGTCTCAGCAGTCCAGCGTAAGTTAAAAAAATAATAATCCAAAGCATTAGATCCACCTTGAGTGATGATATTTGTGAGGTTATTTCCTCCTAACTAAATTTGGGAGAATTTTACTAATGACTTGCTTTAAAGTGGAGAACACACAGCAGGAGCCTGGAAAACTTTCATGCCTTGTTGAGATTTAAAAGTGACTGTGGCGAGGGCTGCTGCTTTCTTGGAGGGAGGAGGGGTCTTCAGACACATGAAGTCATATAATTAGTAAGCTTCAGTAAGGATTAAGGTACCAGCTTACTCCACCAAAACTTTTTTAAAAATGCAAAAAGTGTTTAACTTTTGGACTACACCTAGCAAAAGAGACTCCAGGAATGACACTTTAACCCTCGCTGTAGAAAGAAACAGGTGATGGAATAATGGGCCTATAAATAACCTTTTCATGCTTATCAGGGTCCCTGTGTTCCATTCTTTGTGACTTGATGTAAAGACTAATTCAACAATCCAACTGGAGATGAGCCTCCTTTGTATCTTTATTTCCAAAAATAATTCATGAACCCAGGTAGACTTCAATATTTCCGCTATGTCTTTTGTTTAAGGCTGGTTAAATGAATCGTTTCCCTTCCTACTGCATTCTAAAGAAGTAAATATAAAAATTTCGCATGCCTTTTCTTTAAATCTGACTCATGAAATCTGCAGATTGGGGCAACTTTTTATACAACAGAAAAGAAGCTGACATTTTCATAGATTTCCAGTCTTTCTTTGCTCTCTCTTGCATCATCAAGAGATGGATTAATCAGAGGTTATACTGATTACCGAGTTGGGAGGAAAACTCTTGGCTAATTAGAACCTCTAATTTTATTCCCGGAAGACGTATCAAATAAAACCCATTACGGTCAGGATTTCTGTCTGCTAAAGATGAGAATGCCTTGTAAATCCAAAACTGAAGACCATGGCAAAAAATTGATTTAGTGGCTTAATCCTCTTGAAATTTCTACCCGGGATAAAATGCTTAGTACAAATGTTGGCTAGCAGCAAGAGAGGTTTAGTTCTTTCTGAAGTGACCTAATCCTGTGCCGGAGCAATTTTATATAGACTTTCTTTAAGAATCCAAGTGTGTTAATAGGTTTATAAAGCAACTTATCTATTTTGATTGGTAGACATTTCTCTCTCTCTCTCTCTCTCTCTCTCTCTCTCTCTCTCTCTCTCTCTCTCTCTCTCTCTCTCTCTCTCTCTCTCTCTCTCTCTCTCTCTCTCTCTCTTTTAAATATCATATTCTGCACCAAAAAGTGAGAGCATTTTTAATAGCAAAGAACTTTTGGCTGCCTATATATTGACAAGGTCTATACCAGTGGTTCTCAACCTTCCTAATGCTGTGACCCGCGACCCGCCCCCGTGCCCCCACCATGACCCACCCTGCTGCCACACCTGCCACTACGACCCCCACCCCACCACCGCCATTTGAGTTCTTTCACCCTCTGCGCATGCGCAAAGCGTTCTGCGCATGCACAGAGGGTAAAAGAACCCAAATGGCAGCATCCACGCAAAGTCTCCCGATCCCTGTGAAAGGGTCGTTCGATCCCCAGGTTGAGAACCGCTGGTCTATACGGAGAGAAAAATGAGGAAGAAAAAAGAGACTCAAAAGCTGCTCTGGGAAAGAGGAGAAGAAGATCTATTTTCAAAAGGCTGCCGGGAACATTGTTTCTGAATTGCATCACTAATGAAAAGGGTTTTTATTTACAGTCAATCAATTTTTATTACGGTCACAGACCAGCATTACAAATAAAAGCATGAAGAAGAAGAATAAAAAGAAATAAAAAGACAAAGACAAAATAATATATTATGATTAGCGGTGGATTATCAGTGAGCAGTTAGAATCTGTCTAATTTTGCCTATAGTAACTATAGGTAGTCCTTGACTTACGACAGTTCACTTAGTGACCCTTCGAAGTTACGATGACACTGAAAAAGGTGATTTATAACCATTTTTCACATTTATGACCGTTGCATCATCCCCATGGTCACATGATTAACATTCAGACGCTTGGCAACTGACTCAAATTTATGACGGTTGCAATGTCCCAGGGTCATGTGATCCCCTTTTTGCGACCTTCTGTCAAGCAAAGTCAATGGGAAAGCCAGATTCACTTAAAAATCATGTTACTAGCTTAACAAGTGCAGTGATTCACTTATCAACTGTGGCAAGGAAGTTCGTAAAATGGGGCAAAATTCACTTAACGACTTGCTTAGCAACAGAAATTTTGGGCGCATTTGTGGTTGTAAGTTGCGGACTACGTGATAATGATGACGTTATCCATTCAGTCGTATCCGACTCTTGGTGATTCTGTGGGACTGAAGAAGCTTCTTGGATGAGAAGTGAAATGTCTTCAAAAGAAAAGAAAGAAAGTCCAGTTGCCTCTTGAAAAAGCACCTTTGGGACAACCATGACCTGGATAGACTGAGAATCTTCATAGATGTTTAGCTATGGGACAAGTCTCTTCGCATCTTCCAATCTTGCACTTCTTCTTTGACATATTAAGTATGCAAAAAGTTGAGGCTATAATGCAGGGGTGAAATGCTCCCGGTTCGCTCGTGCCTGTCGGTCGTTGGAGAGCCGATCGCGAAGGCAGCGCGAGGCTCCGCCCACCCACCCGGATGCCGCTATTTGAGTTCTTTTACCCACTGCGCATGCACAGAACGCCTTGCACATGCGCAGAGGGTAAAAGAACCCAAATGGTGGTGTCCTAGCGGGTGGGCGGAGCCTCGCGCTGCCTTCGCGACCGGCTCTCCGACGACTGACAGGCACGAGCGAACCGGGAGCATTTCACCCCTGCTATAATGTTCTTATTTTTATTCTACTGTGCTGAAAAGAATAGGAAGTTAATGCTTTTCTTCCTTTTCCCCTTTATCCTACACTTCTCTCTCTCCCTTTTCTGCCTCCCTATTTCCCCACTATTTTCATTTTCTTTTGTATCTTACACTCTGATCAATTTAATAAAATTATAATAAAAAAGTAAACATTTATATTCTAATTTTAAATGAATTTCTCTTTAACCGCAGCCTGGAAGAGTTGGAGAAATTCAATCGAGACCAAAGGCATTTCCGTTCCAAGGATGCTGAATTCTCTTCCGTGGGCTGCATCGTCTTGGCCGCAGGAGAGTCATTAAAAGTCTTAAATAAAAATATCGGGGAAAATAATCCCCCAAATAAAACAAGAATTAAGGCAAAGTTCATTAAAAAAACAAGATAAGAGAAGCACAATAAATAAGAGTTGATTATTATAATTATTGGCCCTTCTGTCTAATTTCTACATCTGCCTGCAGTTAAAAAAGAATACCAGTAGCATAGAAATTTGTAATTACTTTTGCATGCAATTTTCTCTAATAGGCATATTTACAGAATTCCACAACACTTAGAGAAAGTATGGTCCCTTTATGACTGCATTTCTTGTCTCCCCTCCCTCTCCCCAAATATCCTTTGTACCTCTGGAAGCTTTTAACAGCTTCTTCAACAAAAACCAATTACAAAATATAGCTTTCTAAATGAGCCACACCTCCTTCATAGATCACACCAGAGAGACATATTGCAGTAAAAGTTATCCAATAACCTCCAGATCTAGGATATTTTTGATAATGTTCTCAAGCTATACAGTATGTCTACGGGTATTATCAGTCATCCAGGTCATGGTTGTCCCATAGATGCTTTTTCAAAAGGTAATTAGACTTTGCTATTTTTCCTCTTGAAGACGTTTTGCTTCTCATCCAAGAAGCTTCATCAGTTCTGACTGAATGGCGGAGGATGGAAGGACTTACATTTCTTGCAGTCATCTGGTCATTAACACTCTTTCTGTGAGTCATTGAGGCCACTTGGAGGTTTATCTGTGCCCTCAGGGTCACCAGAATAGTGCAAATGGGTGTGGGCTGGTCTGTTGCAGGGGTGAAATTCAAATTTTTTCCCTACCAGTTCTGTGGGCGTGGCTTGGTGGGCATGGCATGGGAAGGATAATGCAAAATCCCCATTCCCTCCGCACTCCTGGGGGAAGGATATTGCAAAATCTGCATTCCCACCCCACTCTGGGGCCAGCCTTAGCACTTAGCACTTAGACTTATATACCGCTTCATAGTGCTTTACAGCCCTCTCTAAGCGGTTAACAGAGTTCAGCATATTGCCTCCAATAATCTGGGTCCTCATTTTACCGACCTCGGAAGGATGGACGGCTGAGTCAACCTTGAGCCGGTGAGATTTGAACAGCTGAACTGTTGAACTGCAGTGCTGCACTTTAACCACTGCACCACCTCGGCTCAGAGGTGGTATTTGCCGGTTCTCCAAACAACTCAAAATATTCGCTACCGGTTCTCTGAACTACTCAAAATTTCCACTACCAGTTCTCCAGAACCTGTCAGAACCTGCTGAATTTCATCCCTGGTCTGTTGGACCCAAGGTCCTGAAAGTGGTCAGTCTACTGGGTCTCCACAAGCTCTGAAGAGGGTACAGTTTACCTAGCATGTCAAGGTGAACGGCAGGGCAGCCTTCTGGGCCTCTGATGGCCAGAGGAGGGATCAGTCTCTTAAAGGAGAATCAAAGATAAATGCCTATGGTGAATAGAGAGACCATCTTGGAGGTTGGGAACGAAAGGGATAGAGGCACTAATCTCTTTTTCCATTTATTCTACCCAGAGTACATAAAATATGGATGAAACCTGTGGATTCTATCTCAGAAACCATACTTCTCCTGTAGCTACCCATTGTGGCCAATTGCGAGCAAGCTGGGATAATGGTAGATAACTGATGACCGCATGGGGGCAGTCCTCATTCCTGGGGGAAGGTGTCTCTTGGAGAAGTCTTTAATATACTTCAGGAAAACTCCCAGGGTGTACTTTGCAAATTATGGCTTACTGTGTGCATCTCTTCTGTTTTTTCCCCCCTCCAAAGCCTGTCTGCAAATGGAAACAATTCTCAGCCAGAAAATGAACTGCTTGGCATGTATCCTAACTTGCTTATGCAAAAGAAAAGGCAGCTCCCACCCTCACCTCCCGCCTTTCTTGTCCCTTTCAAACATTTCCTTGGCTTCTACTTAGGATTGCAGATGAGCAGAAACTCAGTGTTATCGCAGGAACATGGAGAATAAGCGGTTAGTGATCCTTCAGGACTCATAAAATACTCTGGCCATTTGGGGTTTTATATCTGACTATCGTCTACATTAGACATTTAAATTAAAACATTTATAATTAATTGAGGCAATCATTTCCCTCCCGTTCCCCTGCTTGGGGGGGGGGGATTAGCAGCATCTGAGCCTTCAGTAAATTTTAGTTTCTTAAGCAACAGGGTAGCCATTTGGTTTACTGAGATTTCTTTTTCTGTTGGGCATGAATCAAGGGCAAAGAGAGGAACAATTTTCACATGAAAATCAACTGATAGGCAAGGCAGATGAATGCTAAGTCCCTAAATTGGAAATGAGACATAGAAGGAGAGAATACTATGAATGTATCCAATTCACACAGGAGAGAGGCACTCATCACTGGATATAATGTGGAGAGATGGTGATGAAAACGAATAAAATAATGCATCAGAACTGGAGAGCTTTACCACTACAAAGCAGGTGAGAGACCAGATATGGTCTTAGATCCAAGTGACATGAGCTCTAAAACCTAGTGAGACATTCAGAGAACTTAATTTAATTTAATTTAATTTAATTAAAAGTTCTTATAGGCCACCCAATCCTGTAGGACTCAGGGCGGCGTACAACATGAATAAGAACAATATACATAATACATAAATTTAAAAAAACATTTCATAATGTTTAGGAGCTGAGGTGGCGCAGCGGTTAGAGGCAGTACTGCAAGTCACTTTAGCTGACTGTGATCCGCAGGTCAGCGGTTCAAATCTCACTGGCTCAAGGTTGACTCAGCCTTCCATCCTTCCGAGGTAGGTAAAATGAGGACCCAGATTGTTGGGGGCAATGTAAAATATACATTGCTTACTGGTGTAAACCGCTTAGAGAGTGCTTGCACTGTGAGGCGGTATATAAATCTCACAAAATAAATAAATAAATAATTAAGTAATAATTTAAAAAAAAACATTAATTTATGGGGGAATCCGATCTTCTTCACCCCGCCTACCGGAAGAGCCATGTTTTTACGGCTTTGCGGAAGGCCAGTAGAGTGGGGATAGTCCGGTGGGAACCAACTCTGGTGGGAGTTGGTTCCAGAGAGATGGGGCTCCCACAGAGAAGGCTCTCCCCCGTGGACCCGCCAACCGACATTGTTTGGCTGATGGGACCTGGAGGAGGCCCCACTCTGTGGGACCTAACTGGTCGTAGGGAGGTATGTGGTAGGAAAACTTGGAAAAATGGTTATTGCACAGCCTACCTAGATAAGACTCATTATTATTTTTCTTTTAAATTCCAACACTTTAGCAATGCCCTGGAATCCAAGGTACAAGGCTTTATCACAGCCAACTTTTGGGAATTCTCAAAGGAATAATTTATTTATCATGTTTTCCCATTCATCAAGGGTGGTTTGCTCCTGGAATAAAATAGAATCAAGTTTGATTTTCCAATTTTGTACAGATGTTTCAGTTTTAGTGCTATGTTGGTTTTGATGTTGGTTTCATAATGTCCTATCCATTTTCTATGGGTAAGCTGCTCTTAAAGATAGCCTAGAAATGTTTCTAATAAATAAATAGACTTAGCTGTGGATAGCCTTCCATGCATACAAATCTGAGAAACCCAGAACAGATGCTAATATGATTTTAATGTATGAGGGATAAGTCAAGTGAAATATATTATTCCTTGAGTAGGTGATGTTAATACTGAACTAGGTTTCTTTCCAATTTTTGTCAATTCATGTAAAATATAAATGAAATCAAAAGAGGAATTAAAGAGAGGAGAAATGTTTTTTTAAAGAAATTCATAAGGAGGGAAGAAGAAAAAGCATTATATATTTATTTCATGAAGTATGAGATACCTCAGAGGCATTTTTGTAGTTTTGGCATATTAGGAATTTAATTAATAGTAGCATGTTTGATTTTTAATTTCATGATACCTAAGGCAGTTTACTTCAGATCACAATTCAATAAAACTAAGGGGGGAGCTTCACCAATCTCAAATAATATTCAACTTTGTGAAATCTCTAGTTGATCTATTCAGTTGAATGCCATACTTCAAAAAGAGTATCAATGAACTGAATGAGGAGATGGATGGAATATATATCAGATTTTCAGATAACATGATACTCAGGGGTGGGTTCTAACTTACCTCGCTGCCAGTTTGCTTCCTCCTGCGCCGCACCAAAAAAATAAATACCTCATGCCGAAAAAATAAATACCTCACTGCCAGTTCGCTTCCTCCCACACCGCGCTGAAAAAATTAAAAAAATCCCCCAAAAGAGAGCCAAAAACAAGATGGCGATGCATGCGCAGTGCCGGAAACTCGGCTTTTGCGCATGCGCAGAAGAAAAAAAAACCCCAAAAAAATTCAAAAAAAAGAAAAAAAAAGAAAAAGAGATGGTGGCGCCCACAGACTGGCACCGACCAAACTGGTTCCATGATGTCATCATGACATCACCAGCAATTTGCTACCGGTTCGGACGAACCAGTCCAAACCGGGAGGAACACACCTCTGATGATACTGAGTGAGATGATGTGATGGAATGCATCCCAGAATTGCAGGAGGGAGGGTCTTTTTCACAGATAGCAAAGAGACAACATAGCTTGGAATCTTTGGTAAGCAGGGAGAGAGTGAAGGTTGACCTTTCCTAGCAGTTCACAGTTTATAGTTTTGCAGATAAGTGCTGTAGTTTAGTAAGATTTCTATCTATAGGTGAATAAAGTAAGCAATAAAGAAATGACTTTTTAGCAATAAAGAAAGTAACCCCTTGTGTTGTATTATTCTTGGTTCCTTGGGCCTGACAGATAATGATTATACTGTGACCCCTGGTGGTGCAGTAGTTAAAGTGCAGCATTGCAGACTAACTCTGCCCACGCACCAGGAGTTCAATCTTAACTGGCTCAAGGTTGATTCAGCCTTCCATCCTCCCGGAGTTGGTAAAACGAGGACCCAGATTGTTGGGGGCAATATGCTGACATTGTAAACCACTCAGAGAGTACTGTAAAACACTATGGAGCGGTATATAAATGCTATTGCTAAGTGCTGTTGTTTATTTATTATTTGTTTATTTGGCAATTCTTATACGCCGCCCTACTCCCTAGGGACTCAGGGCGGTGTACAACATATATAAGAACAGCTATAATACAGTGAGCGAACCGGCAGCAAAAGGATCCAGAACCCACCCCTCTTCTGAGGTGAGATCCATACCCACCTTCTTGGCTTTCTGAAAGGGCCCGAAGATCTGGCTCTGTCAATTGGGGGCTGGCCAATGGGGGCATGTCATTCTGGAGGTGCTAAATGGACTAAGATAAGACCCCCACTCCCTCCTTGTATGCCTCTTGCTCCCTTCCTTCCTATCATTGTCAATGTTAAATCAATTTTAGTGCTAATGTTTATTGTTTTAATGTTTTATTTTGTTGCTTTTATTGATTATAACCTGCCTAGAGTCACTTTTAGGCAAGATGAGTAGCATATACATTAAATAAATAAATAAATAAATAAATAAATAAATAAATAAATAAATAAATAAATAAATAAATAAATAAATAAATAAATAAATAAATAAACAAACAAACAAACAAACAAACAAACAAACAAACAAACAAACAAACAAACAAACAAACAAATAAATAAATTGTTAAGGGGAGTATTCCCCTGTAGAGGCGACATTGGATCTTTTACTTGGAATTCAAATACTTAGAAATAAAGCCGAGGTTAAAATGTCTAATAGAAAATATTTATTTCAGTACAAAAACAATAAATCCTGAATAAACTACAACTTTCCTACGTAACACGTCCTTCCAGGTCGGAAGGCATAACAAAAGTGATTAATGGTGGATAGGAATGTAGACATGCGCAGAACATCATATCACGTGTTCTGCTTGTATTGGGAAGTACCGTAATATTTAGAATAGGGGTGCATCACCCTGCATAGACTCACAACTGACAATATTCACATCGTGACATAAATAAATAAATAAATAAATAAATAAATAAATAAATAAATAAATAAATAAATAAATAAATAAATAAATAAATAAATAAATAAATAAATAAATAAATAAATAAATAAATAAATAAATAAATAAATATTCCTCAGCTGCAAAAGTCATCTGATGGTGGATCCAGAGAGGAGCAAACCCCCTTCATTGTATTCAAGCAGAGGCAAACCTTTCATCCATCGCCGCAAGGTTCTTCTTCAAAGGCAACTGGACTTTCTTTGTTTTTCCTTGAAGACGTTTCGCTTCTCATCCAAGAAACTTATTCTTCAGACAGTCCGAACTGAAGAAGCTTCTTGGATGAGAAGTAAAATGTCTTAAAGTAAAAAAGAAGTAGTGATCAATGCCTGGAATGCACTACCTGACTCTGTGGTTTCTTCCCCAAACCCCAAAAACTTTAACCTTAGACTGTCTACAGTCGACCTCACCCCATTCCTAAGAGATCTGTAAGGGGCGTGCATAAGCGCACCATCGTGCCTACCGTCCCTGTCCTACTGTCCTATGGTCCAAATTTACCTATACCTACTTTGCTTTTGTTTATGTTTATACCATACCTGTCCTCTTGTACACGTTTTGACAAATAAAATAAATATAATAAATAAAAAAAAGTACAGTTGTTTTTGAAAAAGCACCTTTGGGACAGTCATGAGCTGGATGACTGAGAATCTCCATAGACATCCAGCCATGGGAGATGCTTTCACCAGTATTCCTACACTGAGTAGGAAGTTGGATATATCTGCACGATATACTTGGAATTAATGGAAAGAAATTAGAGCTCTCAGCACGGGGTGGAGGATAGTAAATAATGTGCTGGAGAGGGAGAGAAAAAAGAGACCCTCTAGCATTTTTACTCAAGTATTAAATAGAATAATTTGTTATGGAAGGGAAGGGAAGCAAAAGAAAAGAAAAATGGGACAGTAATATTCAGAAGGAATGGGTGAGAGGGAGACGTCTTCTCTCATCTCTAAAAGATATAGAATTGATCTTGCTGCGTTTCAGTTTGTCATTCAATAATGAGCATTTCCTGAGCAACAGGTAGACAAAATGAAAGATTTTTCAATTACATTGTAATTTTGTGAGGCACACTCTGTGGCTGCTATTCGGAGCTGCTGAAATAATCTGTCCATGGTAATAATTATTATTTACAAGCAAGATGTTCTCCAAATGTCACAGAGATATGAAATCTGCAGTGTTGACTCAGTGAACCACTTACAACCAGGATTTCCCCCTTAAACATGCAAATAAATAAGACAGATAGGAAATGAAGTGTGTGGGGGTGGTGGTTGTGGTGGCCCTGAGGTGGATTTCATCTCAGGACCACCTCTCTTTCAGTTTAATGAAAAGGAGGACCAGAGGAGACATGATAGCAGTGTTCCAATATCTCAGGGGTTGCCACAGAGAAGAGGGAGTCAAACTATTCTCCAAAGCACCTGAGGGTAGAACAAGAAGCAATGGGTGGAAACTAATCAAGGAGAGAAGCAACTTAGAACTAAGGAGAAATTTCCTGACAGTTAGAACAATTAATCCGTGGAACAGCTTGCCTCCAGAATAGCAATAGCAATAGCAATAGCACTTAGACTTATATACCACTTCATAGTGCTTTACAGCCCTCTTTAAGCGGTTTACAGAGTTCAGCATATTGCCCCCAACAATCTGGGTCCTCATTTTACCGACCTCGGAAGGATGGAAGGCTGAGTCAACCTTGAGCCTAGTGAGATTTGAACAGCTGAACTGCTGAACTAGCAGTCAGCCTGCAGTCACAGCATTTAACCACTGCACCACTTCGGCTCTGAAGTTGTGAATGCTCCAACACTGGAAGTTTTTAAGAAGATGTTGGAAAACCATTTGTCTGAAGTAGTGTAGGGTTTCCTGCCTAAGCAGGGGGTTGGAATAGAAAACCTCCAAGGTCCCTTCCAACTCTGTTATTATTATTATAATAAAATTAGTCACAAGGCCTCCATTGTGTTCCCAAGAACTGATCAGACTCTTTGGCACTGTCCCTAGGGTACTTTTTCAAGAGGTAACTAGACTTTCTGGTTTTTCTTTGAAGATGTTTCGCTTCTCATCCAAGAAACTTCTTGGGTGAGAAGCGAAATGTCTTCAAAAGAAAAAGAAAGAAAGTCCAGTTGCCTCTTGAAAAAGCACCCTTGGGACAACCATGACCTGGATGACTGAGAATCTCCGTAGACTCTTTGCCACTGTGTTCCTGACTACTCATTGAGTTGGAAGGAACCATAGAGGTCCTTTGGTCCAGCACAGATCCACTCCTTTCAGTTACCTAAGATGATCATGCTGTCTCCCCTGCCAGGTAAGTAACATATGATTAATCAACCATAGCTATTTTATACAACTAATGTAGCAAACCTTTTTCCATTTTTTTTTGCATGTTAGTATTTAATGACTACAGGCCTCACAGTTTATGGATTGCTACTATAGTATAGTTAGGCCAGGTGTAACTGACTGACTGAATGCCAAATTGTGATTTTAATATAGATCTTATCTGTTATTATTATTATTTTATTCTAGAATTTTTAATTGGATATTCACTTAGTGTTTTTATTTGTCCTGGTCTCTGGGCTTTGACTGCAGTAATAAACTTGATTTGCATCCTACCGCATCCTACCTCATACTTCCCTTTGACCGGTCAGGTCCCACAGAGTGGGTCTCCTCCAGGTCCCGTCAACCAAACAATGCCGGCTGGAGGGGCCTAGGGGGAGGGCCTTCTATGTGGGGGCCCCCGCTCTATGGAACCAACTACCCCCAGAGATCCGAATTATCCCCACCTTGCTGGCCTTCCGAAAAGCCATCAAGACATGGCTTTTCCTGCAGGTGAGGTGGTAACTGAGACAATTTTACATCCTAAGTCTCCCCCATGTATGTATGGTTTTATATGTTTTTTTAAATTCTTTTTAATGCTGTTTTTAAATTTTATATTGTTTAATTGTTCTTCAGATGTTGTACACCGCCCTGAGTCCTCAGGGAGTAGGGTGGCATATAAGAGCACTAAATAAATAAATAAATACATAAATTTGATTTGACTTACCTAAGATGCTGGATAAGTTCAAGTGTAAGTCTGACTCTGCTTAGCTTTTACAGGTCAACCTCTGTGGTGCCCACTTTTTGCGGGTTAATTTTATCACATGGTTCTAAATTAGGACTTTTATGAAAATCCAAGAAGTCTACCCTCCCATAAGCTCATCTTTACAAACTTCTGAAGTTTTTGGTTTAAGTGGCCTTTATTGTTTGTTTATGTATTTATGTATTTATGTATTTATGTATTTATTTATGTATTTATGTATTTACTTACTTACTTACTTACTTATTTACTTATTTACTTATTTACTTATTTACTTATTTACTTATTTACTTACTTATTTATTTATTTATTTATTTATTTATTTATTTATTTATTTATTTATTTTTGTGAGATTTATATACCGCCTCACAGTGCAAGCATTCTCTAAGCGGTTTACACCAGTAAGCAATGTATATTTATATTGCCTCCAACAATCTGGGTCCTCATTTTACCTACCTCGGAAGGATGGAAGGCTGAGTCAACCTTGAGCCGGTGAGATTTGAACCGCTGACCTGCGGATCACAGTCAGCTAAAGTGGCCTGCAGTACCTGCCTCTAACCGCTGCGCCACCTCGGCTCTTTCCAATTGAAAGTCACCATTTTCCTCTTATTTGCCCTTAGTGACCATGATCCCGTTTTCCTTTACTCCTGCTAAACCCCCATCTTCTTTGTGTTTGTGAGGTTCATAACAGCAATGTGGCTTAATGGACAAATAGAAAAGGTTGCTGCTGGGAGCAAAATGAGAATAACCAGAAGTCAGAAAGGGTGCTGGGAAGCAGCCGCCACAATGATAGCCTTGGGGAACTTAATATGGTCCCTCTGACCAGCTCATCCAGTCTGCAGGCCTCAACGGACTCCTCTCCACCTTCTTTATCCTCATGCAGTTCTTCCACCAACAAGACAGCTGACAGAATTAGGTCTACTTGACATGCGCTCCCTTCTTTCCCCCTGAAGAATATGAATGGTGGTCACCATGTAGCAGTAAAGAATTGCAGGTTCTACTCCCTCAAGAGCAGAGAAAATGGAAAGGGGAAGAAGTTCTATTAAGGAGGAAGGACTTCTCTTTTCTAAATCAACCCACCTGGGCTGTGATCATTTTAGAGCAGCTTCTCAGCCTTAGAAACTTGAAGATGTGCTTTCAATTTTCATGTGGACTTCAACTCCCAGAATTCACCAGTCAGCGGTGAATTATGAAAGTTGAAGTCCACACCAGGGGTGGGTTCTAACTTACCTCGCTGGAGGTTCGTTTCCTCCCGTGCCGCATGGCAACGCCTCGTGGACGTGCGCATGTGCAGTGCCGAAAAATCCAAAACAAAATAAAAAAATTAATTAAAAAAGCAAAAAACAAGATGGCGACCGCATGCACAGTGCTGGAAACTCGGCTTCTGCACATGCTCAGAAAAAAAAAATCAAAATAAAATAAAAATTCAAAATAAATAAATAAATAAAATGAAGCTGAAAACTAGATGGCGACCGCATGCACAGTGCCGGAAACTCGGCTTCTGCACATGCTCAGAAGAAAAAATAAAAATAAAAATAAAAATAAATAAATAAAAATTCAAAAAAAAGATGACGGTGCCCACGGACCAGCACCGACCAAACCGGTTCCGTGACATTATCATGCCGTCACCAGCGGGTCGCTACCAGTTCAGGCGAACCAGTCTGAACCGTGAGGAACCCACCTCTGGTCCACACACCTTAAAGTTGCCATGTATGAGAAGCACAGACTTAGACTGCTAGGAGAAGGGAAAGGGGAAAGTAAACCTGTCCCACACCCATTGCACAATTCCAAAATTCTGGGCAGGGTTAGAAAATCAATATGTTTGCAACATTTAAAAATGAACCAAAAATTATATTAACAAATCATGATTGAAATAAATCATGGGTGTTTAATTCTAGCATAGCATTAGTTTCTTCTTTTCTTTATCGCTTCAATTAAAGTTAGAGCAAGAGCTACATCTGTATTCTGATGCTTTAAAAATGTACTGCACATTGATTGTTGATCGATTGCAGCCTGTCCTCTTAGAAGAGAAACATGTTTCTATGCTTTCTCACCTCTGAAATGAAAATAATATTTTCAAAGCTACTTTGGAGTTTGGCTAATGCTACAGTTTTTAAACCATATAATGCATTCATAGTCATTCATAAAGCAGGACCTTGTTCTGAGTGATGTTGCAAAATTCAGCCCAGTTTTTTGGGGATGGAGATGCACAATAATCAAGATTCTTCAGGCATCACAACAGTCTGTGAAATAGGAACCCAAGCAACAACTTAATGGATAATAACCAAATATGGAGAACAACTAGACATACATAAATCTATGTATTAGATTTTCTTATTTTTTGTGTAAACAGTTTTCCCATAGTAAACAATGAAATAAATGTTATATCTAGGTTTTGCAATCTGTTGGCACAATGCTTATTTAAAAAATAACCCCATTGGCTAAGTTTTCTGTAGATTTCATGGTAGGTAGCACTCAGTACAGACTATCATCCCATGTATTTTTTTGGTCCTAGGACTGTGATGGCGAACCCTATGGCACGTGTACCACAGGTGGCACGCGGAGCCCTCTCTGCAGGCACGCGAGCCATTGACCAGCTCAGCTCCACAGGGCATGTGCATGTGCCTCCCGCCGGCCAGCTGATTTTTGGGTCAGACACTTGCATGCTTTCTCCTCAGTTTCTGCAGCCTGTGCCTTCCCAGATCTCTGGAGATTCCACCCCAGCGCTGTTTGAGCACACAAGGCATTTGTCCCCTCCCAGCTCTGTTTGGGGAAGGGAAGCTTTTCCTCTCTTACAGATCCATTTGGGGAAAGGAGACTTTTCCCCCCTCCCAGCTCCGATTGGGGAAAGGAGACTTCCCCCCTCCCAGCTCCATTTGGGGAAAGGAGGCTTCCCCCCCAGCTCCATTTGGGGACGGGAGGCTTCCCCCCTCCCAGCTCCGATTGTGGAAAGGAGGCTTCCCCCCCTCCCAGCTCCGATTGGGGAAAGGAGACTTCCCCCCTCCCAGCTCCATTTGGGGAAAGGAGGCTTCCCCCCCAGCTCCGTTTGGGGACGGGAGGCTTCCCCCCTCCCAGCTCCGATTGTGGAAAGGAGGCTTCCCCCCCTCCCAGCTCCGTTTGGGGAAGGGAAACTTCCCTCCTCCCAGCTCCGTTTGTGGAAAGGAGGCTTCCCCCCCTCCCAGCTCCGTTTGGGGAAGGGAAACTTCCCTCCTCCCAGCTCCGTTTGTGGAAAGGAGGCTTCCCCCCCTCCCAGCTCCGTTTGGGGAAGGGAAACTTACCCCCTCCCAGCTCCATTTGTGGAAAGGAGGCTTTCCCCACCTTCCACTTTCGGCACCTGAGGGGAAAAAGGTTCCCCATCACTGTCCTAGGATAAGGGCCATGACTCCTTGTTTTGAATTCATATTGGAATCTGTATTGGAAAATATGAAAATATATTGTGTTCTGTTTAATCAGAACAGAATTTACTGATAACATTTTGATTGAATATTCTTAGCAGGGCTGTTCTTTTCTATGCTTGGAACAAAAGTCTTTTTCTTTCCTTAAGAAGTTCTAAGATAAGATATAAGTTAAGATTTTTTTAAAAAATGGAAGAACACTCTCAGTTTAAAGACAAGATCAGAATCAGAGATGAATGTATTCAAAAAGAAAATGAAAGACTATAGAAAAAGATCTGGAAATTGGCATCAAGTTTGAAAGGAGAACAAGAAATTAAAAAAAATCTAGTTACAGTTTCATCTTTTGCTTAAACAAGGCAAGAGCAGCAAAGAATCTATCTAGATCTCCAAACTCCCATCAATTCTACAGATGTTGAATTTTGTATAATAGTTTAAGTATGTGCTTAATCTTTGCTAATAAGAACACGTAAGTGTGGTAAGACCACATTTGGAATATTGCACAGTTTTAGTCGCTACAATATAAAAAAGATGTTGAGACTCTAGAAAGAGTGCAGAGAAGAGCAGCAGGGATGATTAGGGGACTGGAGCAGTGGTGGGTTCCTACAGGTGCGGTCCACTCTATAGCACCAATAGCGGCCCGCTGGTGATGTCACAGTACCGGTGTGCTCGGTTGCCAGTGCCTGGGTGCCGCCATTTTTTTTAAAAAAATTTCTTCTGCGCATGCACAGAAGCCGAGCTTCTGGCACTGCGCATGCGCTGCCTTCCTACCCCACAGTGAGTCCAAGCAGGGGAGGATGGCTGAGGGAGCGTGTGAGACGCTGAAAGAACGGGCGGCAGGACCTATCTCAGTTCCCCTCCCTTCAGCAGTCTGAGAAGCCACGAACGCGCGGTGATGATCCTAGGCATTTTTGCACGTTCGAGGCTTCTCGAGCTGCTGAGGGGAGGGGGAATGGGCGGCAGGAGCCTAGGATCATCAAATGGGGAGAAGCATTCAGGCCAGACGGAGCCTCCTAGAAGAACCACTGCCGCGGTCTTGCTGCTCCCGCTGTGGGGGGCTGCATTGTGGGTGGGCAATGCCCCCCACTTCTCCAGCCGCTGCCAAGCTCCCGAGGCCCATGCCCACCCGGTCACATGGCTGGCAAGCCACACCCACAAAATAAGCCACGCCCACAGAGTGGTAGTAAAAAAATTAGGAGCCCGCCCCTGGACTGGAGGCTACAACATATGAAGAACGGTTGCTGGAATTGGACAAACTAGACATTTAATGAAAAGAAGGAGTAGGGGTGACATGATAGCAGTGTTCCAATATGTAAGGGACTGCCACAAAGAAGGGCAACCTATTTGCAAAGGATCAGAGGGTAGGACAAGAAGCAATGGATGGAACCTAGTAGAGATCCAACCTAGAACTAAGGAGAAATTTCCTGAAAGTTAGAACAATTAATTAGTGGAACGATTTGCCTCCAGAAGTTGTGGGTTCTCCATCACTGGAGGTTTTTAAGAAGAGATTGGACAGAAGGGATTAGTCTGAAATGGTATCGAGTCTTCTGCTTGAGCAGGGGATTGGAGTAGAAGACCTCCAAGGTCCTTTCCAACTTTGTTATTCTGTTATAATTTTAACAGAATGAAAATTTACCTATCACTCATTTTCTGGATAACTCCCCATTCTGGCATTTTTCATATGCAGAAAATTAAAAGCAAAGTAGCAAGTTTTGTAAACTGTCTTCTAAAAAAAAAAACACAACTTGGCGGCAAATTAGATCTAGTACTGATCATAGCTTCTCCCCAAATCCATGGGGAACTTCATCCAGTTTTACTCCGAATTTGTTCAAATCCACTGCAAATTCCTATGTTTTAACTCTCTGTTCTTTTTTGTTTCATTCTAATCCTATTTAATGTGGACATATTTTCAATTCATGTTGCAAACCATTTTGGGAATTTTTGCAAAATAAAAGGAGAACGTAATTCTTCTAATGGAAATCTGCAGATTTATGAAGATAGGTATAATCTCCCTGTCTCTATTTCTCTGTCTCTCTCATGTTTTGTCAACTAAGAATAATACAAGCTGAACCCCCATCCACCTGCATGGAGTAAAGTTAAGGGATCCATCCATCTTTTCTACTGTCAGGTGAGAAGAAACATGCAGTGATTTTTAAGTATATGAACAACACGCTGGAAAAAGATTAAACACTATATTCCATGATTCTGCTATTCTGATTACAGCCTCTAAGCCTAGTTTACAATGAAAAATAGTTGGGATGGAAATGAATGCAGCATTCAGTTTGTTTTTCTTGATGCTTTGCTTAAAATGCCAATTTTACCTGTTTATCTTCGTGCAGCCAAAAAGTCTCAAGGCAAAGCAAGCAAACTCAGAGATGCTTAAAAGCAAAACACAGGATAATTGTAGAGTGTTTAGTTTTGTTTGTATCACTGCTAAGCAACAGCCATCTTTCTGAGGGCAATAGCATATCTCTTACTTGATGGTTATTTATGTGAGTTTATGACAACAACAAGCAGGCTGGACTCTTTAAAGCAGTAGTGGGTTTCAAATATTTTTACTACTGGTTCTGTGGGTGTGACTTGGTGGGCGTGGCTTGGTTAAGGTGACCAGACGTCCTGCTTTTGGGGGGACAGTCCCGCTTTTTAATAATTTGTCCCATGTCCCGCGGCATTTCAAAAAAGTCCCGCTTTTTTATTTGAATTTGCCCTGCACATCCCTCTGCCTCCTGCCTCACCTGTCTCCTCCTGCCAGGTGGGGAGGGAGGGCAGTGAGAGGGGCAGCGGTGGTCTTGCCTGTTCGTCGCCGCAGAGCCGAAGAAACTGGTGGCGTTCGCGGTGCGGGGCTTCCCCCGCCCCTCTCCCCGGCTGCCGGGACGCCACCATTTGCGTTCTTTTGCCCTCTGTGCAAGCAGAACGCTTTGCACATGTGCAGAGGGCAAAAGAACACAAATGGCGGCATCCCGGTGGCCGGGGAAAGCGGGTGGGGAAAGCCCCGTGTCGCAAATGCCACCAGCTTCTTCGGCTCTGCGGCGACGAACAGGTAAGCCTGTGCCAGTAGGAACCCACACCTGGCTGCGATGAAGGGGGGATTTGGGGGGAGTGCACAAAGCTGCAGGATAAGAGAGATGGACCCCTCCCATCTTGCTCCCCTAGAAACCCCCTGTCAATGGTGTCCCGCTTTACAAATATTAAAATCTGGTCACCTTAAGCTTGGCGGGCATGGCAGGGGAAGGATACTGCAAAATCCCCATTTCCTCCCGATCAGCTGGGACTTGGGAGGCAGAGAATAGATGGGGTGGGGCCAATCAGAGGTGGTATTTACTGGTTCTCTGAACTACTCAAAATTTCTGTTACCGGTTCTCTAAACTGGTCAGAACCTGCTGAAACCCGCGTCTGCTTTAAAGGTTATCATATTTAGTTTCCCTTCTACAACAGCAATCAGGGGCCCCTGCCAGAGAGGGTCCAAATCTGGCTTAGAATGAAATGTCTAGAAGCTCACAGGGTCTTCACAACCTCTATGCATAGTTGCAAAAATCTAAAGATTCATAAACATCCAGTTCCATAGACCAGCCTTTTTAAAAAAACATTTAAGGCAGCATAAGAGAGAATTCCACTCATTTTATTTCCACTGTGAGGAAGGTAAGATTGACAGAGAAGACTGGATCAAAGCCACTGAAGATCCTCTAAATAAATGGAGACCTCAGTTGGGGTCCTCATGGTCCAAGATGAACTTCTTAAACATGGGTTCTTTTTTTTAGGGATCACACTTTCATCTTCTCCTACCGCTGTTCCTAGAGATGCCTCTTAAAAAGAAGTTTGATGAATTAATTGATTGGTAGGTGGTCACCTCCATCTCATTACAAATTTATTCTTTCTCTCTCTTTTTTATTTTACAAAACATGAATGTTGGGCTTGCAAGCTCTGAGAACAGCAAATTATATAGAATCTCTTTGGAACACAAGTTGAGAGGAATTTTGTAGTTCTCATGACAACTCTGTAGTTGTAAAGGACACCTTAACACTGCTGCAAAGCCAGGTTCATTCGTATTCCCCTTTCGGTATGACCAAGTGGTCCACTTGGACCACTTCCACCTTCCAAAGAAGACAAAACAAAAAGTGGCAATAAAATTAGAAATTTCTGTCTTTAGTCCATAGAGAACTTCCTTTCTTCAAACTCTGCTCCCAAGCTCAAAAACCTGTTTTAAATGATGTACCTACTGATATACCGAGAAAGGTATGGCTGGTTTTTTGATGCAGACATTTGAAATATACATTTCCTGGATACAAGCTCTATTTCAGAAATTGGAACTATTATTGATTGCTTCCTTTACCACTGTACACTCTTTTCAGACTTTCTGAAGCCGTCTGCAGATGATATAATCAGGGAAAGGCAAAACAAAACACTATTAATAAATAAAATTTGTGCTACTCTAAAATCTGATTGAATAGAACCATAATCCACTCCTGATGGAATATGTGGTAGAAGCCTCCTACATTCCTACAGCCTGATACACTCATTTTCTTTCTTTGTTGAGTACCAAAGTACATGAACCCACATCTGGGTGGTGTCTGATCTGAGAAGACTAGCCTTTCCCAGTGGGATTTCCCCCAAATGTCTTGGAATTGTGAATAATAATAATAATAATAATAATAATAATAATAATAATAATAATAATAATAATAATAATAATAATAACAACAACAACAACAACAACAACAACAACAACAGAGTTGGAAGGGACCTTGGAGGTCTTCTAGTCCAACCCCCTGCCTAGGCAGGAAACCCTACACTACTTCAGACAAATGGTTATCCAACATATTCTTGAAAACCTCCAGTGTTGGAGCATTCACAACTTCTGGAGGCAAGCTGTTCCACGGATTAATTGTTCTAACTGACTCAAGATGTTCTAATTGTTAATTGTTCTAGCAGACTCAAGATGGCGCCGACGAAGGCTGCCTCGGTGAAATGCTCTCAAATGGTTTCTTTATTTTCTACTATTCTCTGCAATTCTCAACGGATTTCATACTCACGAGACCATCTGCTAAGAATTAAGGAATGTCTCTTTAAGGAACAGCTCTTTGTAACCTCACCCCCACCTGTCTTTACAAACACGGAGGAGATTTCAACACAGGAGAAAGCCATTTCCCCGGAACTATCGATCAGCAAACTCAGACGGCAGAGACAAAGAGGTAAAAGGGCGGGAATTTTAAATAGACTAAGGAATAAGGGAATTAAAAAAACCCCGCTCCCTTCAATCTTTCTTACCAATTTACGTTCTCTTGCTAACAAGATGGATGAAATACTTCTTTTAAACAGATGCAATTCTGATTTTCACAACGCATCTGCCCTATGCTTTATTGAAACCTGGCTAAATGAGGAAATTGATGACAATAGCATGCATATACCAGGGTTTCAGATACTTCGAGCAGACAGGATTGCAAAATTATCAGGGGAAAAACGGGGAGGAGGCTTATGTATTTATATCAACAACAGATGGTCTCAGGACATAACTATAATACAAAAATTCTGTGATGAAAACTTGGAGTCCTTACTTATTAACTGCAAACCATTTTACTCTCCACGTGAGTTCTCCTCATGTCTACTAATTGCGGTTTATATACACCCACAAGCCTCTGTAAAAAAGGCATTAAGAACTCTAGCTGATCAGATTATGGAGGCTGAAGCCAAATACCCCGATTCACTGGCCATTGTTTTGGGAGATTTAAACAAGGCAAACTTAAGGACAGAGCTACCAAAATACTTTCAGCATGTCAATTGTCCCACCAGAGGCAAGAATACCTTAGACCACTGCTACACAACACTAAAAGATGCTTATCGTTCCTTACCACGAGCAGCTGTGGGCCACTCTGATCATTGCATGATTCACCTTGTACCTGCTTACAGACAAAGATTTAAAGCCGCAAAACCAACAATTAAATCAGTGAGGACTTGGACTGAAGAGGCAAAGTTAAAGCTACAGGCTTGCTTTGACTGCACGGACTGGAATATTTTTGAAGACACCTCTGCAGACCTGGATGAACTCACAGATACTGTAACATCATATGTCAGCTTCTGCGAAGACCTATGTGTACCGACCAGGAACTTGCGAATATACAGTAACAATAAACCCTGGTTCACAGCTAAACTTAAGCAGTTACGTCGTTCCAAAGAGGAAGCCTACAGAAAAGGTGATAGAATGCTGTACAATCAGGCCAGAAATGTATTAACAAGGGAGATCAGAGCAGCAAAAAGAAACTACTCTGAAAAGCTAAGGAACCAGTTCTCAACGAATGAACCAGCAAACATGTGGAAAACTCTTAAAAACATCACCGGCTACAGCAAACCACCTTCCCAAGCTGAAGGAAATCAGCAACTGGCAGATGACCTGAATGTGTTCTACTGCAGGTTTGAAAGGAAACTACAGCCACCTATCTCCACAATCTCCATCCCAGACACACCAACAACAGCCAAACCTCCTACAACTGAACCCATCCCATTGGGTTCACAGCCCCTGTTGATCACAGAAAAGGAAGTGCAAGATCTATTTCACAGACAGAAGCCGGGAAAAGCACCAGGTCCAGACAAGATAACTCCTTCTTGCTTAAAAGTCTGTGCTGACCAATTGGCCCCCATCTTCACCCAAATCTTCAACAAATCACTAGAGATATGCCATGTTCCCTCTTGCTTCAAACGCTCCACTATCATCCCAGTGCCGAAGAAGCCCTCCATCAAGGAACTGAATGACTACAGACCAGTTGCTCTAACATCTGTAGTTATGAAAACCTTTGAAAGGCTAGTGATGTCCCACTTGAAAACCATCACGGATCCACTGTTAGACCCCCTGCAATTTGCATACCGAGCAAATAGATCAACAGATGATGCTGTTAATATGGCTCTGCACTACATCCTACAACATCTTGAATCTCCAAATACCTACGCAAGGGTCCTCTTTGTAGACTTTAGTTCAGCATTCAACACCATCATACCGGACATTCTTCTAACTAAACTAAATCAGCTAGCGGTACCTGAACACACTTGTAAGTGGATCACAAGCTTCCTAACAGAAAGGAAGCAGCAGGTGAAGCTAGGCAAAATCACATCAGATACCTGTACAATTAGCACAGGGGCCCCCCAAGGCTGTGTACTCTCACCACTTCTCTTCTCTCTATATACCAATGACTGCATCTCAAACGATTCATCTGTTAAACTACTGAAGTTTGCAGATGATACAACAGTGATTGGCCTCATTCGAGACAACGATGAAACAGCATACAGACAGGAGGTTGAACAACTAGTCTCATGGTGCGACCGGAACAATCTGGAACTGAACACATTCAAAACCGTAGAAATGGTGGTAGACTTCAGGAGAAACCCTCCCATCCTACCACCTCTTACAATACTAGACAACACAGTATCAACAGCAGAGACCTTCAAATTTCTAGGTTCCATCATATCTCAAGACCTAAAATGGTCATCTAACATCAAAAACATCATCAAAAAAGCACAACAAAGAATGTTCTTTCTGCGCCAACTCAGGAAGCTCAAACTTCCCAAGGAGCTGCTGATACAGTTCTACAGAGGAATCATTGAGTCTGTCATCTGCACCTCTATAACTGTCTGGTTTGGATCTGCAACCCAACAAGACAGACACAGACTTCAGAGGATAATCAGAACTGCAGAAAAAACAATTACTGCCAACCTGCCTTCCATTGAGGACCTGTATACTGCACGAGTCAAAAAGAGGGCCGTGAAAATATTTACTGACCCCTCGCATCCTGGACATAAATTGTTTCAACTCCTACCCTCAAAACGTCGCTATAGAGCACTGCACACCAAGACAACTAGACACAAGAACAGTTTTTTCCCGAACGCCATCACTCTGCTAAACAAATAATTCCCTCACCACTGTAAAACTATTCACTAGGCTGCATTACTATTACTATTAGTTTTTCTCATCGTTCCTATCACCCATCTTCTCCCACTTATGACTGTATGACTGTAACTTGTTGCTTGTATCCTTACGATTATTTCATATTGATTGTTTCCTGATTGCTTACTTGAACCCTATGACAACCATTCTTGACAAATGTATCTTTTCTTTTATGTACACTGAGAGCATATGCACCAAAGACAAATTCCTTGTGTGTCCAATCACACTTGGCCAATAAAGAATTCTATTCTATTCTATTCTATTCTATTCTATTCTATTCTATTCTATTCTATTCTATTCTATTCTATTCTAACTGTCAGGAAATTTCTCCTTAGTTCTAAGTTACTTCTCTCCTTGTTTAGTTTAGCTTCTCGGAGTTCTTAAGTCTTGGCCATGTTAGGGCTGAGATCTGACAATTCTGAGAACTGTAGTCCAGCTCATACGGAGGGCACCAATTTGAAATGGCTAAGTGTAGATCATTTTTCCTTGGAGAGCCATTGAGACATTTCAGTTCCATGGATCACCCAGGCTATTTGTACTTACAAATCCATGAAGCAAATGGAAAGATTATGAATTATAAAATAAACATTTTGGTGTGTGGAGGAAGGCATTAGAAGAAATTGCCACTCGCTGCACTCGTTACAGAGCCAAATTTAATATTCTGTCTTGTTTTACTAGGCATTCTCCATTACCTTGTTGGAGGATTAGCTGAGAAGTCTCCCACCTCCGCTGCCTCCACATTAATAGCTATTAATATAATGAGATACCCATCAGTTCTGGCAGCTGCAAAGGGAAATAGATAACTGCTTCAAATTGCTGTGCTATGGAGCAAGACACTATGATGTCCTCTGGATGCTATGGAGTTCAGCTCTGTCCAGAATGCTCACTGACAAGGGTTTGGGAGTTGAGACCTTTGTAGCAGAGGTGGGTTCCTACCAGTTCTAACCGGTTCTTTAGAACCATTAGTAAAGCAGCAATGACGTCACGGAGCTGGTTATGTGGGTGCCAGTCTGTGGGTGCCGCCATCTTGGATTTTGCTTCTGCGCATGCGCAGAAGCTGTTTTTTTGATTGCTGCAGGATTGCTGTGTGCCCAGTGCGACCCTGAGTGAACCAGCAGCAAAACGATCCACAACCCACCCCTGCTCTGTAGGGCTCCAGGTAGACTACTTCTAATGTATGGCATTGGGCAAGTAGGTTATCATTTTAAAATTACAGTATTCTCTTGGGGATTTTAGTCATCTTGAACGCCCTCTTATGCGTGGATGACCTTGAGTTCTATTATTGTGAGAGAACAGTTCTTCTAGCCTTGTTTTGCAGACTGGGCTTGATTTAGCTCTCACTATCTTGTTTCCTTTCCCTGCCTTGTTTCCAAATATAAAACCTGGAACACAGCAATCTTTCCTTGTAGGGGGCAACTCTAATCCCCTAATCTTTTGGGTTGCCTGTTTTCTATGTATTTCTTTTATTTTATAATATTCTTCTTGCAGTAAGGTAATTGGTTTGCCATATGTCCTATGTGAGCTCACCCACAATTCCCTCTATGAAGAGTCTGATTTCAGTTTCCCTTCTAATGATTTGTAGTGTAGCATTTGCCCCTTTTTTCTGACCGAGGAAAACCACAATGCAAATGGCATAAATAGTATTTGGCACAGTAATATGATGATGCATGCCATGTCACTTCCCCCTGCCCCTACCCTCCTCTGAATGCCCACAATTGTAGTGTTAAGGTGAGAATAAATCTCATAGAGGCAATTTGGGTCTTTTACTTGGAATTCAGACAGTTAGAAATAAAGCCGAGATTAAAAGTCTAATAGAAAATATTTATTTCGGTACAAAAACAATAAATCCTGAATAATTACATTTTTGCTAAGTAAAAGCGACCGTTCAGGTCAAGATCCAAGTCAAAAAGTGATCAATGGTGGATCAGGAATGTGGACATGCGTACAAGATCATATCACATGTTCTGCTTGTATTGGAATGTACCACAATATTAGGATAGGGGTGCATCACCCTGCATAGACATACAACTGACAATATTCACTACATGACATGTAGCATATAAACCCAGTGTGTTTCCAGGTGCAATTCAAGGTGCTGGTCATTAGCTATAAAGCCCTACATGGCTTGGGACAGGGGTACCTGAGGGATTGCCTTTTTTCAAGGATCTGTACCCCTCCCAATTAGGCCAAGCAGAATGGGCATGCTGCAGATCCCTTCAGCCAAAGAATGTCAGCTTGCGGGGACAAAAAGGTGAGCTTTTTCTACAGTGACCCCTACTTTATGAAACATCCTCCCTTCAGAGCAGAAGTGGGTTCCTCCCGGTTCGGACTGGTTCACCCGAACTGGTAGCGACCCGCTGGTGACATCACGATGACATCGCCGAACTGGATTGGTTGGTGCCGGTCCGTGGGTGCATGCTGAGTTTCCAGCACTGCGCATGCATCGCCATTTTGTTTTCAGCTTATTTTTTAATTTTGGGGGGGGGGGGTTTGCACTGCACATGCACGCATGTGCGAACAACACGCAGGCCCATGAGGTGTGGCCACGTGGCGTGGGAAGAAGCGGACCAGCAGTGAGGTAAGTTGGAACCCACCCCTGCTTCAGAGATCATTGGGACAACTGTTAGAAGCAGAGTCTCCTGTGATATTTAAATTGTTTACAATTTAGAATCTCCAGAGACAAACTGTTTACAAATAGAGTGGGGATTGAATAGCGTGATCGCTAACTTCATGGAAAATGACAAATTATCTAACATAGCATGAAAATCAACATGGGATTATGAAGTGCTCCAAAGGATCTTACCAATAGTAGATGCTCATCAACACAAGCAACTGTCCAAATGATACATTCTGATTTCCAAAATCCTAAGGTTAAATACATGAATGGGATCTTGGTGTCAAGATAGGGACTAAAAAAACCCACCAGACCTCAAAGTGAGGATGTTCTTGGAAGGCCATCAGTGCCACTTCTTGTTCGAGACCTGAGTGCTGGGGTGTGACAGGGTGAGCTCCTGTCATTTGCTCCAGCTCCTGCTGACCCCTAGCATGCAAATGCGACTTGATCAGGTGTCTGCAACCTGCAGCTCCGGAGCCACATGTGGCTCTTTGGGCCCTCTGCTGTGGCTCCCTGTCGGGTGATCCCACCACTGGCTGTCCCTGCCCCTCGCCCTCCCCTCCCAGTCACTCCCTGCCTGGCCTGAGAGGGTAAGGGCAACGGCGGGGGATGGAGAAGTGGCTGGGGCTGATTCTCCGGTGCCTCAGTCTTGCTGGAGCTTCTTCTGGCCCTTGTTGGTGCTGGGCGTGCCTCGGTCGCTTGGGAGACACGCAACCTGCCCCCCCCCCGAGATACTGGCCCGACCCAGACATGACCAACGCCGGCTTCGCTAACACGAGGGCTGGCGGGGTGGGAATGGGATCTGGGAGGAGGGGATGATGGAAAGGGGGACAGGCCCGCAGTACCCAGCTGCAGTTTTAAAACTTGCATGGGGGACTATCGCTGCCTGGAGGATGCTTTTCAATGAAAGCTGGTGGCGGCACCGCTCCACTGAAGGAATAAAGAAGCTCAGGGCAGTGGGAAAAGGGAGCTGGCCCCACCAAACTTCACACGCCCACTCCGGGGGTCAGGCTTGGAGAAAGCCAGAGCACCCTCACCAATGATGCTCACCCATCAGCCGGTCTCCCCCCTCTCTGTATCTCTCTCTCTGTATCTCTGTATCTCTGTATCTCTGTATCTCTGTATCTCTGTATCTCTGTATCTCTCTCTCTCTCTCTGTGTGTCTGTCTGTGTGTGTGTGTGTGTGTGTGTGTGTGTGTGTGTGTGTGTGTATCTCTGTATATCTCTCTGTCTCTCTGTTTCTCTCTCTCTTGGGTCAACCCGGCAAGCTCTCCTTGGGGCTCTTCACTATGCCTTTTCTTTCTTCTTGGCAACTTTTTGGAAATCCAGGCTGGCTGAGAAACGAGCGCAAGCCGCAGTGGAGGCTTCCCTTCGGGTGACCCCCCTCCCCCCTCCTTCTCCTCTCACAACCACAGCTGGCCAGAGAGAGACACAGAGAGACACAGAGAGAGAGAGAGAGAGAGATACAGAGAGGGTGGGAGATAAAAGCGGAGAGAGAGAGAGACAGAGAGAGACACACACAGAGAGGGAGAGGGGGTAGAGAGAGACATAGAGACACAGAGAGGGGGTGAAAGGGAGAGAGAGAGAGAGAGAGAGGGAGAGAGAGACAGAGAGACAGAGGGAGGAGAGACAGAGACAGAGATACAGAGAGAGGGGGAGATAGGGAGAGAAGGAGAGAGAGGGGGAGAGAGAGATGTCAAAAGGGTTTTGTGGTTTTGGATGTTTTTTAACAACTGGTTCTCTGCCCTAATGACCGGCTGGGTAGGAGTGGCTAGGGGGGAGTCATGTGACTGGGTGGGAGTGAGTGACTTCGAGTTGGCCACGACCACTCAGGTTTTGTGGCTCCCGGTGTTTTCTTTTCTGTGGGAAACGGGTCCAAATGGCTCTTTGAGTGTTTAAGGTTGCAGACCCCTGGACTAGATAAATAGCTTCCACTTCAATGGGCACAGAGACATGAAAGGAGTCCCCAACTAAGCATCTGCCAGGCAACTGTGATGTCACCGGCTAATCCTTTCAACTCAGAAGCATCTTTGTTGAATATAATCATGTAATAGGCTAAACCAGGCAAGTTACAACTCTACTGTAACCAAATCCTATGAGATTTGGTGATCTCCCTGCATTTTTTAAAATAAATAATCTTGGCTAATAATTAAGCTGTTTGGTTAGGTCTATAGTGAGCATAGACAGCATGATTCCTCTCAGACCTTGGCTTTCTATAAGCCTGGATTTCCACTTTTCCAGGGTGTTGCAGGGAAAGATGTGATTGGAGAGGCTCTAGAGTTTGACAGTGTGCCAGTTCTAATGCAACTCCAATAATGTTCGCTGTCAGCTCCGATAAAATTTGAAATCTATCACTTCTTTTTTTCTTCAGAAGCTCTTGTTACTGACAGAAGTAATTGCAACTCATCCTTAATTCCAAACGTATTACTTGGGAAAGAATACCAGGGAGGGAGACGGCAATAGCGTCTGATCAAATGGACTATGATCGAAGATCAGTAATTGCTCAAGCAGCTCACTTTCTCACCTTGCTTGCTTTCTCATTACAATCTATTGAAATATATGAAACAATTGCTATGGGAAATATTCTGCACAAGATGGCTAGGCAGATACAATCCCCTCCCCCCTTAAGATTGGTGGAATGAATTGAGGTAGAAGGTAGAAGGAAAAAGAAACAGAGCATCCAACAATGTTATGCTTTTCAGTTTTGTATAGTTTCATACTGTTCATTTTTAGTGCTTATCTTTCTAACACCCTTCGCCGGTTGTCCCCTGCTGGAGTTTTAGTTTTGTTTCATTTTTGGAAGTAGACTGTCTCGGGCGCTAGCAATAAAAGATTTGATTTGAACAGAATATCCTAAACTACTGTAGAGACAATTCATTGTTCAAAATCAAAACTAACTTTATCGATCCATCCAATCTATTTTATTTTGGCTGAGATGCCACATTCTTTCAGGGATAAAATGTTGGCAGTAAATGTTCCAGGAATGAACAGGGATGAATCAACCTTTTAAACTTTCTTTCCAATACTCTCATTTCATTTTATTCTCCTTTCTCTCTCTTTTGAGCATTAGGTCACTAGGAAAGGAAGGGAGAACTATTAGAACAGAGGTTTTCAACCTGTGGGTCGTGACCCCTTTGGGGGTCGAACGACCCTTTCACAGGAGTCACCTAAGACTATCGGAAAACACATATTTCTGATGGTCTGAGGAACTGAGACACCGCTCCTCTATCCGTCTCCAGGTGGGTCCACCCACATGCAAATGGACTACTGTAGGCACAATAGTGCACTTATGCACGCCCCTTACAGACCTCTTAGGAATGGGGTGAGAATATATACTGTATTTTTCTGAGTATAAGACGCACCCTTTTCCTCCCTAAAAGTGGCTGAAAATTTGGGTGCGTCTTATACTTGGAATGTAGCTTTTTCGAAGCTTTTTTTCTAGCCCTAACCAGGTGCTAGCTATCTTCCCAGCTCTTACCGGCTTGCAGGCTCTTTCATTGTTACTCTCTCCGAAGAATGTTTTTCCAGCACTAAGTCTTTGCAGGTTTTTTTTTCATTGCTCTACTTGCTCTGAATAAGTTTTTTTCTAGCCCTAACCAGGTGCTAACGATCTTCCCAGCTCTTATTGTTACTCTCTCTGAAGGTTTTTTTAAGTCCTAACCAGGTGATAATATAATGTGCTGAAGCTGAACAGACTAAGGATGCTAGCCAGATAAATACCTGGTAGGCAGATTGTTTTCCCCTACTTTCCTACCCAAAAACTAAGGTGCGTCTTATACTCCAAAAAATACGGTGTGTGTGTGTGTGTGTGTGTGTGTGTGTGTGTGTGTGTGTGTGTGTGTATATGTGTGTGTGTGTGTGTGTGTGTGTGTATGTGTATGTGTATGTGTATGTGTATGTGTAGATGTAGATGTAGATGTAGATGTAGATGTAGATGTATAGATATCTATAAATATATAAAAGGATTTTGAAATTAGTCTAGTGACCCTAAGTGAAATTGAAGATTGCCCATTTTTGACATATGTCAAACATATATGAACATCTTCCCCAACATGGTGTTTTTCAAATATACTGTACCATGTCTGAAATTCCAAGGATTCTTAGTTAGAGTGGTCTCATTCTGGGAGGTATAGCCTTAATATAGCAAATAGCTAAAGTAGGGAAGTTTGGGTAGAAATAGACTAGAAATTAGGGCTGTTGAGCTTTTTTGATTATTACTTTATTAGCTAATTGGTTGCAACTAAAGTTCTGCTTGGTCATCCTTCTTGTTCAACATGGCTTTTTAATTGTGGGACCCTTGGTGCTCTCTGAGCTTGATAGTTTGCTTGCAGATCATTCAATATCCAACAAAATAACATCATCAATGTGAGTGAACATGGGGTTTGTAAGTGAATGTGGGGTTTGCTCCCTGTTTATATACTGTAACTGTCAATGTTCATGGGGTATGGTATTCTCCTTGGTACAGTAATTCCTTACTTATGGTATTGTTTTCTGCTTGATTGTTTGCCTGGTATTAATCCCTGCTCATCTATGTGTTGGTTGATAGAAAGGGTGTATTCTGATGTTTTTGTTGCCTCTATTTTTTATTATCTCTTTTGAATGGTGTGTAAATGTGGCTTATTTCTATGTGTATTGAGAGATGCGTTGTCTGAATGCCAAGCTTCCAGGAATTCCCTAGCATTTTTTGACCCAGCTTGATGCTTGGTTGAAACCAGTGTTGAGTCTGACCATGTGTTGTTAGATTGAGTCTGACCACGTGTTGTTAGTTGGTGTTCATGGATGCACTCTGCTAGCCTTCTGCCTGTCTGTCCTACATAGGGCTATTAGAGTCATTATATTGTATGTTGTAGATGACTCTAAAACTTTATGTTGTAGATGACTTCAAAAAATTTAAGCCAATCTTGGCATTCCGACAAACCACAGCTCCAGCAACACTGGCAGAGCAATCTACTGTATCTGAACAGGGAGCAAACCCCACATTAATTAAGACTGATGATGTTACCTAGTCAGATAATGAAACATCTGCAAGCAAACAACCAAACTCAGAGAGCACCAAAGACCCCACAGTTCAACCTGAGCTACAGATAAGGCACCTTAATTCATATCGATGTTAAACAAATTATCCCTGAGTCCCAATGATGTTGGCATTCAAATAACTTTCTGAGAATAGCCATTTTGTTCAAATTTAAAATTTCAGTGCAGCCTCTCCTATTTGAAGGGCTCAGATGGATGAGAATAGTGCCTGAGCGGATCTAAAACATTCCATTAAAATTCAATACAAATCCAATTATACAGTTACAAATATGAAGGATTAAAATCTTCTATAATGAAGACTCTTGTAATCTTCTCTTCTAGCTATGTTACTGCAAGGAGTAGCGATATTCATTCTCAAATTGTTCTCTCTACCTCCCCCTTGAAACATCATTTATGGAATCTAAATATAATCTTGAATACAGGGGCTCCCCCTTTCCCCATAGAATATCTCAGGACACCGGATAAAAATGTTCCATTTTAATTTTACATTTTCTCCCCTTTGGGATTTATACCAGGGGTGGGTTCTGGATTCTCCCACTGCCGGTTTGCTCAGGGACGCACCTCGTGGGTGCACGCTTTGCGCAGTACTTAAAAAAAGCTTCTGTGTATGCGCAGAAGCAAAAAAACCCCAAGGTGGCAGTGCCTACGGCGCCACCGAGAGAACAAGCTCGGGGACGTGGCAGGCCTGGGTCGCTGCCGGTTCCAGCAACTCAGGCCACCAAGTTACTACCAGTTCTATAGAACCGGTCCGAACCGGTAGGAACCCACCTCTGATTTATTCAACTTTCCAACCTTGTCCTGCTGCAGCAGTTTACTGAACAGACTGGCTGGAACATCCTGGGGTGCTAATGCTAACAACCTACGAACAACAGCCTTGACTTTGGTTTATTCCATAGGTGAATTCTGTGCCAGAGTGTGGCTTAACAATGCCCAAACCCAAATGGTTGATGTCCAATTCCACCAGACAATGTATATCATCTGCACAGATGATTATCATTTTGGCACATTGAATCCCACTCCTACGCACCGGTTACCAGTACCTAGCAATAACGTATTAACATAACATAACAATAATATAACACATTAGAAGACAACAAGCTCTTGTTTGGCTATGGTCAAGGATGCACAGCCCATTACAAGATTGAAATTCCATAGGCTAGCATGGCTGTTAGAACCCTGTTCAAACGACTAGGTGTGTTAATATATGATTAAGCCACAAATCATTGTTATGTGTATATTGCTTTAAATGCATTGTGGCTGATTACTATATAAGTAAGCAAGAGAGCATGCTCAGTGTGGTTTATGGTTTATGGTTTATGGTTTATGGTTGGTGGTTGGTGGTTTATGGTTTAGTGTGGTTTAGTGTGGTGAGTGGTGTTTGACGGTGTGTTCCGGATTGAAGACTCTCTGCTGCTTTACTGATGAGTAGATTACTTTATGACTGTGTGGAATTGCTGTGAAGAGAAGAGTAACTATCTGTGATAGTATAGAATTAAGTGGTAGCTGTAATCTTTGTTTGTGAGTTAAAACAAAGAGAGGCAAGAAGAAGAAACTTCGCATTGACTGAATACCTGTGTATGACTTGGACTTCCTATTTAACTTTGCTACTATTCAAGTAAAAACTATTTTGTACATACTAAAGATATTCTGTTTATTGACTGAATAGCATTCATATCAAACTGCAACACCATTACTACAACACATTTCGCTGTGTATGTGCTTAACAGCACAATAACTCCTTAACAATGGCAAATAGCCATTGACTTACAATCTACCCAGTTTAACTCTGAGAATGCCTGGAGAGAGGAATGGTCCAAGGAATGGTCTTTCTTGTGGCCTAACCATTAGTGATTTCTCAACCAAACCACCTAGTTTTGACCTGCCTCACTCTGTGGGGTCAAAACCGAACAGAATTAGGTGTAATACTGGAAGAAGTGCCTCTGCTCTATATCAGTGGGGATTGACAGATTCCCCTTGTGATTGTGGTGTTGATATGCAAATTGTTTATTTATTTATTTATTTGTGAGATTTATATACCGCCTCATAGTGCAAGCACTCTCTAAGCGGTTTACACCAGTAAGCAATGTATATACTTACATTGCCCACAACAATCTGGGTCCTCATTTTACCTACCTCGGAAGGATGGAAGTCTGAGTCAACCCTGAGCCAGTGAGATTTGAACCACTGACCTGCGGATCACAGTCAGCTAAAGTGGCCTGCAGTACCCCACTCTAACCGCTGCGCCACCTCGGCTCAATATCAATTGTTAAACATATTGTGCAAGATTGCCCATGACGTGTGTTCTCTGGTTCCCTAGAAGATCTGCTTGAGGCAACGCCAGAGGTGATCACCTGAACTGGACATCCAGTTATGAGGTTACTGCCATACACCCATAGAAATACATGAATTTGTGAATTGTGTGTATATGGTTACTTCTCTTCTATCATGTTCTCATTATACACTAAATAAATAATAAACCTGTCCTGCCTTCTCATTTTCCCCCCAATATTGTATTTAACATAGCATTCAAATTAAAAGCAAGACAAAAAAAATCCAGTGAAAATTTCTAGGTAGTATTCTGTAAATTTTTATTCGTCCCATTAATAGCCACTCTGCTGCTAATGTCTCTATTTATTTTTATTGTTATTCTCCTAGACCCACATAGCTACAAACATATTACAGAGACTCATTCACTTAAGTTTTATTCTTCTGACCTTTTTCCTTACAAAATTGTGAATTGCCTTCTTCAAACTCAATTTCTGTTGAAAGTTCATGTTCAATGAGTAAGCAAAGTTGTTCTTTCTCTTTACTGTATTTATAGCCAATTATAACTTTGTGTAGGTGTAGACTAGATATTTAGCTTAAAATTCTGTATCTGTATAGTATAGGAATGAGCACCACTAAACTAAATATGATTTACTTTTTATAGACACGAACAGGATCACAATCTTAATCCTCTCAATATTAAGCCAGTAAATTCCATTTCCCCCCCCTGTGATCAACTTTCCTAGTTATTGATTCCTTGTTCCTCCCCTTAGCCATATGGAAGAAACTCTCAGACTAGTAGACTTTGAAAGAATATATCTTTTAATTATCCTCTTCTGTCCTAAGAGAAATTTGTCTTTTGCACACTTGATCTATAAGTTACCTAATATGCAGAGAGAGGGAATTCAACCTTGGATAAGCAGGCAAAAATACACAGAATTGTGGATAAAATCTGATGAAAGAACAATGCATCACTAACAATGAAATAGATCTTCAGTTTGATTATAGCTCTGATAAGTTACTGGGTCTAACCAATGTTCTGCTCCATCCTCCTCCTGATTCAATAAGGCTTTCTAACTGTGGGGTCCTTGGTGTTTTCTGAGCTTGGTTATTTGTTTGTGTGTCAGGGTTCCGATGGATGCTCTAATTCAAAAGAAATCCAGTTATTTATTAGGCGTTCCATGTCAGCATGTACCCAAATGAAGCCAACTCTGACCCCACGTAATTTACGGTCCTAATCATGACCCTGTTTCCCCCTACCCCCAGGGTCTGTCATCAATCACATTTGCCAACAGAGCAACTGCGCGGGTTGTAGAAATCATTCCCTTCTGGCTGCTGTGGGTCACCCTGGGAGACAGCCTTAAGAAAGATATGTCTGGAATGTGCTCCTGTCTTTGGCTGCCGTGTTGTTTGGTTGGTTTCCCATCCCCATGCCTATGGCAACTCGAGAGCAGACCAGGGATGCTTTGCAAGTTGACATTGTGGACATTTCATTACTAGGTAATATCAGTGTGAGTGAATGTGAGGCAGCTGGCAGTACTGGTTACATTATGAGTTGCACTGTGGTTTTCATCTTGGTAATTAATATTTAATCTATCATTTACCTAAATATGGAAATAATTCAACCCCGGATAAGCAGAAAAAAATACAAAGAATCGTAGATAGAGTTTGATGAAAGAGAAATGCATCATCAGTAATGAAAATAAAAAGCCCAGCTTTAATATAGTCTAAGTTAATTTCTGCAACCAAATTCCAGTAAGAGGTTTCAGAGCAGAAGATGAGAATGGGGTTCATTCAACATAATTAACAAATGACTGAATTAATCCATTTTCTGATTTGCACAATATACTGGACTAAAGAAATAGCCCAGTTTCACACAACATGCTAAGTCACCAGAAAATTAATCATGTCCGTCTAATCAAGATTAATTTATAGTACTTTCTTATGAGATTCATGCAATTTCAACATTCTTGGTAAGATTTTCCAACTTTACGGTGTTCTCCACTCTGGGCAGGAACTTGAATGAAATGGCCCATGTTTTGCAAGATTCAGCAACTGAGAAGCGTAGAGGATTGTGTTAGAACAATGGCATTGTGCTGGTGGCTTGTCATAGGGACAACTTGAAAACAGGTTAAAAATGTCAAGATGGCATTCACAGATGAGTGAATGATGCTCTACCCATTAGTATATAAATGTGATATTAATGCAGGTACAAAAGAAATGGATTTTGATCACACTGCCATGTGACTTTTTTTGTCCCACTTACCCACAAATATAGCTGTCCAGGACTCCGTGACTATTTTTCCTTGTGATGATAACAGAGTAACAGAATTGGAAGGGACCTTGGAGATCTTCTAATCCAGTGGTTCCCAACCTGTGGTACGTGTACCACTAGTGGTACGCGAGGGCCTTCCAGGTGGTACGCGAACACTTTCGGGGTCATGAACGATTTTTAGTTAGTTATTTTTTACTTCACAAAAATGTTTACTGCCTAACACAAGATAATCTGGCAACGATTTGCAACTGTTGCCACACGCCACCCACCTGGTCCCAGCGGCCCGAGAATCCAGTTGCTGGATGCGCGGGGCCAAAAAAGGAACGGTGACTGTTCTGAACTCTATGGAAATAAAGTGATATCTGATCGAATTTAGTTTCTCTGGAACCAGGTGGTATGCGGCGACTGTACGGGACCTCCAAGTGGTACTCGATCACAAAAAGGTTGGGAACCACTGTTCTAATCCAACCGTCTGCTCAAACAGAAAACCCTGGCCTATACCATTTTAGCCACAATGGAAGATGTTATCTGATCAGTGGTGTTTTGTCTCAAGTTGTAGACTCAAGATGGACAATCCTGTTGGGTTCATCCAATGGGACCACTTGTTTTAAAGTCAGCAATAAATTTGTACAGGTTCCTTTAGTGTTCTTCAAACTTATGACCATTGCAGCATCCCTCCTGGTCACATGATCAACATTCAGATGTTTGGCAACTGACCCATATTTATAATGGTTGCCGTGTCCCAGAGTCATGTGATCCCCTTTTGTGACCTTCGGACAAGCTAAGTCAGTGGGGAAGCTAGATTCACTTAACGACTGGGTTATTAGCTTAACAACTGCAGTGATTCACTTAAGTACTGTGGAAAGAAAGCTCGTAAAATGGGGTAAAACTCACTTAAGTTTCGCTTAGCAAGGGAAATTTTAGGCTCAGTTGTGGTCGTAAGTCGAAGACTACCTGTATCTATTTTTGATGTACTTTTTGGCAAATATGAATTACAGATGTGCAAATCTTGGGGTTTCATAGTGTCTCACTGTTTGCTAGAGCATCCTCTTTCCTTTCCAGAATGCCGCAACCTATTTTGTATTCTGGAAGCTTCAATTCCAGAATACATCTTTCAGCTGTGGCTAGGGGGACCTTTGCACAGGTACGCCTGGTGCACCAATTGCGACCCTACTTGGAGAAGGAGGCACTTCTCACAGTCACTCATGCCCTTATCACCTCCTGGCTGGATTACTGCAATGCGCTCTACATGGGGCTAACCTTGAAGAGTGTCTGGCGACTGCAATTGGTGCAAAATGCAGCTGCATGAGCTGTGGTGGGTGTACCTAGATGCACCCACGTAACACCTATCCTCCGCCAGCTGCATTGGCTGCCCATTAGTCTCCGGATCCAATTTAAGGTGTTGGTTTTAACCTTTAAAGCCCTACATGGCTCAGGGCCAGGTTACCTTCGGGACCGCATCCTGCCGCATACCTCCCTACGACCGGTGAGGTCCCACAGAGTTGGCCTCCTCCAGGTCCCATCGACCAAGCAATGCCGGTTGGCGGGGCCGAGTGGGAGAGCCTTCTCTGTGGGAGCTCCCTCCCTTTGGAACCAGCTTCCTCCAGAGATCAGGACTATCCCCACCCTGCTGGCCTTCCGTAAAGCAATAAAAACTTGGCTCTTCCGGCAGGCGGGGTGAAAGTGAGACCAACCAGACCAGATATGGGTCTCCCCCCTTGATTATGAATGTTAGATGCTCTTTTTTAATTTTTGTAGTTTTTAATTGTTGTGTCTTTTTTTTATATTGATAAATGGACTGGACATGTTGTGAGCCGCCCAGAGTCCCCTGGGAGTTGGGCAGCATATAAATCCATTTAAATAAAATAAATAAAAAATAAATAAAGTAAATTCTAGAAAAAAAATCAAGTATACCAATAGCAGAGGATCTCTGCATTCAATGAATATGACAGAACACACTCTTTCAGACCGGAATTCTGAGTTTTGCACAAGACAAAATGTGCCTGTGTTTTACTTTGCAAATCCTGGGTGCTTGAGTTTTTGCAAGCGCCTCTACTAAATATATTGCCCTTTTGAACAGTTGATTTCATGAATATATGCATATGCGTGCAAGTTTCAGTTTATGTATTGCTTTAAAAATGCAAAATTAGATAAGTAAATTCACACCCAATGCAAACCGATGAATGTCTTCTATGTATATGCAATAATCTCACATTATTTTCTTCTTCTGTAAGGCTGGGTAAATATGGAATCCACTGCTCGGAGAATTATTGAGTTCAGGTTGTCTTTCATTCAAACGATTCTAACTCAGGAGACAGTCTTAAGAGGGTTGAAATGTTGGTTGGGCCTTGTGATTGGCAGGTGGCATAATCCTTTTTATTGAGCCTGGATGAATGCTGATCTATGCTGATCAACCCTTGAGAGGCTGATCTCGACTCTATGCTTGTTCAGGAAAAGAAACCCTGCTTGCTCAATATATTATGGCTGTAGTTTATTTATTATTTATTATTTATTATTTGGTTCTTCTATGCCGTCCTACTCCCGAGGGACTCAGGGCGGCGTACAACATTGTGCAAGAACACTGAACAATAAACACGATTAAAACAATTTTAAAAGATAAAAAAAGTTAAAAGAAATATTCACCAACATACATACCGGGGGATGGAACTAGTCTCAGCCCCCTGCCTGCAGGAAGAGCTATGTCTTGACGGCTTTTCAGAAGGCCAGCAGGGTGGGGATAGTTTGGGTCTCTGGGGGAAGTTGGTTCCAGAGCACGGGGCCCCCCACAGAGAAGGCCCTCCCCTAGGGCCCGCCAGCTGGCATTGTTTGGCTGACGGGCCCTAACCGGTCGAAGGGAAGTATGAGGCAGAATGTGGTCCCAAAGGAAACCTGGTCCTAAGCCATGAAGGGCTTTAAAGATGATGATCAACACCTTGAATTGGACCCGGAGACCGATGGGCAGCCAATGCAGCTGGCGGAGTATAGGTGTAACGTGGGTGTATCTTGACAGACCCACCACAGCACGCGCAGCCGCATAAAGAGTTGCTTGACCATCAAACTAGAGAATCCGCAGAGTTCGTCAGTATCTCCCTCAGGCTTTCTTCCAACATCGCCATTAATCAAACACAAACTGTCCTTTGACAAAGATAATGAGTTCAAAGATAAAGATAATGAGTTCAAACCAAAAACATATTTTCCAAAGAAAAGATAATGTAGATGGCATTCCTTAGGGCAGGGGTCAGCAACCTTAAACACTCAAGGAGCCATTTGGACCCGTTCCCCACAGAAAAGAAAACACCGGGAGCCACAAAACCCTTTTGACATCTAAAATGAAGATAACACTGCATGTATCGTGTTTTACCTTTATGCTGTGTATAAAAAAACTACAGTGTGTTGCATTTATGAAATCAATGAACTGCTACAGAGAAAACAAATTTTTATTTCTACATGCAACAAAAACATTTTGAACTCCGGAATAAAAAGACGGGTCGAAAAGCTCAATAAATCACGTGCCGGTGGGTATCGCACATTGGCGGTTTTGACGTATATTTTGAGCGACAGGGAGCCGCAGCAGAGGGATGAAAGAGCCACATGCGGCTCCAGAGCTGCGGGTTGCAGACTCCTGCATTTGCCCCTCTTTCGTTGATATTGCTCATCTGCAGTGTTTTTTTAATAGCTCGATGCCTGCCCTGAGTTTCTTGTACCTTTTTTTTTGAATTAACACTGATTGAATTATAATGGACAAAAGTGGTCTCTCTCCCTCTCTCTTTTTTCAGAGGGGGAAGGCTAATTAAGTGCACAAAATTAAAGATTGAGAGGGAAATGATGTAAAGAAATGAGTTGAGTGGGGAGTTTAGATGAGAGCTTTACAGCATTTTGTCAAGCAAAACTAACTCATTTATTTGAAATGTTAAAAAGGATCTCTCAATCTTGAAACTTAATTTAACACTTTAATGAATTCCATTATCCTTGGCATTGCTGCAAAAACTGTGTTTAAGCAAGTTGAGTTGCATGTGATTTGCTGTCGACAAGGAATGGCCAATGGCTGGGGGTACAAGGTGGGGCAATTTATTTAACTTTATACCATATAGGCTGGATTTTTCTAACCTCAAAACAACCCCAAATTAGTTGCTTAATTTGCTTACCGATTTAACCCATTTTGCAGCTCTAGCCAATGCACCAAAGTGTAAACTGAATGTGGTTCTTACAATATAAACTAAGTAAATTTGAACATCATACAAGTGTAGTGATGGACTAAGATATTTGGAATTCGCCCTCATTTGACTATAGAGGTCCTTGGTGACTCCTCTTTTTTTTCTACTCACCTCCTCTTTTTCAAATCACTCACCTACCAGTTTGGAAATTAATTTTTTAAAAGCAAATATGTTGACATCCTTATGAGGCCCATCACTCTATAAAATGATATGTAGGCTAGATTCCTGGGTGCCAAAGTTGACCAAGGTCTTAAATTCAGCATTGCATGCATTCGTAAAAAAAAGAAAGACAGATTCTATTTTTCTCTTCTTCTACTTCCTCTGAGTGCACAAGCAATTTTTCTCCATCTGGTACCCAAAGTCCTCAAAAATGAATGGAATGACCAAGAAGATGCGGTATTGCTTTGGGTTACACACTGGGGTCAGAAGCAGAGAAGGGATGGAGGTGGAAAAAGCTACAATTGCTTTAGGTCATTCATGGTTAAGCCTGAAATGGTAAATCCAGCCATCATTTTCACAAGTTGCTTTAATCAGCTCAGCATCTCAACTCTTTTGTTAACTTGAAGTAGGCTTCATTGCATGGTATGAGCCCAAGAAAGAAGTAGAGGAAATCAGTGGACATGGATGTTTGTTTTGGGCATGGATGTTCATTGGGTGGAAACTGGGTAGAAACCATTTAGAGAGGGCTGTAAAGCACTATGAAGCGGTATATAAGTCTAAGTGCTATTGCTAAGTGCTACCTTCACCCATTTCCTGCGTAACAAAGATTCCATTCTGTGTTGTCACTTTGCTCCTTTGGGAAAGACCCCTCCTTCCTTCCTGTGACTCTGGACTATAATCCATTATGGGTATGAATGAAAGGAGCTGTTTTTCTATGGCAGCTGATTCTTTTGAACAGTTTCCTACCTGAGCTGAAGTTAGCTGTGATGAGTGGGGGGTTTCCAGGAACAATTGAAAACGGGGCTGTTCCAAAGAGCTTGGGGTGGTTGATGTGTGACACGTACGGTAGATGACTCTGCTACGGTCTTTGGGTTTTATGATTTTATAATTCTGTTATTTTCAATTTTTTTGCTGGAGCTGTTTTCTTTTTCGTGCTTCCTTCCCATAAACATCCAGTAGTCTTGGGATTGGGGAGGAGAATAAATCAAATAAACAAATTAATAAATAAATAAGCCAAATGTTCATAGTAGGCAGTAAGGAGGGTAATGTTCTTGGGATCCGCAGCAGATTTTTCTTGCTGCTGATTTTATTGTAGTTTTATTGTTGGTTTTTATGTTGCTTGATCCGGTATCTGAGGCTGTTAATTGCTTTTCACAGTCCTCAGAGAACTGCAGTTATTGGCCAGTTTAGAAATATTATGTATGCCAACAAATATTCAAACTTCTTCAGGCAGGACAACCTACTTCTGATGTCTTCTTCATTGAATTCTTCTTAGTGGCTTGGCTGGAGGGGGAGCAGGAAGGTCTGAGCAGGTCATGAAGGCAAACCTTAAGAGGGGTGCATACTTTTTTAAGACTTAGTCCTTCACTTGCTGCTGAGAAGCATGTTGGGAGTCACATTATGAAACATCCAGTGGAGCAAGAAAGAAAAGAATTGCGCAAAGCTAGAACAGAACCTTAGACTTGTCATGCTTGATATCATCTGTGGCTGAATAGAAAGGAGTTATGAAATTAAGTAGCAAGCAAAGAAGTCCTGGGATTGACAGGTAGAACCAGACACAACTGGTTGGGCAGTTAGATTGGTGAACTATTATCTCTTTATGATGAAAAGTTCCTAAAACAATGCTATTGTAATACATTATAATTGCAGCCCTTCCCCCCGACATATTATAGACAAGATGTCATACGAATGTACCCAGTTTTGACCAATTGTTTTCATCCTTCTTGGTTTGAATATTGTATAAAAGGCCAATGTGACAAGCAGTGAGTTCATTCCCTGTGTAGAAACACTTGGATGTGCACCAGTGGTGGGTTGCTGCTGGTTCGGACCAGTTCTTTAAAACTGGTAGTGGAAATTTACTGCTGCTCATCGAACCGGCAGCGATGACCGGTAATCCATGCTCCCGAACCGGTCCTCCGATAGCCGCGGCTTGCAAAAAAACCCTCTGCGCATGCTCAAAGGCTTCTGCGCATGCGCAGAGGGTCATTTCCGGGTGTTTCGCGGAATGCACCCTTCCGTTGCAATGCGAACTGGTAGGGAAGGTAAGTGGAACCCATCACTGATGTACACTTCTTTATTGCTGCAGCAAAAAAGAAGTTGGAATGGATTTCTCTAGTCTTGCTTCTTTTTTGGCAACCCCATGCCAGATCCTTCAACTTACCTTATACCAATTTTTTTTCCAGCCAACACTTGACTTACATGAAGTCTTATGAAGTAAAGAAGTGGCAGCATTAGCTGATCTTGGCGAACCTTGAAAAAGCTAAGCAGAGCTGGAGCTAATTAGTACTTGGATGGAGATCATCATGCAGCCTTAGGGAAATAGATTTGATTGGGCAACTGAAAAGATATCTAGAAAAAGTAATGATTTTTCCCCCTCCACATTTCCAAGAAAAGTAGCATTCAAGTTCAATGTAAGGAAGTCTTTAGGCTTTCATATAACAGTACTCTTATGGTTTAAATCATTTTTGCTTCTTATCACTGTAAAAATTGCAGGTGGCCATTTCTGAAGAAGCTCTGATATCCACACCCTTTCAGAGTTAGTATTATAATCTGCAATCTTATCACCCATTGGTTTGATATGGCAGGCAAATTACCCCCTCTGTGTTTTTTTTATTGCGCGGGTTTGAAATGCATCACGAAATGTCGAATGGTCACAGCTCCATAAGACTGGATTCCTTCCAACCCTTAAGATGTAACAAGATTGATGTGAAATACAATAGATTCTTACAATCTTCTCGGTGGGAAGATCCAAGATGTTTGCCAAGCTTCTGCCCACAAATGCAATCCTTGAGCCAAGAATAACCGCTGATGGAAAGGATTTTCTATCTACTTCCCATCTGGTCTCCATTCCCATTTTACCAACCCTGATCTGATTTCCTGGTGATGTTTGGCTGAAAGCAATGTTAAAGTGAGAATAAATCTCATAGAGGTGATGTGGATCTTTTCTTGGAATTCAGACATTTAGAAATAAAGCCGAGATTAAAAGTCTAATAGAAAATATTTATTTCAGTACAAAAACAATAAATCATGAATAGTTACATCCTTGCTAATAAATCGTGACCGTTCCGGTCAGAGTCAAAGGCAGAAGAATATAATGGAGAATCAGGAATGCACACATGCGCAGAAGATCACATCACGTGTCCTGCTTGTATTGGAATGTACCATAATATTAGGATAGGGATGCATCACCCTGCATAGACATACAACTGACAATATTCACTGCGTGACAAGCAAGGTGTCTCTCATTCGTTGCAAGAAAGACAAGGAAGGATAAGAATGTTTTGTCTCTGTAAGGATCTGCCTCTCCTCCTTTCCCAAGAAAGTACAGACTCTTGAAACATGGTATTTCAAAAGGAACCTTTTATTGAGAAGAAGTGATAGCAGAACAGGCGAAGCAGACTCTAAATTCCCTCCCAAACTGCACAGTTAGAAATAAGGCTCTAGAATCCATCCCTCCAGTTCGAATGCGGATTTCAGCCAATCCACAGGTGTGAAGATGGGATGATGGGAAAGGACCGCTGAACTTGGGAATATCAAGGTTAAGTTCCGGCCCATGAAAGTAATATGTATGTATTTTTCAATTGGTTTTTCTGTTTTAATTTGCTTTTAACTGTTTTTTTAGACTTTGTATTTGACATGTTGTTAGCCACCCAGAGTCCCTCGGGAGTTGGGCGGCATACAATCAATCAATCAATCAATCAATCAATCAATCAATCAATCAATCAATCAATCAAATAAATAAATAAATAAATAAATAAATAAATAAATAAATAAATAAATAAATAAATAAATAAATAAATAAATAAATAAATAAATAAATAAATAAATAAATAAATAAATAAATAAATAAATAAATAAATATGTTTACTGTAATGGCCGCCTGAGAGCCAGATAAGGATCCGTTCCCATGGTCTTCTTCTGCTTTCAACCAACTGACACAATCCACATGGCCCTCCCTCCTTATTTCATTCCCAAAAGGTGAGAATATTGCAGGGCGCTTAGGCGCCAGGAAAAAGGTTATAAAATACATCTTATCCCCATGATCCCCACTCCCTCCATATAAATGGCAGTATCACGTCAGGGATCTGACAGTCCTCACCTTCTAATGGTACAGGAATAAACAACTTATTTTGCAAACTTATAAAGAAAGGAATTGTGTGGGTGGGTGGGTGGGGACAGAATACCATATCAGGCAACTTCTGTGCTCCCTGAGCAATTATTATCAGCTAATACGAGCTGAAAGTCCCCATGCTTCTCCTGCTGATTGAAATCTCATTTCTTTCCTTGGACTTTCTCAGTGAGAGAATAACAACCTCAATAACCCTGGAAAATGACAGAGACCCTATATTTGAAGCTAAGGCTTCCCGTAGTTGTTGCAACAGAGTGGGGTGGGGGGAAGCAGATGAATGAACTGGTACATTCCTGTGAAAATGGCATAATGCAGGTTGTATAAAATTTGCTTAGGAAGTTTACTTGCTGAATTCACTGGAACTTCCTCATGAGTAAATGTTTGATACCTTGTTTCTATGTTATTTATTTGAAGTGGTTTTGTTATGTTCCACAGAGTTCTAGGCAACTCACAATGATACAAATATAGACATTAAAAAAAATTGGCATCACAGCAGTGAAAATCAGTAGCAACACTTAGGGTATATTTAACATATTGAAGCATTTATTTGATACACATAAAAAATAATATATGTTGATAGCCCTCTAACAAAAGAAAGATTGCTACCATTTTCAAGAAGTTAAATAGGCCTTCTTTGGAAGGAAGAACAAGAGCTTTGATATGGCTGTTAAAAAGCTATCTTCTCTCTTATCTTATTAGACCAGCGAAATGCTGTGGACATAATATACTTAGACTTCAGCAAGGCATTCAACACAGTAGACCACAAGCCACTTCTTGGTAAGCTAGAAAAAAGTGGGATAGATAGTATCACCATCAGATGGATTCTTAACTGGCTGACAAACTGTACTCAATGAGTAGTCCTTAATGGTACTATATTTACATGGAGGGAAGTAAGCAATGGGATACCACAAGGTTTTGTCCTAGGCCCAGTTCAATATCTTCATAAATGACTTAGATGAGGGAATAGAAGGGGAACTTACCAAATTTGCAGATGATACTAAACTGGCAGGAATAGCCAACACCCTAGATCAGTGATGGCGAACCTTTTTTTCCTTGGGTGCCAAAAACGCGTGCTTGTGCGCTGTCGCACACGTGCGAGTGCCCACACCCATAATTCAATGCCTGGGGAGGATGAAAACAGCCTCCCCGCCCCCCCCCAGAGGCCCTCTGGAGGCTGGAAATGGCCCATTTCCCAACTTCCGGTGGGCCCAGTAGGCTTCCCTGGAGCCTAGGGAGGGAGAAAATGCCCTCTCCCGCCCCCCCAGGGAGGCCCTCTGGAAGCCGAAAACACCCTCCCAGAGCCTCCGTGTGAGCTGAAAATCAGCTGGTCGGCATGCACATGCGCGTTGGAGCTAAGCTAGGGCAACAGCTCGCGTGCCAGCATATATGGCTCCACGTGCCACCTCTGGCATCCGTGCCATAGGTTCGCCTTCACTGCCCTAGATGATAGGCTCAAGATCCAGATGGATCTTGATAGACTTGAACACTGGGCCCTATATAACAAAATGAAATTCAATGTAGAGAAAAGTAAAGTCTTACACTTAGGCAAGAAAAACCAAAAGTACACATATAGACTGGGTGAAACCAGGCTTAATAGCAGTAACTGTGAGAGGGATCTTGAAGTCTTGGTGGACAACCAATTAAATATGAGCCAACAGTGTGCAGTGGCAGTCAAAAAAGCCAATGCAATCCTAAATTGCATTAACTAATACAATCAAGATCAAGGGAGGTACTAATACCACCAGTGGTGGGTTGTAAATTATTTTGCCACTGGTTTGTGCATGCACTCGTGTGCATGCGCGATGCTTCTGTAAATGCACAGAAGCATCCCAGGTGGGTGGGCAGAGCCTCTCGCCACCGGCGGTACTGGTTCTAAGAACCGGTCTGAACCGTGAAAATTTAGGTGCAGCGTATAAACGGAATATGGGCATTTTTGGCATCCCAAGCCTTCTGCATGTTGTGTTTTCACCCTCCCCGGCCCCCAGAAGCACTCTGCAATGCTCCGCATTTCACCAAAAATGGGCCTGTTTTTTCAAAAATGGGCCATGCAGAGCACTGCAGAGTGTTTCTGGGGGCCGGGGAGGGCAAAAATGTGATGTATGGAGGCCAAAAACTATTTTTTCTTGTTTTCTGCCTGTAAATCTAGGTGCGTCTTATAGTCTGGCGCGTCTTATATACCAAAAAATACGATATTTCATTATCAGCAGCAGCAGCAACAACAACATCAATGTTTTTCTAACTTAGCAACTTTAAGATATGTGGACTTCAACTATCAAAATTCCACAGGCAGCATACTGGCTGAGGAATTCTGGAGTTGAAATCTACACATCTTAATGTTGTCAAGATCACCACCAACATCATTACACGTTACGTTTGAATTTTCTGCGGGTTAGTCTTGACCCAAATACAAAAAGTTGCGATTTCTTTTACAGGCTGCATAAGGATTAAAAAGTTGCTTTTAGAAGCAAAATAAAGGCATCAGACTATAAAGCCACAACTACAAGCCGCCCCCAGGAGAGTTTTCATATTTGTTTTGCCTAATAATATTAACCCAAGGAAAGAAAAAAAAAGTCAATGAGCAAAACCAAGGAGATTGAGTTGTCATCCATAGCAACCTCATTCTCAAAGGAGAGTTATTTGTGGAATCAATAACGCCACTTTCCCGGCAGTGGATGACAAGCTGTTAACAAAACAGATTGTGGAAAAGGGACACCTTGTGATGATTATGCAAGATTAACTTTGCCATCAGGTATTAAGTTTCTCTCTAAATGAAAATGAAGGGAGACTATTATAGATCTATTTCAAGCTATTTAGCTCTCATCAGGTAGCCATACCCTTACCGGGATTTGAACCTGGGCAGTATATATATATATATATATATATATATATATATATATATATATATATATATATATATATATATATATATATATATATATATATATATATATATATATATATATATATATATATATATATATATATATATATATATATATATATATATATATATATATATATATATATATATATATATATATATATATACATATATATATATATATATATATATATATATAAGATATATATATATATATATATATATATATATATATATATATATATATATATATATATATATATATATATATATATATATATATATATATATATATATATATATATTAGATATATACAATAGATACAGTATATACTGTATATACAATAGATCTATAATAGTCTCCCTTTATTTTCATTTATCAGCAAAAAATCCTACATATATATATATATATATATATATATATATATTGTATATATGTGTGTGTGTGTATGTGTGTGTGTGTGTGTTTGTTTGTTTGTTTATTTATTTATTTATTTATTCATTCATTCATTCATTCATTCATTCATTCATTCACATTTCTATGCCACCCAACTCCCGAAGGACTCTGGGCGGCTTACAATACACACACACACACACACACACACACACACACACACACACACACACACACACACACACACACACACAAATATTGAAAAGAAATATAGATAAAATAGTGAAAAAAAGATAGAAAAAAGAGAAAGAAATAGAAAAAAAAATTACATCATACTTTATTTCCATAAGCTGCCCTTTCTAATCATCAGAACCATAAATCATAAGTTCACATTTCTCTCTCTCTCTCTCTCTCTCTCTCTCTCTCTCTCTCTCTCTCTCTCTCTCTCTCTCTCTCTCTCTCTCTCTCTCACACACACACACACACACACACACACACACACACACACACACACACACACACCTTAACATTTCTCTCTTCTCTGTCTTGCTATCTCAGCATAAAAAGCACATTTTCACTCAGTCCCAATAATGGGGGAAGAGTTTGGGTTTACTTGGGTTTCTGTTTCTGCTCCCATCTGTCTCTTGTAGGCTTCCCTATTTTCTGTTTTCATTTTGTAAAATCAGCCAATATTTCTCATTAAATTGTACGTGGTTTTTAATTAATCAAATATGACTGTTTGTTTCATTTATTTATTTGCATGTTGCTCCACTCCAGCAAGTCTCTTAGTGGTATACAACAGAAACAAAACCAGTAACCCTGAATATATTTTACAAAAGCTCTTACCAGCAAAGGTTGATCGTCATCATTACCCAGCATTACTTTAAATACTCTCTTTCAGGTTTCTAAGATTTCATCTCAGAAACGTAGCATGGAGGAAATTTGTGGAACCAATCTCTTCCAAATTATGTTCCTGATCCATTTAGATCTGGAAGAACAGACTTGCCCAGATCCTATCTATTATGGAATGCCATGTGAGGGCCCTGGAAGAGAGTCTTTTTTATCTGGGAGTGTTTCCTCTTGATTGTTTTTTCAAATATCTTGAGCACTTTGCTGTTTTGCTCATATGCACCTCTTTTTGGATATTGCCGTATATCAAATGGCAAACTGTTTTCTCCTTTCCCAATTTTTAAAACCTTGCAGAATGGATGCAAAATGATAGCAATGTTCCAATATTTCAGGGGCTGCCACAAGGAAGCACCTTCAGGCAGGACAAGAGGCAAAGGTGGAAACTAATCAAGCAGAGAATCAGGGGTGAAATACTACTGGTTTGGCCCGGTTCGGGCATACCGGTAGTGGTGGCTGCCAGTGGTTCAAAGAACCGGTAGCGGCGGCAGCATGAGGCTCCGCCCACCCACCCAGATGTCACCATTTTCTTTTTTTAACCCTCTGCGCATGCACAAAGCCTTCTGTTGTGTCCCAGCACAGGAACCCCCAGAAAGGACACGCACACAACCGTTTTCAAAAGAAATCAAGGAGTTTTACTAATAAATATTCTTAGTAAAAAGTCAGGGTTTTTTTTAAAGTCCAGAAACAAACGGCACGAGAGTCTTGGTGAATATTATCTTCGTGAGCTTTTTAGCCAGAGTTCAAATGTCCAAAACAAAGCTGGCAATTACTTCGTTCTTATCTTGTTACTCACTGGAGTTGGCAGGAATCCTGGAATCCAAAGCAAAGGAGATGATATTTCCAAATACAGAACTCAGAGCGGGAACAAAGACATCTTGAATGCTAACAGAACACAGTTGTTGCTTCCAGTAACATTTCAGGCATGCTCCAGGACTTAAATAGCCTGAAGGTGTGGCCAATTAACCCTCAGCTTTACATGCGAGGAGACCTCTGTCTGTAAAGCCATTCCAGTCTGCTAGCTGCTCTCCATGCCCTAGCATCCAGCAGAGGCTCTTCCTCTTCTGATGACCACTCTGCACCAGCTGAGAAGGTGCAGAAGGCCCTGGCTGGTCTTCCTCCTCTGGCACTGAGTCCTCCTCGCTCTCAGACTCAGGTGCCAGGTACACAGAATGATAGTGCTGCACCACAGTCAGCTCTGAAACCTCCGGATCTGCTACCAGCTGCGCTGGATGCGGGCAAGCCACAACAGCCTTCTGCGCATGCGCAGAGGGTGAAAAAGTATACGCGATGGTGGCACGTGCAAAGCACGTGCTTCCAAACCAGTGGGGAAGGTAAGTAGATTTCACCGCTGGAGAGAACCAACCTAGAACTAAGGAGAAATTTCCTGACAGTTAGAACAATTAATCAGTGGAATGACATGCCTCCAGAAGTTGTGAATGCTCCAACACTGGAAGTTTTTAAGAACATGTTGGATAACCATTTGTCTGAAGTGGTGTAGGTTTTCTGCTTGAGCTGGGGAGGGGGTTGGACTGGAAGACCTTTAAGGTTCCTCCCAACTCCGTTATTCTGTTAAAAGCACTGTATAGTTGTAGTGTTTCATGCTTATTTCTCCAACCGCTGGTACATGTAGAATTGCTTTCTAGTCTGGCCAGTTCTGCTAGCAATTGCCAGATGCATAAAGGGTTTCAGCATCATTTAGAAGTGTTAAACTTAAATATTCTTTCTACACCACATCTGACATGGCCACATACTGTGGCATCATGTGGAGTATATAATGCAATGTATCTGGAGGGCATTGGAGAATCTGCCTTAGGTCTACCTTTGCTATCATGCTTCTTGTATCTCTTTCTATCTCTCTCACTTGAGTTATCCTTCCAATAAACAATTGAACAAATGCTAATGAGAAAAATAAGTAGTTACAAAATATATTCACACAAGTCATTTATTGTTGAGTGGGGAACTCTGTAATTGAACCAGAGATAATTGCCTTTTTGCAAGAAACCCATCCATAACCAACTTATATTAACCTTTGAGGAAAAAGAAGGTGAGGTTGTAAAATCTATTTATGATGTACTAGTAAAAGATGGGGGTTGAAGAAGGGGGATACCTGGGCTGTGTCAGGCCGAAGCCATTTTATTGGGGCAAAGCTCCCAAAACCAAAGATGTACTCAATGACCCCTAAAGAGATGGAAGAGTTAAGGAAATACATCGATGCCAATTTGGAGCGGGATTCATCCAGCCAGCCAAATCACAAAGAGAAGAAAGATTGGGGGCGGGGTCAGGCTATGTGTGGACTTCTGGGGGATCAATGCCATCTGCGTCGAAAACACGTACCCCCTCCCCCTTATGAAGGACTTGTTGAACCACTTAGCCAAAAGCAAGGTGTTCACCAAACTGGACTTAAGAGAGGCATATTACCGAATACGTATCAGGGAGGGGGATGAGTGGAAAACCACATTTAACTGCCCGCTGGGGAGCTTCCAATTCAGTCATGCCATTTGGACTACAAGGGGCCCCCACAGTCTTTATGCAATTATTAAATGAAGTACTCCACCTGCACCTGTACAAGGGAGTGCTCGTTTATTTGGACGACATTCTCATCTTCAGCGAGACCCTGGAAAAACAAGTAAAGCTTGTGCGGCAAGTCCCAGAGAAACTTCTGGCCACCAAGCTATACACAAAACTGTCGAAGTGCGAGTTCCACAAAACCTCACTAGACTACCTAGGATATCGCATTTCCAGCGACGGAGTAGAGATGGACCCAGGGAAAGTAAAAGCGGTGCGAGACTGGCAACCCCCACGCACCCGCAAACAACTGCAGCATTTCATGGTCTTTGCAAACTTTTATTAGCAATTCATCCCAGCTTTTGCGGAGGTGGCTCTGCCACTAACATAATTACTAAAGACTGGCCCATCACCAACAAAACCAAAGCTGAACCATCCCCTTGGGTGGACAATGGAATGTCAAAAAGCGTTCAAAAAGCTGAAGCGGCTCTTCATCCAAGAGCCCATTGTGCAACACCCTGGCCCAGAACAGCAATTCATAATTCAATCCAATGCCAGCTATGTAGCTGTAGCAGTGGTGCTATTGTAGAAAAACAAAGAGGGCAACTCCTGCCGTGCGCTTACATTTCAAAAAAACTCACCACCACCAGAATTATTTTTATTAGGAATTATCAAAGAGAACATAAGCAAAAATAACCAATACCTCATTTTACACATAACAACTGCAGCCAGGATAACATATGCCCAACACTGGAAATCGGAAACCGTCTCTTCAGGCCCAACAATAATAACAAAAATATTGGAGTGTGCGGAAATGTCTAAATTAACATTGGAGATTCAAGATAAAGAGGAAACAGAATTTTACAAAATATGGTCGAAATAGTATAACTGGTTAGAATGCAAAAATAAAGCTAAGTAGCTAATAATGTGTATAGAAGATGGGGGGAAAGAGAGATTGAACCGGATTGGATGTTAAAAGTGAGAAAAGAAAAATAAGAAAGCAAGAATTAAGTAACATGTTAAAATAAACAACTCTAAGTAATAAGATGATATAGAAAGACAGGATAAAACGATACGCAGAACTGCGAAATGGAAGATGATTAATTGTTATATGTGAGTTTATGTCTTGTAATGTAGATGTTATGGTTTTGTATTTTGTATACATGTATATTTTGTATGTATGTATTTGTGTTTATTTTTTTATATATTTTTAAAACTCTTTAATAAAAATTATTTTTTTTTAAAAAAAAGCTGTGGGTGCTCTATAACTGGAGATTTTTCAAGAAGAATTGGACAATCATTTGTATGAAATGGTATAGGGCAGGGGTGGGCAAACTATTGTTCTTTGAGGACCTGTGGACTTCAACTCCCAGAATTCCTGAGCCAGCCATGCATGCATGGCTGGCTCAGGAATTCTGGGAGTTGAAGTCCACAGGTCCTCAAAGAACCATAGTTTGCCCACCCCTGGTATAGGGCTTCCTGCTTGACCAGGGAGTTGGACTAGAAGACCTCCAAGGTCCCTTCCAACTCTGTTATTCTCTTGTCTCTGTGTGTCAGTGAAGACTCAATCATCCAGGCCAAAAGTATTTTAAAAAGTTAAATCATGGTAACTGGACCAAAGTTTGTTAATCTGAGACATTTCGCTACTCGCCCAAGTAAGTTTATGAAAATTAAAAAAAAATTAGAGAGAATGAGAGAGTCACTAATCCTTGCCACACCAACTGCAGGGGTTTCTCCCAGAATGTATTTCAACATGTCAATCATCCAGGCCAAAAGTATTTTAAAAGGTTAAATCGTGGCAACTGGACCTATCAGCAGCTCCAAGAAGCTCACACCCATTTGCACTACACAGGTGACCCTGAGGACACAGATAAACCTCCAAGTGGCCTCTGGGATTCTTTAAAAGAATGCAACTGACCAGCTGTCTGCAAGGAGTATAAATCCTTCCATTCCCCACCATCCAGTCTGAGCTGAAGAAGCTTCTTGGATGAGAAGCGAAATGTTTTCAAAGAATGGATGATGGTAAGAGGAAATAAAATGTCATTTATCTTCTAGTGCTTCTACCCTGGTAGGGCTGTCCCTATTACCAGACCAATTGAAAAGCTACTTCTTGAAGTACTTTGAAGACTTCACTCAAGGCCTTCCTGATTTACTAGGGAGGCAAGCAATTTTGTGGGACCAAGTGACCCTCTGAAGGAATCTGCAGAATGATGCCCCCCCTCAAAAGCATCTCCTTGGGGGTTTCCTTAGAATAGCTATATGGAAGATTTGCCATTTGAGTAGTATAATGGTGCCTGCTAAAAGATGGGGGTGTAGGTGTTACGTACTGACATACGGAGTAAATTTGCATAGCCGCCGCTGATTGGCCAATATAGTGGCAGCAGATTTGAACGACTGTCACTGGCCAGCCGGGTTGCAGGGAAGCCCTTAAAAGCGGCTTCCCTGCCGCTTGCCTGCAGTTCTTTGCTTAGTACTTGCTTACTATAATAAAGGTGCTGAACTGTTCTACGTCTCGATTCTTCATTCCCGCGCAAATCTAACACTGGCGACGAAGGTAGTGGAAGAAGACAACAGAACAAAGGCACCTCGTGGCATCTGTGGCCATCTTTGAAGTATGACCCGCAAATCTAACAGTAGGATAGATCACATGATGGAAGAGAACAAGGAACGATGACTCTTTGGTGGTAGATCTTCTTTGGCTGCCATGAGAAGCAGCATCTTGATTTTACCTGTTTATCCCCCATTCTTCTCTGCCCCAAATATTTCATGTGGAGATCCCACCAGTCTGCCCAAACTGACTTGATTGCCTATTGTATACACAATAGGCAACTGAGGGGAAGGAATGTAACTGATGGCTCTTTTCTGCCTTCTAATTTAGATCAACTGATGCCATTGCAGACTGAATATCACAAGCTCCCAACCTCTTTATTGACTTCGTCCCTTTCACAGAATTAGCCACGTTTCCCAATCCATCCCTGAGTGACTGGAGAATGATGAGAAGCGAGTGGCCCTCTTGAAGTTGCTCCTGCTGCAAAACTAGCCTCTTAGGTTCAATTTATTGCTCTTATTTGGAGTTGTAATTGTTTCACAGCCAATGCCAGACTGATCTCTGAGCCTCTGGTGAAGCTGGCCCCCTGGGAAGGATAGAGGCTCTTCTGGGCAAAATTAACCTGGGAGGTTAAGAATACAGTTTCTATGGAGTTAAATGTTGATGTGTCTATCTACCGATTTTAAGCACCCAAGAAAAATTTAGAGATGAGAATGGTGATTTGGTAAAGGCTAATGAAAGAATTCTAGGAGTGCTGGGGCTCCAATTTGGAGCCTCCCCAAACATTTGTGCCTGGAAGTCACAGGTCTCTACAGGGCAACAAATGTGATATCATGTAAAAAAAAATGTCATGATAGGAAGGATATTATTTGTGTCTTCTCCTAGATACCTACACTGGAATTGGACTTGCATAGTCTAAGGCAGCGGTTCTCAACCTGGGAGTCACGACCCCTTTGGAGGTCAAACGACCCTTTCACAGGGGTCGGGAGACTTCACCCGGACACCGCCATTTGGGTTCTTTTACCCTCTGCGCATGCGCTGAACGCTTTGTGCATTTCGCAGAGGGTAAAAGAACCCAAATGGTGGCAGCGGGGCGGGTGTCGCGGCAGCGGATGCAGCGATGGGGTGGGGCGTGGTGGGGGCGCGGGGGCGGGGCACGGGTCACGGCATTAGGAAGATTGAGAACCACTGGTCTAAAGAGAAAAGTTAAAGCTAATACTGTAGGTTGCAGCATGAACCTTGCTGAAAGATTTAAGCACTAGCTGAAAATCACTGGTCTTGAAAAAGCTAAGCAGGATTGGATCTGGTTAGTACTTGGATGATAAACCTCTAGGAATCTCCAGGTGATATACAGACAGGAAATTGAAAAGATATCCTGCAGGAAAGAAGCATTTAAAACATTTTTAAATGTCAGCTAAGAAAACTGTGTGACAGCAAATTTGGTTTAGAGGTTAAGATATTATCCTTGGGAGACATGGAAAGCAACTGGGTGGCCTTGGGGCAATCACTATCTCTCCCAGATCTAGGAAGAGCACAATGGCAAACCACTTCTGGAAAATGTTGCCAGGAAAATTGCATGAACTTGACTATTTAGTTGGTAGGAGACAAGGACTTGAAGTCCTGACATGCCACAAAGAAGAAGAACAACAGAGAGTTGTTTTAATGAAGGTTGAGCTTAATTTGAAGACTTTAATGTTGTGGATGCATTCATTTATCTGACCACTTATCTGACCCAACCAAATGACAAAATAGATAGGTAGATAGGTAGATAGGTAGATAGATAGATAGGTGGATGGATGGATGGATGGATGGATGGATGGATGGATGGATGGATGGATGGATGGATGGATAGATAGATAGATAGATAGATAGATAGATAGATAGATAGATAGATAGATAGATAGATAGATAGATAGATAGATAGATAGATAGATAGATAGATAGATGATAGATAGATAGATAGATGATAGATAGATGGATAGATGGACAGATGGACAGATGGACAGATGGACAGATGGACAGATGGACAGATAGATGATAGATAGATAGAGAGAGAGAGAGAGAGAGAGAGAGAGAGAGAGAGAGAGAGAGAGAGAGAGAGAGAGAGAGAGAGAGAAGAGAGAGAGACAGACAGACAGACAGACAGACAGACAGACAGACAGACAGACAGACAGACAGACAGACAGACAGACAGACAGACAGACAGATGGTTAAAATGTTGGATTAGCAATGGGAATTCTCAGGTTCTAGTCCTCCTTAAGCCACAGATGGTTCCCGGAGGACTTTGGGCCAGTCCCTTTTTTCATGTAGATTGGAAAGTTGGGAAAGAAAAAACATATCCACCAACCAACATCAACTAGCATGATAGCGTAACCTCTATAACTTTTGATGAAAAGGTTTTCATCCTGCAGTGGATTGATTGGGGCTAATAATCAGATGCAAATATATACTAATGTACTCATATGCACAAATGCTTTTCTTTGAAAGGTCGAGGGAGCTAGAGGAAGCACAATGAGTGTCAATCTAACTTTAGGTTGATTGGGACGAAAAAGAGTAGTTAAATTTCATAGTCCAGATTTAAACCTGGGAGACCTTACTTCCAGGTCACTATTCACATTGTTGGTTTTTGGTAGCTGATTTATGGGGATAGAACAGGTTGGGTCATACTTAAAATTGAAAGAGCTGGTTGCAGAGATGAAGATTTCAACTTCAAAGAAATCAAAGGTTGGGCACAAATATGTGACCAGACCTTAGTTCCCTCTTTTACTATACATTTTGCTTTGTTTTCAGTGGATAAAACGGGTTATTGCTTTTCATGTTCTTCTCAACTCAAGGACCTTTTGGTAGCTTCTCCCATTGCTTTGTAAGTCCAAGAACAATACAGTGACTGAAAATGTCTCCCTTTTCCTTTTCACTGCAGAGGCATTTCTGCTCTCCTTGCTTTCTCCTTTCTGAGCAGCTTCCAGAAAGAGGTTACAGTAGTTAGTCCAGTCACACAGTCAGAACCTCAGCCTTTGTGCGCAAGATCGGAGATGTGGAAAGCTCCCCAATCTATTAGTGGAAGTTTCCCATTAGACCGAGTGAAAATTGGCCTTGGAGTTTGGGGTCTGTGGCACTTGGGTACATCCTGCCAAATTGCTTTCATTGTCACTCTTTGCACTTGCCATTTGCATTTGACAGCTGCTGTCAAAATCGGTAATTCAGTTTTCATCGCAGTCGACACAGAATGTTCTCTTGTACACTACAGCATACCAGACAGAACTAACACAAGGTAGGTCTGTCTATTTCATTTTCTAAGCCCTTCCTTCCTTCCTTCCTTCCTTCCTTCCCTCCCTCCTTCCTTCCTTCCTTCCTTCCTTCCTTCCATCCATCCTTCCTTCCTTCCTTCCTTCCCTCCTTCTTTCCTTCCTTCCTTCCTTCCCTCCTTCTTTCTTTCCTTCCTTTTCCTTCCTTCCTTCCTTCCTTCCTTCCTTCCTTCCTTCCTTCCTTCCTTCCTTCCTTCCTTCCTTCCTTCCTTCCTTCCTTCCTTCCTTCCTCCCTCCTGCATACAACTTCTACATCTGTTAGCAAAGCTACTTTTAAAGAGTCATCACAAGAATTCAGGGTATGTTTAGAGATGCATAAATAGTCACATGCAGTTTTGTATCTTGATTCCCCAAAGGCGTGAAGCTGCATCTGGTGACTAATAACTCCATCTCAAACCGAGCTCCCTCAAAGTGTTGCAGGGATGAAATGCGGAAAGAACCATATATAATCAGCCCTGAGCCCCTGGAAGAATTACCTAACGAACAAGTTAAAACGATAACTTGAACAAGCAAAAATGATAAATTGAACAAGCAAATAATGGGGAAAGAGAAGAAAAAGTTTCAGAAAGAGAATTGAGTGAAAAAAAGGTAGTTTGAGTTGTTCATTCCTTAATATTCTCTCCTGTGAAGAGGACCTAAAGACCTCTGGGGAATGGAGCTGATAGAAAAATGCTTCCCTAGTATATTAATTTCTTTTTTGCAGGCAATGTTTTATGATATTTTTTTTTTGCAAGCAGTGTCTTATGATGTATGCCTTTCTCTATACCACTTCGCCTAAGGAAGATAATTTTCCTCATAAGGCCATTTTGGGTATCTTTTCTGCTTCCAACTGTTCCACTCAATCAGATTCTTAAGACAGAATAGGAAAATGTAGGATAGAAACTTTGAAAATGTGACCAGCATAAATTGCTGTTAATGCTAACATTAATTAAGAATTGATAGCCTGGAGAAAGAGATGCCTCTTGGATGTTCTTCTAAGGCTGTGTTTCCCAACCTTGGCAACTTGAAGATGTCTGGACTTCAACTCCCAGAATTCCCCAGCCAGCATTCGCTGGCTGGGGAATTCTGGGAGTTAAAGTCCAGACATCTTCAAGTTGCCAAGGTTGGGAAACACTGTTCTAAGGGCAGAAAGCAGAGGAACCACTGTCAGGTCCACCATTGTATCCTGCCATTCGGTTGGAAGGGGTGGTGGGGAGGAAGGCTTGCTGGCATTTTTTGCATGCTTTTGCTTTTGCTGTAACTGCTTGGAAATTAGGGAGGGGGATTGTCTTCGGAGACAGAGCGGACTCCCTCCCAGTCAGTTCCAGCCTGGTTTCAAGGCCATCGTGCCCTGAGAGTGTCCTGTTATCAGTCTTAGCACCTCAGTGTTCTCAAAACAACCTTGCAGCATCACATTAGCTGCCGGTGGATTGGTCAGGGGGGTTGGGTTTGGGGGAAACAGAAGAATTGCTTTGTGCTTTGCATGGGGCTTTTCAGATTCTGCCTTTCTCTACCTACTAGAACAGCTTTCAGTAAAACGTTATTTTGATTCAACTTAATGGATTCAAGAGTTTTGTTTTCCTAAAATGAGTCGGAATGCATCAGCACTATGCTGGAAATGTAAAAGAGCTCCTGGAACATATTACCACATGTGGTGGGAGTGCCAAAAAACACAAGAATACTGGGGAAAAATAAGGCAATGGTTGGAAGAAATTTTGGAAATAGAATTGGAGTTAAAACCTGAATTATTTTTATTAGGAATAACTATGGATAAATTTGGAAAAAAATATATTATACCTTATGTTACATATCTTGACCACTGCAAGGATAACATTTGCCCAAAATTGGAAAAATAAAGAAATACCCAAGGAAGGAGAATGTTTAGATAAAATATTAATATGTGCAGAAATTGATAGATTAACGCTGCAGTTGAAGGACAAATCAGATATGGAATACTATGAAACCTGGAACAAACTATATGGTGGGATAAAAAAAGAGCCAAGATTAAATGATTTGGGGAAAATTGGAGGACTTTTTTAAAAATTGTAATATTGCCTTTTTTGTTTTTTTTTTTCAAAAAGAAAAATATGGATAAAGAAATGACCTTATGTAAATAGTTTAACTGGATAATCTGTTATGTACATAACTTTTATGCATTTAGATCTTTGTTATGTCTTGTTGTTTGTATGTTTGTTTGTTTTTAATTGTTCTTTAAATAAAATATTTTTAAATATTAAAAAAATAGTTTTGCTTTCCTGAGGGACCAGCTGGGGTAGCAATAGCAGTAGCACTTAGACTTACAGTATATACAGTGCTTTATAGACCTCTCTAAGTGGTTTTCAGAGTTCAGCATATTGCCCCCAACAATCTGGGTCCTCATTTTACCCACCTCAGAAGGATGGAAGGCTGAGTCAATCTTGAGCCTGGTGAGATTTGAACTGCCAGATTGCAGGCAGCCAGCAGTCAGCAGAAATAGCTTGCAGTACTGCACTCTAACCACCGCGCCACCATGGCTCATGGTAGGTCCTTACATTCACCACAATTTGTAGAACTGAGCAATCTACAGCCTGGGAGGAAGTGGAAAACACTGAATTTTTTTGAGAACAGGGAATTTTGGAATGGTCCTTCCTGCAAAGTGCCCTTTTAGGCAGCTAAGTCCTTAACTAACCCCAGCATGCTAAAATAGATACACAACACGACTGGAGATTAGCGCAGGTGTTCCAATGCTGGCATAGTATGATCCTTGTGCCTAATACTATGTTAGAATTGAACAGCCCTCTCTCAACAGAAGGGGAGGAATATGACACCACCTATCTCCAATCTACAATGCAGCCCTTTCAGCAGTTCCAAAAAGATTGCACAACCATTTGCATTCTGATTTAGGTTATCCAGAAGGCACAGCTAAATTCCAAATGTCCTCAACAACTCTTGCAGAGAGTGCCAATGACCAGATTACCTCTGAAAGAAATACCATCCTTCCATTCCCCTACCATCCAATCTCAATTGTCAGTACCTATCCTTCCATTCTATCCGCCATCACAACTGATGAAGCTTCTTGGATGAGAAGTGAAAAGTCTTCTTCTTTGTCCTCAAGGAATAAGCAGTTGCCTTTTTTGAAAAAGCACCTTTGAGACAACTATGATCTGAGTGACTGAGAATCTCCATAGACTGTTAGTGAAATTGTTGCCTGTATTTTCCATGCTTTTCCAACTTCCAGCCATTTTTCAAAGTATCCTCGTTTAGAGCATATTGTTAGTAATAATAATAGTGGACATGACAGTATATGGGGACAGCACAATAGAAGAGAAAGAACTGGAGGAAATCACAAAATACAAAGATTTGCAAAAAGAAGTAGAATGACTTCGGCACAAAATATGTGGGATACTCCAAAGGCCTATATCAGAGGGCTAATGATAGTTTATCTAGCAAAATGTAACAAAGAGAAGAAGAACAAACAAGATATATTATATGCAAAACTTAAAGAATTAGAGAATAACTTGCAGAAAGACCCAAAAGATAGTATGGCCAAGGAGGAATTAACTATAACCAAACATAAAATTAATCTGACAACCTAGGAGGAAATGGCATGAAAAATTATAGCATCTAAACAAAATTACTTTGAATTTGCAAACAAACCAGGAAGATGGCTGGCATACAAACTTAGAAAAGAGAGGGCAGAGAGAATAATTGACCAGTTACAAGACGAGAATGGAAAAGTACATAGCAGGTCTGAAGAAAAAAAAAGCCATTGTTCAGAGTTTTAATTACAGAGATAGATAAATTTGGAAAGGTTGTGGGACTAAAGATAAATAAAGAAAAAACAAAAATAATAACGAAAAATTTAACAGAAAAACAAAATAAGAACTTGGAAAAAGCACTGGGTATCAAAACTGTAAAAAAAAGTGAAATATCTAGGCCTTTGGTTAATAGCAAAATGTAGCTCAATAAAAGAAGATAATTACCATATACTAAACTGACACAGAAAATACACAAAGATTTGGATACTGGCCAAAATTACAATTATCATTAATGGGCAAAATAGCTGTAATCAAAATGAATATTCTACCCAAGATACTGTTTTTATTCCAGGTTGCTCCAATAAAATTAAGGAAAAACTTTTTCACAGAATTGAATAAAATGGTATCAAAATTTATATGGTCAAAAAAGAAGGCACGAATCAAAACTAAATTATTATAGGACACTAGAAAGAGAGGTGGATTTGGACTTCCTGATTGGGAAACCTATTTTCGAGTTGCTGAATTGAATTGGCTGAGGGACTGCATCACTCTTAAAAATAAAAGGATCTTAACATTAGAAGGATCTTAACATTAGAATTGGCTGGCATGCCTTTATATGGGGGGGACACAAAACACATGCTTATTTCCAAAGACACAACATAAGAGGAGCCCTGTTAAAAATTTGGCTTAAAATCAAGAACGAACATTACAGAAAAATTCGAAAATAGTTATCGACAGTAGAAGCAATCATTTACCCAAACTTACTAGATGAGAAAAAAAATGGTAATGTATAAACAACTCCTGGATGATCAAGAAAATCTTAAAACAAAACAAGAGCTCTAATCAATGGGAATAGAACTGGATTGGTGGCATTATCTACAAATTCAATCAAGGTACAAGAAAGATATAACACAATTAGGATTTCAAAATGAACAAGGATTAGATAAAATATTATTCAGCCTGGAAGAAAAAATGATTTCGAAATTATATAATTTTCAATTACAATACAAATTGGAAGAAGAAGTGGTTAAGGGAACAATGATTGCATGGGCACAAAATTTTGGATATTCAATTAATTTGGCAGAATGGGACAAAATTTGGGAGGTAAGCTACAAATTGACTTTGGCGGTATCATATAAGGAAAATATTTACAAGATGTTTTACTGATGGTATTAACTCTGGCACGATTGTCAAAAATGTTCCCGACGGTGTCTCCAAAATGTTGGAAATGTAATAAGGAGCAAGGGACTTATTACCATCTCTGGTGGACATGCCCTAACGTTAAATTATACTAGAACAAAATTAAAAACTGGTTGGAAGAAATCATACAACAGGTGATCGATTTGAAGCCAGAGCTGTTCTTCCTGGGAATTTTTAGAGGAAAGATTAAAAATTATATATAATACTTTATATATAATTTATTATATTATATTAAATAATATAATATGGAGTAATAATAATATATATGGAGTATTATATATAAATATAATTTATATATAATACTCCATATAACTACTGCGGCCAGGATTGTTTATGCCCAGAACTGGAAAACTGATATCATCCCCACATCCTCAATGGTTGTCAGAAAAATTTTAGAATGTGCCGAGATGTGCAAACTAACAATGGAGATACATGATAAAGAAGATTTGGAATTCTATGAAGCATGGAATAAATGGTATAAGTGGTTAAAACAAAATAAAAAATTTCAAATTTGGTTATAAATTTGGTTATAAATTAGGATTATCAATGAAGAAATTGTAAAGGTTCTTGTTTCCTTTTCCAATGTAAATAAATAGATACACATGTAATTAAAATGGAAGAAATAGACATTGAAAACATATTAGGAGATTCAACCCATTAAATATAGAATTGTATAAGCAATAGTGATAGTCAAAACAAAAATAGCAATATTGTAAAGTGTAAATATTTATGAAACACATTACGAAAAAGCTGTAAAAGTGATTAGTTGTTACTATGTTTGTGTTTGTCTTAAGTGTTTTTGTATGTCTTTTTTGTATGTTGTTTTTAAAGGGAAAAATCCTAATAAAGATTATTATTATTTTTAAAAAGAAGTAGAATGACTGTGGCAAAAGAAAGCAAAGATAGTGCCAGTAATATTAGGCACCTTGAGTACAATCTCTAAACATCTGGAGCACCACTTGAACCCCATCAGCATTGACAAAATCCTTATCAGTCAATTGTAAAGGCAGCTTTACTTGGAAAAGCTTACATCCCGTGATAATAACTTTAACACCATCCAACAACAACAACTGACTAACCCAGGTCTTTGTGAAGAACTCAATAGGTGGATAAAAATGCCAAATCCAGTCTAAACATGTTCCTGACTGTTGACCAACCATAATAAGTTGCAAAATTGAAAGAAATACAAATAGAAAAACCAAGTCCCAAGGATAGTTATGTTCCGGTTTATCTGATCATGGAGAAAGTACAAATGAAAGAAAGAGGCTTGTCCAAGTCTGAAATTATAAATCACAATCAATATTTCCCTTTAACAAAAAAGCTAGAAAGGAAACAGCACGCCCTCACACATTCCTGTCAGCAAAATCTTGTGAACCATTAGTTCTCTGATGCATTCCTTTTTTAATAGGAAGAAAATAAATAAAAATTATCTGAAAGCAGAAGGGAAGTGATAAAAATATGAAGGACTTAGTGAATTTATGTGAGGATAAAAGGCTGCATTGAGTTTTTCAAGTCTACCTGTCAGAAGATGAAAATATGGACACACAAGACCACTGAGAGCTCCAATTTATGGATATACAAATCAGTTCCTCCCTGGTACATGCATTCCACTGTTAGTTTTAATTCAGGAATGTTGCATTTATTCCATATATGACTTTTCCTACAATATATAGATTTTTGTTATAGATGCGCTTTTGTATACAATTTTGTAATTATAGCCTGTTGGGTGACAAATTCACCAACAATATACCATTTGTGTACACAAACTGTGGGTGGCAAGTGGAGTCCATAAGTTAACCCTATTTGTGGCCTAGAGGTGGAGCTCTTGCCTCACAATCAGGAGGTTGTGAGTTCTATCCTAGGTAGAGGCAGATGTAGGGTCTCCTGCTTGGGCAGGGGGTTGGACTAGATGACCTGCAAGGTCCCTTCCAACTCTGTTAATCTGTTAAAAATCTGTTATGTGTTGGTTGAACTGCAACAGACTTAAGCATTTGACTTGAAAAAAGAACAACAACGGGTTGTTTTGTGTTACTGATATCCATGTGGCTCACACCCTACTAGCATTACCAAAAGTCCTGAAGATGTCATTGTTCTCTTAGGTCTCAGGATAGGGTGGTTGGATCCCCATTATATTGTGCACAGATAGATTCACTGTTGGTTCTTGTTGTTTATTCTTTTATAAATACAGGTAGTCCGTGATTTATGATCATAATGGAGTTTATCCATTACGGTTGTGATGGCCCTAAAATGGTAATCATGTGACTGACTCCCCATTTTATGATCTTTGTTTCCAGCAGATGTTAAGTGAATCATCATGGTTGTTAAGTGAATCTGCACTAGTTAAGTGAATTTTTCACTATGCGGTGTTTTTGCTGAAAACTGGAAGTAAATGCCAGTTTTTGATGAAAATATAAATTGGGCTGCAAATAACCATAAATTCAGGAGAATGGCCAAGTACTCAAAATGCTGTCACCCACATGGGAGACCTGGCTGTTGGATTTTTGGAGTTTGGTTGTATCTTTGGGGAGATCTGTCATAACTTTAAATCGGTCATACATTGAGGACTACCTGTGTTGTGTTCTGTTTTTATGTTGTTGTTTTATTGTATACTGCTTAGAGCTGGTTGGTGTTGGCCTAAATTAATACATCGAATTAAATTATATTCACTTAAATCTTCACATACTCCTTCCTTCCTTCCTCTTCAAGAGATGAACCTAGGATTAAATGCAATAGTTCATGTTAGTCCCTGTATAATTTTGATTTAGTTAGAATCCAGATTCTGTCTATTGTCACCTGAAAATGTGTGTCTCTCTCATCCCCCTCTAGGCATCATTTTGTGCAATGTAAATGGGTGAAGAAGATTAAAACAGTGAGAACGGTATATAAAATTGCAATTTTAACGTCATTTTTCCAGAAGCAACCCATCAGGAACATAATTAGATTTATTTTAAAGCAGAATTGCAAATATTGCACTTTCCATCAATCCATTAGGCAGATTAATCAACTTAAATTTAAGTTGATTAATTGGCAGGGTGAGCTCCTTAGCTCTGGTTTTGTTTATGGCATCTTGCCATAGAAAATCCCTCCAAAGGAAAATATTTTAAATGTCTTTCCAATAGCAAATGATAGATATTGTTTATTTAATTCTACTCTACCTCACATTCTCTTCAATATCTCAGAAATACACCTGCATGAATAAATATAATTTATTTAGATTTATTTCATTAATCATTTAAATAGGGTAAAATTTAAATAACTATTCAACTAAAGATTATTTAATTAGCTGTCAGCCCGTCTAAGATTTGTGTTTTTAAGAGAAGTTTGGATTGCTAGGGTTAGAAAGAGTGTGTAACTAAAATGGGACAGTTCTACCTTTGTTTTAAAATGCTTATAAATATTTACTGGTTAATCTATATTTCCTCCAAGCAAATACATTGTCAGTGTATCAATGTAACAAAAAACTACAGTAACTAAATTTCCCTATCATTTTTCCCCTTCTTTTCTTTTGTTGGTTTGGTCTCTTTGACAAGACTCCTGTATCAGGCCAGTAACAGAAATGCATATCCTGGCAAAGTTGATATTTAAGTCCATTTATATGTCAAAGTATAAAGCTTAGCTTGTAGAGGAGCTAGTCTTCAGGATAGAAGGAAAAATGTAAAGCAATGTTTCTCAACCTTGAATACTTTAAGATGTCTGGACTTCAGCTCCCAGAATTTCCCAGCCAAATCGCTATGGTTGAGAGACATGGATGTGAAGGAATGTAGAGCAAATTTGAAAGCCTCAAAGGGTCTACCATTGGACCAAACAATTGGTGCCTCTAGCTCAGTATTATCTCTAACCAGAGTCGAGTGGACAATCTGTGACATCTAATGCTACATGGCTTCAGTTTCTCTTTTTTACAGGTTTTGGAATTCCCTGTGATTGTTGACATGTGGAAATATGGTTTCCTGCCAGTTTAGGACTTTGTTCATACTGCAGGCTTAAGTTGTTCCTGCATTGATCCAATTTCTAGATCTGGGAAGTTTACTGAAAGGTAGATGAACCATGTGAGTTGAGTTTGTAGAACAATACACAAACAAACAATTAACCAAGGCATAGTATGTGGGACAAATGCATCTACCAGGTCCATAACTGAGCTGGTTAGTTGTACTGTGTGAATGCAGAAAAACCAATATAATAGAAAGGAGGGCTAAGAATGAAAATTGTGAAAAAGAGCCATTTCTAAGATATTGTAGGTTGGATTCTTTTAATGTGGATATTGCATCAAAGATACTAGAACTTAGATGGATTAAAAAATGTGGCAAATCACTCTCACCAATTTAGTTTTGAGTAATTGGTAGCAATGCAAGGAGTAGCAGGTCCTTCAACAACCAGCTTGTGCGAGTGGCACCCACATCCTCCAAGACATTGTCCACAAGGAGGGAGTATGTGGCCTCTTTCATTCTTAGGAATCATCAGACATAGATAGCCAGATCTTCTTATTGCCGCTTATCAAGAGTAATTATCAACTAATAAAAATGCCTACATCATCTCTAGACAATGATGGTCTTCTTATGATACTGGAATCGGAACTGGATAGCATACTAGATTGGATGTCCCAAAGGTGCTTTTTCAGGAGGCAACTGGACTTTATTGTTTTTTCTTTGAAGAAGTTTCGCTTCTCATCCAAGAAGGGTGAGAGGTTCTTGGATGAGAAGCGAAATGTCATCAAAGAAAAAAAAACAAGGAAGTCCAGTTGCCTCCTGAAAAAATGCCTTGGGACAACAATGACCTGGATGTCTACAGACCTCTAGATTGGATGAAAATAAAAATGGATCATTGACTGTATTGTGGGTACTCAGCTATGGAGCCATGGTGTCAAGCCTTCCTATGATTGGTTACTTTAGCATGAATGTGAACCTAATAATATTGTTTCCTTGAGTTTAGGATTAAACGTGTGGTTTGATCCTAAACTGTGTGGTACTCTGGTGGTGGCAAATGCACATGAAATGGAAGAAGTGGCTTTTAAGGCTGTGGGGGGTGGGGATTCAATCCTATAGGTGTTTCAGAATGAAAATGGAGCCCACTTTCTTAATGCATACGCAACTTTTTCCAGAAATGTATGGCAACTGCAGAAACAGCTCACCATCCTGGAGAAAAATGCAGCTGCTTTAAAGAGTTGCAGGCAGATGCTAGGTTCATGCTTGGGCACACTCCAAAGCAGAGGTCTTCAAACGTGGCAACTTTAAGACTTATCAACTTCCAGAATTCTCTGGAATTGAAGTCCACAAGTCTTAAAGTTGCCACGTTTGAAGACCGCTGCTCCAAAGGATCATTTATGACTCAGATCTCAAGAATTGTATGTCTCATGCATCCTAGTTTTATTTATTTGATAACAGAGGAAGGAGCAGGACTGCTAGGAATAAATTACTATGCACATATCCTGGATCTTTCATATCCTGGAAAGCCCTTAATTCTACAAAACACCAAAATAAATAATACAATAAGATAAAAGTAGTGCTGCTACACATAAGAAAAGGAGGAAGAAAATATGAAAGGAAAACAAAGCGAAAAGCAAGGGGTGGTGGTGAAAGAAAGATTAGAAGATTAGAAAGCTAAGATGGTGAGAATTGAGAAGTCATTAATTGGAAGAGATGTCACGCAGTGATTTTATATTGCCTGTTACATGTATATGCAGGGAGATGCATCCCTGTCAAATATAATGGTTCATTCCTGAGCACGTGATTAATGTTCCTAGTACGCATGTGTACATTCCTTTCTTTTGATTCATTTTTTTGTTCTATGCTTCATGACGAAGCAACATCTCTTTTATATAGCCAGTATGTGATCTTATTATTTTTATATCAAAATAAATATCTTTTACATTAGAATTATAATGCGGTTTATTTTGACAATGTCAGAGTTCCAGGAAAAGATTCAGTTCGCCTCTGATAAGAGTAATTCTTATCTCAACAAGAGAGTAGCCAGAAAAATATGGGAAGCCTCATCCACTGGAAAGTATTGTGCCTATATTCTCTTGACTTTGATCCTGGCACTTGCAGGAAACTTCTTTCATTAGCTTAGCTCATCAACTTATCTAACAATGGATGTCGTTTTCCATCCCTACTTGAAGACATTGGAGAACCTGGGACCTTTCAGATGCAAACTCTGCCCTACACCTTTGGGATAAGACTCTTAATTCATATTGAAAATGCCTGGCATTCAATTTACACGTCTCTCCCACATATGCCACAGAAGATCAGAAGTTGCATCGTTCATAACTCTTGCAGCCTGTCAGAGTTGTGTGGATGTACACAACTGGGAACACAAATTACTGGTGTTTCATGTCCATCTCAACATCTTTCTGAAGCTGTTCTTTATAGTTTCAGAAAGGCAGATTTGGTTCTCAAAACTGATGCATGTTCATCCTCTAAATCTTGCCAGGTTATTTATAGCTCAGGGGGACCTGGCTTATAGAAAGGGGTTTCTATTGACCAATCCAGGCATTTCATTTCTTGGCAGTCAAGAGGTTCTGAGGATTTTCAGATGTTCTACACAGTACTCTATAAAGATTCCCAGATTTTTTTTTAAAGGTGATTGGATTCAGTACAACTCTAAAGGCAAGAAAAAAAGCCATAAGAAGCAAATATGTTTATCTCAAGCCTTTTTAAAGAGGGCTGTAAGCCCATAGCCTGGATGCCAATAACGGTTAACCAAAGTGGATTGTATAAACAAAGAGTGTGATCTTGGAGAGATTGAGATTTCCTAATTATGTGAGATAATGTAGAAAAGATGCTGCTCAAATTGCACAACAGGAGAATCAAGAGATTGTCAAGGACAGGCTGAAAGCTAGAACCACCATGTCCTTATAATTATTTGGAAAAATCAAAATATCTTTGATTGTGTCTAGCTCAACTGATTCCTTTCCAGTATGGCTCACTGTGCCTATCTTCCATAACAACATTTAATATTTTTGGAGTTAAATTTATGGGAGCTGTAAGTGTACATTCTTGAAGGAAGGAAAAAAACACTTTTGCCTCATTTTTGGGAGGGCTGGTATCAGAATCTTGTGGGACTCTTAACAGCAGTAGCCCAATTGCCTTCAGCAATGCGTGGACGATTGCCACATATGATGGCCAGAAAGGACCACCATGGTGGTTGGATAGAACTGTGAGAAAAGGGGAAACAGGAGAAACTAACAATTGAGTTTTTACCCCAATCTTGTATGGAGCACTTCAGAAATTGGTTCTTTCCATAATATTCTTGAACATCTACTGAAATTTAAGTCAGAAAGTTGGGAGAAAGAAAAAGAGGGTTTCTCTGCTCATTGACAAAATTAATCTTGGATGAAATGGCTAGATGGATGGTTTTATAATTAATAGTCTGGGCACTACGGTAGTATGATTGGATTTATCAGGAGTTCTTCCCAGATGGGAAAAATCTTCTTTGATCTGGAACTCATCTCCCAAACTTTCCTTAGATGATATTACATAGACGAAGGATTTGGGAGAACTCTGTTCATATGGAGTTATGTGTGTCCTACCTAGAAAGATGTTGAAGCTAGCCAACAGAAAAGAAATCCAATGGAGCAATGGATCAGATGGAGAATTCAATGGGACAGTGTTCTAGGCTACTAAAGTGATAGTACATCTTTATACTGCACTAGTGAGATCGCAATTGGAATATTGCATCCAGTTCTGGTCACCAGGATACAAAAAAGATATTGAGATCCTAGAAAGAGTGCAGAGAAGAGCAACAAAGATGATCAGGAGACTGCAGGCCAAACCATGTGATGAACAATTGAGAGAACTAGACATGTCTAGTCTAATGAAGAGAAGGACCAGGGGGTGACATGATTGTAATCTTCCAATATTTCAGGAGCTGTCAGAGAGAAGAGGGGTTGACCTATTCTTCAAAGCAGGACAAGAAGTAACAAGTGGAAGATCATTAAAGCGCAATCCAACCTAGAATGAAGAGGAAATTTCCTGACGGTGAGAACAGTTAAACAGTGGAATAGCTTACCTTCGGAAGTTGTGGGTGCTCCATCACTGGAGATTTTCAAGAAGAGCTAGAATGTAGAATCATAGGGCTGGGAGGGCCCCCAGAGGTCTTCTATCCCATCACCCTGCTCAAGGCAGAAAACCTTATATCATCCTAGATAAAGGGTTGTCCTGTTTATTTTTGAACAGCTGTTTGTCCAGAGTGGTATAGGGCAGTGATGGCAAACCTTTTCTGGTTCGTGTGCCCACGCCCATTGCCCCCCCATGCATGCGCACAATGGGCAAACCGGAAGTGCAGAAAAACACACTTCCGGTTTGCCATTGGGCTATTTTTGGCACTCCGGAGGGTTCAGGGAAGCTTCCTGAAGCCCCGGAATGCAACCCTCCGGAGTGCAAAAAACAGCCCACTGGCAAACCGGAAGTGCATTTTTCCGCACTTCCGGTTTGCCGGTGGGCAACGCTCACGTGCCCTCCGCTATGGCTCCGCGTGCCACCTGTGGCATGCGTGCCATAGGTTCGCCATCACGGGTATAGGGTTTCCTGCTTGAGAAGGGGGTTGGATGGAAAACCTCCAAGGTCCCTTTCAACTCTATTATAATATGTTCTATGTTCTATTTTCTAACCAGGGCAGATAGCAGGCTAGATGAAGTCATCAAAAAAGCTCTGGAAACAAATATTGTCTCAACAACCAACAGCTTGGGACAGAAGATGATAAAATTCAAGTATTTTAGCAATGTGCTCCAGCTTAATTGCAGTCCATCAAAAATTCACTTGAAAGGAGAACCTTACTCACAAGTAGACTTTTTCTCATCAGGTGTTTTGTATCTCAAGTGGGTATTCTGCTTGGCCATCAATGGAGCTCCTACCCTCTGCTGCCTAAGCAGAGATTCAGTGGCCAGATCTACCAAAGGACAATTGGAATGAATGAATTTGTTTAGGCCTTTTTAGAGGAGTAACAACACTTACTACTTCTCGAAATTGCCTGGAGTACATAGGCCCTGACCTCAAAAGCTGTAATAATGTAAAACTAATGAAAGAAGCATTACAACATCACAATGCAAAGTCTGGTATTTGATATTTATGTCCCAATATAAGTGCACATACACAAATCGCATAGTTTGCTTTGCAATGTCATGATACATATCTCCTTATGCATGGACACCTATGGAAGAACAGCATTATTTGAGAACATTCTCTGCAAATGACGCCTCTATTCATCCTCTGTCTTGATCACAATTTTACACTACGGGGTGGATTCTGCCCCTGTCTTAGACCTGTCACAACAGAGAACAATAGCAATAGCAATAGCACTTTACTTATATACCGCTTCATAGTGCTTTACAGCACTCTCTAAGCGGTTTACAGAGTTTAGCATATTGCCCCCAACAATCTGGGTCCTCATTTTACCCACCTCGGAAGGATGGAAGGCTGAGTCAACCTTGAGCCTAGTGAGATTTGAACAGCTGAACTGCTGAACTAGCAATCAGCTGAAGGTCGCAATGCTGCTTTTAACCACTGCGCTATCTCAGCTCCTAAGCTATCTCAGAACTTCCTATCCCTTAAAATATCTCTCAGGAAATACAGGTGAAAGCAAGAGGAACAGAAAAAAATCTAATAGCCTGCATTACTTACCAGGCCGGGCGAGAAAATAATGTGATGCATCTTAATTATTTCTGTACTAGGGCTAAGGAAATGCACATCTGCTCATTGTGCTTTCAGATCTTTCCAAAAAGCTTGTTCATTTCTCCAAATCTGGACTCCCCCCCCCCTGCTTATTACCTGATAGCCATCAAGAAGTTGGGAGGTGAAAAGAGGGAGGAAAGAGACATTATTACTGCAATGTCATTGACAAGTGGGTAAAAGCATTTGGTTAGAGTCTCTCTCTCTCTCTCTCTCTCTCTCTCTCTCTCTCTCTCTCTCTCTCTCTCTCTCTCTCTCTCTCTCCATCCCTCCCTCCCTCTCTCTCTCTGTCTCTCTCTCTCTCTCTCCCTCCCTCCCTCCCTCCCTCTCTCTCTCTTTCCAGAACCCTTTGAGCAGATGGAATTTCTTATTTAATCAACACCTTTTGCTTCCAATCAGCCTGAAAGCTTCAGTTAAAGCTTTTGATGGAAGGCAATTCGGCAGTGGCTAATGGGATACAAGTGTGTACCCTTCAGCCTCTTGCATTCCTCTTGCTGAGCCTTTTAAACTAATCTGAAGAAAAGAAGATAGAGATTTTGGCCACTAGTATGTGGAATTGAGCAATTATTGGACTTGGCAAGGGTGGATTCTCATCTCGAGGCATCATATTTTTGGTAGCAACTTCCACTTAGGAGAGAAAAAGATGAAAGATCTCAAGAGGTTCCACAGAAAGGAAAGGGGATGATGCCAGAACACTTCAAAGATGTTTGATGGGAACTTTTTTTCTATTTAAAAAGCTAAATAATGTTGGCTGTTTTGCTCTTCTCTCAAACAAAGCAAAATAACCCCCCCCCATCCATGTTAAGTAATTTTTAGATTTTTTTTTAGATTTATTATTAGAGTTGGAAGGGACCTTGTAGGTCATCTAGTCCAACCCCCTGCTCAAGCAGGAGTTCCTACACCATTTGAGACAGATGGCAGTCCTTATAATTTTGTTCTTGGTTAAGAATCTGAGAAGTACTTTTAGTGTTCATTAGTGGAATGGGGTTATGGGAGTGATGCCACTGTACATGATTATTGATATAAGGAAAAGAAAAGATTTTGTTTAGGAAAAAAAGAGAATTTATTCTAGTATTGGGTATCAGTGGGCTTTTGAAATACTCCAGCAAGTTAGTGGCAAAAGAAGTTGAGTTGATTGTATCTCTGCATTCCTAAAGGGACAACATCAAAGATGCAACTCCCATTTCTTTGGCATCAACCATCACCTTCAAATGACTTGTAGGAAGAAATCTATAAAAATATATTCCAAGGCAAAACAAACAAACAAACAATAAATAAATAAAATGTCTTGATGTTGAAGAGATCAGGTGGTGGTCAACTTAAAAGAGAATTTGTATAAGACGATGTACTGTTAAAATATGACTTCAGAAAAAATATCTGGAATGATTAAAGATTTTTCAAATTTATATTGGAAATGTGGTCAACAAGAAGGGTTATTTTATTATGTTTTGATGGACTTGTAAATAAGCTAGAAAAGTTTGGATTCAAAAACGCAACAATGATACAAAAATTTTTTAAGGATCAATGTTCAATTGAAATGGGAACTTTTCTTGCTGGGATTAAAGGATAGACAAATAGAAGAATATCAGACTATTTTTAGATATGACCATGACTGCGAGATTATTTGATGGGCAAAAATGGAAAGGCTCTCAGATATTTACAACAGAGAATGGATGGTGAAGATAACAGAACTAGCACAGATGGCAAAATTGACCTGTTTGATTAGATAAAAAAATCAACAACTATGTTTATCAGTTTCTGGAAATCCCTTATGGACTTTTTGCTAAAGAGAGAGAGGGAGGGAGGGAGGGAGGGAGGGAGGGAGGGAGGGAGGGAGAGAGAGAGAGAGAGAGAGAGAGAGAGAGAGAGAGAGAGAGAGAGAGAGAGAGAGAGAGAGAGAGAGAGAGAGAGAGAGAGAGAGAGAGAGGTGAACTTATGATTTATAGTTCTGATGATTAAAAAGGGCAGCTTATGGAAATAAAGTATGATGTAATTTTTTTTTCTATTTCTTTCTCTTTTTTCTATCTCCCCTTTTCACTATTTTATCTATATTTCTTTTCAATATTTGTGTGTGTGTGTGTGTGTGTGTTGTAAGCCGCCCAGTGTCCTTCGGGAGTTGGGTGGCATAGAAGTGTGAATAAACAAACAAACAAACAAACAAATAAATACACACACACACACACACACACACACACACACACACACACACACACACACAGTATATATATACTGCCCAGGTTCAAATCCCGGTAAGGGTATGGCTATCTGATGAGAGCTAAATAGCTTGAAATAGATCTATAATAGTCTCCCTTTTATCAGCAAAAAATGTTACACACACACACACACACACACACACACACACACACACATATATAACACATTTTTTTTGCTGATAATGAAAATGAAGGGAGACTTTCAAGCTATTTAGCTCTCATCAGCTAGCCATACCCTTACTGGGATTTGAACCTGGGCAGCCTGTTTTTTCGACAGAAAACACACACACACACACTCACTCACTCACACACACACACACACAAACACACACACACACACTTTTGCCAATTGGGTCTGCCATGCTTAATGATGTCGTTGATCCATCTTGTTTTAGGTCTCTTTCGTGGGCGCTTTTTATCAAGTGGGATCCATTCTATGACTGCCTTGAGCCATCTGCTATCTCTTCTTCTTGCTATGTGACCAGCCCATTTCATTTCATGGTGGTTATTATTCAGTGTACCTTTCTAAGTTTCCAGTTGGGGGGAAAAAACCCCACCCTAATGGCTATGCCATATGTTGAATGATTGAAGCACTAGACCCACAATTGCCATACAAAGTGGGAATGAATCCTTGTTCTCTGTTCTTCGCTTCACAGAACAAAATACCTTATGCCAGCCCTGTTTGCCAATAACAGTCCAATGATAATAATGTTCTACGCTTTTGAGACTTGTAATAACTATTGTTTGAGATTGGAGCCTAATGGAAGAACTGGCCCTATGAAGGTACAGTATGTAGGATATTTCCATGGAAATGATTCCAAAACTATGGCCAAGAGACAATCTTATAGGGCAACAGGAGTCGGGAAACCTTTCTTCCTCATCCAAAAGTTTCTGCAGGGAAAACTCATGCTTGACCTCACATCCACACTACTGCAATGCACTCTACATGGGGCTGCCCTTGAAGAATATTTCAAAGTGCAGAATGTGGCTGCATGGCTAGTAAATATAACACCTGTATTATGTGAGCTGCATTAGTTGCCAGTGTGCTTCTGGGTGCTGTTTCATCTTTAAAGCCCTTCATAATTTGGGATTGTCACTGTGTGAATATTGTCAGTTGTATGTCTATGCAGGGTGATGCACCCCTATTCTAATATTATGGTATATTCCAATACAAGCAGAACATGTGATATGATCTTGTACGCATGTCCACATTCCTAAACCACCATTAATCACTTTTGACTTAGCTCTTGACCGGAACGGTCACGTTTTCTTAGCAAAGATGTAATTATTCAGGATTTATTGTTTTTGTACCGAAATAAATATTTCTATTAGACTTTTAATCTCGCCTTTATTTCTAACTGTCTGAATTCCAAATCGCCTCTATGAGATTTATTCTCATCTCTCAACAGGGATTGGGTTATTTGAGGGACTGTTGCCCTCCCCGCCCCCAGCCCCCAGTTGTTTCTACCTGTCCAAGCCTATCCAGCAGGATGGTCATGCCCTGGATCCTGCTGGCCAAGGAATGCCAGTTGCTGGAGCCCACAAGGGTGGCTTTTCTGCTATAGCGCCTGCCCTGTGGGACATATTCCCTCAAGACATTAGGCTGGTCTTAACTCTGATGGCTTTTCATAAGGGTTCTGTGGCAGGCCTGGCACTCTGATTGTATCAAGGTTCCCATATCCTGGTTGTGCTAATAACTATCAAATAGAAAACAGAAAAACAGAATAACAGAGTTGGAAGGGACCTTGGAGGTCTTCTAGTCCAACCCCCTGCTTAGGCAGGAAACCCTACACCACTTCAGACAAATGGTTATCCAATATCTTCTTTAAATCCTCAAGTGTTGGAGCATTCACAACTTCTGGAGGCAAGTTGTTCCACTGGTTAATTGTTCTAACTGTCAGGAAATTTCTCCTCAGTTCTAAGTTGCTTCTCTCCTTGATTAGTTTCCACCCATTGCTTTTTGTTCCACCCTCAGGTGCTTTGGAGAATAGGTTGACTCCCTCTTCTTTGTGGCAGCTCCTGAGATATTGGAACACTGCTATCATGTCACTAATCCTTCTTTTCATCAAACTAGACATGCCCAATTCCTGCAACCATTCTTTATATGTTTTAGTCTCCAGTCCTCTAATCATCTTTGTTGCTCTTCTCTGCACTCTTTCTAGAGTCTCCACATCTTTTTTACATCATGGCGACCAAAACTGGATGTAGTATTCCAAGTGTGGCCTTACCAAGTCATTATAAAGTGGCATTAACTCTTCACATGATCTTGATTCTATCCTTCTGTTTATGCAGCCTAGAACTGTGTTGGCTTTTTTGGCAGCTGCTGCACACTGCTGGCTCATATTTAAGTAATTGTCCACTAGGACTCCAAGATCCCTCTCACAGTTACTACCCTCTCACAGTTACTACATATATAATATATTACTTAAATATAATATCTTACTCAGTGATTGTGAATTTTAATGTTTATATTTATGATAGGAATTGATTTTTGTTTGCTACTCAGAATCACTTGTTGAGATGGGTGGCAATATAAAGTGAAAATGAATGAATGAATGAATGAATGAATGAATGAATGAATGAATGAATGAATGAATGAATGAACGAATCCATCCACCCATTGGAGTTGGGTGGCAGTAACAAATTTGAATAAATAAATAAAACAATAAAACAATAAGATTAAGATAGGAGTTGTGGCAAAGCAATCAAATCCCCCCCAATCCAACTGCTTTGATTACTTTGACTTCCTTTGCAGTCATTATTGTCATCCTCTACTACTAAGATTAATGGAAAACATATATACACAGTAAATTGCACACCAAAAAAATGATTAAAAGAAATTATAAAGACCTTTACAAGCACCCCTCAAATGAGTAGATAAAAAGAAACTTTCTTTTTCACCTAAAGGTTGGCTGAAAAAATCTTAATGCTTCATGAACATCATGCTAATGAGGGGATACAGAATCTGTGCTTATTCATTAATTGCTTTTTATTGCACGAATATTCCCCTCAAACCCAATCAACTCTCAGTAGTTTTTGTGGAGGATCTTTAAATGTGGCTGAGGTCTTGCCCTGCTTTGCTCTGCTCTTTCTTCTCCCTCTTCTCCCTTAATCATAAAACTTTCTGGAGTGGCAAAAACGGAACTTTGTCTACAACTCTCTGCTAGCTCTCTCCAACTTTTGGAAAGCTAAAGTGAAGAGAATAAAGAAGAGTTATGGGATTGCAGCTTGATATTAAGGAGGATGAGGAAGAGAAAGAAGGGAGGAAGAAGTAAGGTATGATGGAGTTGTTGTGGTCCGCCAGCGGCCAGCGGAGCTGGCAGCATATTCGGACAGTGAGGTGGTTGGGGAGGAACATGGGCCGGTCTTGGAGTCTGGGGAAGGCTGTGACGAGTGCTCTGCATCTGAGGCAGGGATGGGGCCAGGGTAGTCTGAAAGTTATCAGTTGCCTTTGGAGTCAGACAACAGTGAGGCAGAGGAACAGCTGGAGCCTGTTCCCAGTGTGCACATGCGCAGAGTTGCCAGACGAAGGGAACAGCTGAGGAACAAGGGTCGACATGGGAGTAAGGCCACAGGTGGATGATGCATGGCCCCTCCCATAGGGAATAAAAGAGGAGCAAAAGGGGAGAGGAGTTTGCAGGAGACAATTAGTTCGCTTAATTGGTTCGTGAATCTCAGAGACTTCTTGCCAAGTTTTGGAAGATCTCGGCCTGGCAGCTCTCCAAGCCAGATAAGGTCTGTGACTGTAAATTTACCCTTGAAAGACTTTGCTGGATGTGAATGAGAAGAATTCACAGTAACTTAATAAAAAGGGGTTTTTGTTGGGAATCTGTTGAGTCTGCTTCGTGGTTTGTGGAATCCTAGGTCAGAACAGGAGTGAAGGTGGGGAAGAAAGTGATCCAGAAGGAGAAGTGGGACAAGGAAACTCAAATGGCTTGGCAGCTGTGGAGAATCCAAGAACGTGCAAGGGAAAAGATGGACAGAAACCTTCTCCTTTCCTGGCTGGCTTTTGTGTCTTGAGATACAAGCTGGAAAAAATTGACTTCTAACAGAGGAAGATATTTAATGCCTCCATCCAATCACTTCGGACTTTAATAAGCATTGTTGGTTTCAATATCTGTCCATGGTTTCCTCCTACAGAATTTTAACAAGAGACTGAGACAAATAGAAACATCCATGTCCCCCTCCCAATAGCAAGTTTATAATTATAAGAGTAGGGAGGATGGAGGAGAGAGGAAAAGAAGAGTACAGTATTTGAATCATTGAATGAAAGGTATAGGATTCACTACCACCCCCTATAAAGGAAGATACAAGGACTGTTGATGCTTTCAAATATTGGTGTTGGGGAAGACTCCTGAGAATACTGTGGTCACCCAAGAAGACAAACAAATGGATCCTACAACAAGTCAACCAAGATTTTCAGTCAAGGCACATTTTTTTTTGTCTTTTAATGATCCCTTGCATCGGGGTGAAGTCAGGGCAACTGAATGGAGCTGAGTATTTACTGGCCAGATGCCCTTCCTGTTGCCAATGCGGAGTTTGCAGCAGATATATTCTCATTGTGCCCAGAGAGAGAAATATTTGCCTCTACCTAGGATCGAACTCACAGCCTCCTGATTGAGAGGCAAGAGCTCCACCTCTAGGCCACTGCACCACTCAGTCAAGGCACAAATGACCAGTCTCAAATCCATCCATCCATCCATCCATCCGGGGGTGGGTTCTAACTTACCTCGCTTCCTCCTGTGCCACGTGGGCGCGCACGCATTGTGCGCCAAGCGGTCGCACCACACGAGCATGCAGGCATGAGCAGTGCCGAAAATCAAGCTTCTGCTCATGTGCAGAAGCAAAAAACACCTTCTGCGCATGCGCAGAAGCCAAAAAACAAAATGGCGCTGCCTATGGCACTGCCAATAGAGCCGGTTTGGGGGCATGGCCAACCAGTGATCACTCCCGCTTCGGCGAGCGGGGGGAAATTTCTGCTACCGGGAGCAACCCATCTCTGCATCCATCCCATTTCTACATTTCCCATCTCACCTAGGTGACCGGTGACTACTTCAGACACTATAAGAACCTGCCTCAGGTAAAGGAAAACATGATTCTTGAAACAATTAGTTATCAAAAGGAACTTTTACTGAGAGAAAGTGATTGCAGAGAAGTCAGGTGGAATGTGAAGTTCCAGTGCAAAGTGTAAAGCTACACCAGTTCACTGGTAGCCAATGCAGTGTTGCATTGGTGTTTTGAGAACTCCGAGGCATAGCTTGATAGCAGTTCATCCCCAGGACACAGTGACTTTGGTGTCAGAGTAGAACCGCCTGGGAGGAAGCTCATCTGTCTTCAACATAGTCCCCCTCCCTAAACCCTACACAGTTACAGCAAAAGCAAAAGCATGCAAAGAATGCAACCCTGATATCCTCCTCCCCTCTCCTCCATCAGAATGGCAGCATCCCAGCAGGGGACCTGACAGACACATTATGCAAAGACCCAGAAGCTGTAATGCTGGGAAAGGTGGGAGGAAAGAGAAGAGGATGATCAACTGCAGGATGGTTGAACTCAGTTAAAGAGGTGGTGAGTGCACTGTTGAGAGACCTGAAAGGCTAGGTAAGGGACAGATTGTCATGGGGGAAATCTATCTATATAGTCACCAAGGGCTGACAATGGCTTGATGGCACACAATCTATCAATCCAAACAAAAACCTTACAGAAGTTTCTTCTTCTGTATATATCAATTATTATAAAACATCTAATGAAATTTAACAGGGCTAAGTCTCTTTAATATCTTCATAAATGACCTAGATGAGGGAATAGCAGGAGAACTAACCAAATTTGCAGATGATACCAAGCTGGTGGGAGTAGCAAACACCCCAGAGGACAGACTCAAAATCCAGAGGGACCTCAACAGACTGAAACACTGGGCCCAAACCAATAAAATAAAATTTAACACGGAGAAAAGTAAAATTCTACACCTAGGTAAGAAGAATTAAAAATACACATACAAACTGGGTGAAACCACACTCAATAGCAGCGATTGCGAGAGGGAGTCTTGGTAGACAGCCAACTAAATATGAGCCAGCAGTGTGCAGCAGCAGCCAAAAAGGCCAACACAGTCCTGAGCTGCATAAATAGAGGGATACAATCAAGGACCAGAGAGGTACTAGTACCACTCTATAAAGCCCTGGTCAGATCACACCTAGAGTACTGCATCCAGTTCTGGTCACCACACTACAAAAAAGACATTGAAACCCTAGAGAAAATGCAGAAGAGAGCAACCAGGATGATAAAGGGTCTGGAAAATAAACCATACAAAGAGCGGTTGCAGGAACTGAGCTTGGCCAGTCTGGCGAAGAGAAGGACCAGGGGTGACATGATAGCAGTGTTCCAATACTTGAGGGGATGCCACAGAGAGGAGGGGGTCAGGCTGTTCTCTATGGCACCAGAAAGCCAAACAAGGAATAACGGATGGAAGCTGACCAAGGAGAGATTCAACCTGGAAGTGAGGAGAAACTTTCTGACGGTGAGAGCGATCAACCAGTAGAACAGCTTGCCAGTAGAGGTTGTGAGAGTCCCAACACTTGCGACCTTCAAGGGGAGACTGGACTGCATTCACCCTTGCTGTAAGTTTTCTTCCTGGTCAGTTTCAGTAGCCCTATTTGTTTCCTAACATACAACTCTGCTCCACACCTACCTTGGCAAGGAGAGCTGAAGGCAATTGATCGAAAGATTCCTTTTATTAGCTACTGCTTCTTTCAGTGTACAGAGTTCAATCTCTTATCCTTGTACAATACTCCCACACATCACAACACAGTGTGACTGAAATGGTCAGCTACATCCTCCATACGTTCTAAGAAATAATGTAAACTCACTCGAAAGCTCTCTCTCACTTGGCCCCTGAAAAGTTGATATGTCCTCTAACAGAGCTAGTGTTACAAACTCAGAAGCAAACAAAATGTGATGGAATTTGTTCACTTCTCATTGTTGGATCAAGGTTGGTGGGTGGTAGCTGAATTTCCTCTCTTTTTTTGCTAGTATACTAAAGTTGATTAATCTAAAGGGTCCTTAAGAGGAGAGGTGTTGGGTTGACAGACCTTCCAGGATGTGGAAAGCTTATCAAAAAGAGCACCACCAAAAGATACATATTTGCTAGGGAATACAAACATAGAGCAAAGGGCAAAAAACTTTTAACATCAGTTAAAAGAGAATGTGATTTGCACTATCCTGGAAAGCACCAGGAGATTCCATCAGAGTTTACACCTATTATATGTAAATGCTTTCTGGAGAAATAAGTGTGAGGAGGGATCACATATCCTACATATTTGTGATCAAGAGCCGCAGTGTCGCAGTGGTTAGAGTGCAGTACTGCAGGCTACTTCTGCTGATCACCGGCTGCCAGCAGCTTAGCAGATCGAATCTCATCAGGCTCAAGGTTGACTCAGCCTTCCATCCTTCTGAGGTCAGTAAAATGAGGACCCGGATTGTTGGGGGCAATAGGCTGACTCTGTAAACCATTTAGAGAGGGCTGGAAAGCCCTGTGAAGCGGTATATATGTCTAAGTGCTATTGCTATTATTTTATCAAGAAAAATGGTAAACAAGGTACCTTTATACAAGGTACACATTATTAAATGCATTTACAACTTGAGTCATCCTTTCCAAGGGTAAAATTTGCATATCATATGTAACCACAATTGATGCATTTTAGCTCTTTTATCAGGAAGGATTGTAAACAAGGTATAAGTTATTAAATGCACTTACAGACTCAGTCATCCCTTACAAAGATGCACCATAGGCAACTACAATGAAGCCAATATTATGTCAGTGTTGACAATGCAATTAAAAATTCTTTATTCTTAAAATATCATCTATCCTTCCCATGTAATGTAAACGCTGACTGGAATCTTGTTTCTCTGAATAAAAATGTGTGGTTGATTGTCTTGTTAGCATTCAAAATATTGTTTGATAAAATCTTAGAAGTTTCCCAAAGAGAAGTCTTGCAAATATACTTCAACTGAAGAGTTTAGAAGTCCACAATAATTTGTTACAATGATACCATTTTTCCCTTGTTGCCTTGTACAAAAGTTTGATTATTGCTGGTCAAAGACCCCAACTGACAATCCAGTTATGAAACTTCCTGCTTGGAAATGTTCACTAGTCATCAACCCACTATCCTTTTGGTCAATGTTTCTCAACTTTGGCAACTGGACGATGTGTAGACTTCCTACTCCCAGAACTCAAG
>JALIGW010000027.1:2102500-2432500 GCA_023053685.1 Diadophis punctatus similis
ATAAGCTTTGAAGATAGAGATCAAAACATCCTCATTGACCTGAAAAGCAGGAGGAAGAATATGTATACAGGTAGTCCTTAAGTTACAGCCATTCATTTAGTGACCATTCGAAGTTACAGCAGCAATGAAAACAGTGACTTATTACCTTTTTTCACACTTATAACCATTGCAGCGTCCCTGTGGTCATGTGATCAATATTCAGATGCTTAGCAACTGGTTCATATTTACGATGGTCTCAGGGTCATGTGATCATCTTTTGTGACCTTCTGATGAGCAAAGTCAATAATTTCCAAATTTGTTCCAAGATTTACTTAATACTAACTTAACAATCACAGTGATTCACTTAACTACTGCGGGAAGAAAGGTCATGAAATGGGGGAAAATCCCCTTATCTCACTTAGCAATAGAAATTTTGGGCTCAATTGTGGTCGTAAGTCAAGAACTACCTGTATTCCCTAATATACCCTAATTCTCTGCAATGCATCTATTTAGTAATCTTCTTGTCTCTATTTGGGAATATAGAACAGGGGAAGAGTTGAATCACAGGGTTTGGTATGACGTTTTGACCAACATCCATTTTTCAGTTCTCAACTTGGAGCTTGTCAGCCTCCACACTGCCTGCTTGCTTCGGCTGCCATAGAAATGGGGGGGAGGTTAGGTATTTGGGAGGGGGGAGATGTGCTGGAGGTGTCTCTGCTTGTGTTTGATTAGGGGCCTAGGGAGGAAAGTTCTCATCATGTGCTGCCAGGCTACATAGACATGTTTACAGCCTGCTCAAGATCAACTGCTTTGACGGACCAGATGTGGAAGCCCAAATGGCCGGTGTACCCACCCGACATCTTGGGACATTGGGATTAGATGATTTGCCCAGAGGGGTTCTGAGGGGAGGGTTTGGGGACTCTTTGTATATGCATTTACGCGCCTTTTGCCTCAGATCTTGCTTTCATTTTGTCGCTATCAGTTCTTGTCTAGTAAAAGTACTCTTCTCTATCAATATGGAGTTGGAGTTTTTCTTTCCTGGATTTTGAACGGAAGCTTTGGTTTGTATGATATTATTTGACCTTGTTAGATCTCTATAGCTACCTGACCCCACGGTTATATTAGGCATGGATTTACAGCTTATTGTGTGAATATTTGACAGAATTGTCTATGGAGATTCTCAGTCATCCAGGTCATGGTTGTCCCAAATATGCTTTTTCAAGAAACAACTGGACTTTCTGGTTTTTCTTTGAAGATATTTTACTTCTCATCCAAGAAGCTTCCTCTTCTCAGAGCTGAAGAAGCTTCTTGGATGAGAAGCAAAACGTCTTCAAAGAAAAACAAGGAAATCCAGTTTGCCTCTTGAAAAAGCACTTTTTGGATTTGACAGAGTTATTAGAAATGATCGTATCTACTGTAGCTCTCATATAGAGGAAGTTAAACATGTTTAACCTATAAACCTGCCCAGGGTCACCTCATAAGGGAAATGGGTGGCATAAAAATGTAATAAGCAAACAAACAAATGTTTTTAATTCAAGATCACCTGGTTATCTAGACCAGTATTTTTCACTTTAGTAACTTGAAGATGCGTGAACTTCAACTCCCAGAATTCCACAGCCAGCAAGCTTTGTTTCTTAACCAGGGTGGAAGCAAACATTTTGTTATTATGGTACTGAAGTTATTCTTAATTTTCATTGAACATGGCATCCATTAACTCAAGCTTTGACCAATGGATTCTTAGTATCTCACTAAGCAAAACTGGATGAAAGTATACTTCAGACTAAGTCACTAACCAATTGAGACCAAACTGAACCAGTATTGTAGTTAAAGTCCCAATTCTCAAAAAGAGCAGATACAAAATATATTTGAATAGAGGTAGATAGTAATGAATGCAATTCCAGGAACTCAAAAAGCTTTGACAGTTTCCTACCTAAATGGGCAATCTCAGAATAATGCTGTTTTATTTAGTATAGTCAGTTGGATGGGTTGGAAGCTTAAATAGTACTGCAAGAATGAGGTGGGACAGAGAGATCTAGATTTAAATCCCACTTAGAAAGACTTTTGGGGTGGCCTTGGGACAATCGATGGCTGGCTGGCTTTACACATTGCCCTAAGCATGAAGAGAGTACATTTGATATGTCTAAGTATGCTGTGTGGGAATAACAATTTTGGCTTATTCAGCAACCCTTGGTTAAAATAAACCATGTCTTAGTATAATTAACAAGCCTAGCCTTCTTCTTATTGCTTCACAGGGACATGTTAAGAACAAAATTGGAGCAGAAAAATGTTGCCTCGAGTTCTTGGAAGAAGGGATGGATATAAATCTAATGAACAACAAACAAATAAATAATAACTGCAGCCTTTAGGAGCCAGTAAATTGCACGTACTCCCAACGATGAAAAATACCTTTTAATTAACTTTCTTTCTTTTTTTTTACTTTCTGTGCTGTTGGCTGCAGTAGTACTAATAGTAGTAGTTATTAAGTTTGTTTTCTGTGTTACTTAAAGACGTTGTTTCAAATTGGAGTTGTAAATTGTGATTTTTAACCTATTTTGTAAGGTGCTCTGGGAAAACATATTTTCAAGAGCGGAATATAAATGTTAAGCAAGCAAACCTGGCTTCAAATGAGAACTTGCGGTCTATTCACCCTTGATGTCCTGAATGGAATCAGGACATTGGTTTGGAACTGATTCTTAGCCAGGCCATGGGGAATTTGCCCAGGAGTAGGGAAGGCAAGTTAGTTGTAATGGAAGAAATGCTTAACAGGATGTTGAAGGAGTTCCCCATCAATATGTACTAAGGGGATTCTCTATGGAGAACGAAAAGAGGATTGATAAACCCTACAGGCCCCACAATACCTCTATGTTTGTCTCTTCAATATCCTATCTATCTCTTCCTAAATATGATTTTAGTCCTACCTGTTGGGAAACTGCTAGCTTGGCTGGAAGGAAGGAAGGGTAAAGTGAGGGCCTAGCTTAGAATCCTTGTGCAGCCATAAGTGGCATATGCTTGACCTCCCCCAAGCTCCATGAAGCCTTATCTGGTCATTCCCAGGGAACAAGCAGTCTGTTGAGATTAATGTCAGGAACAAACAGCCATAACCACTTGAGAATAGCTAATGTCAGTAACTATTGTTATTGAGATTCTTGTAACAATGTGTAGTAAACAATAAAGTTATTGACTTTGGCTATTCATGAGAGGTTATGACTGTTTACTCTTGACATTAATCTCACTAGGCTGCTTTCCTTCCCCTGGGGATGATCAGATAGGACTTTGTGGAACTTAGAGGAGGTCAAGCTTATGCCATTTGCAGCTGTGCAAGGATTCCAAGCTAGGTCCTCTCTTGACCCCTCTTTCCAGCCTAGTTGGTAGTTTCCCAGCTCAACCTGAGTGATCAACTGCTACCTTCCTTGTAGCAGACAGTTACGGTGAGGTTATATATTCTTGTTTTCCTTTGAAGATGGAAGCATTGTTGTTCTGAACTCCAAGTGTTGCACCCATGGGAAATGTACTCCACAAAATGGTTGCCTGTCAAGTCATGAAAAGCAAAACATTAAATCTGCAGGACACCAAACTGTCATAGGCCAAGAGGCAAAGACTGCTAACAAATCAGAGAAATACACAGAAATAATAAATCAAAGCATAGAGGAGGGGTGGAAGGGGGAGGGAATCTTTCAGGTTCTTAACATTTCCTCTTAGGTTTTTGTTTTTTTCCTTTGACACATCTCACTGAACATCTCTTCAAGCCATAGTTGCTCATCATTTTTAGAGCTAGAAGAGATACACAAAAAGGCAAAGAGCAGATTCTCATGTTTGAAAGAATTGTAAAAGAAAATCTTATTTTATGAAATGGAATGAAAACTGGCAGGCAAGATACAAAGGGATATATTTGTCCAGCACTATGTAACCTTTGGTTTTCTGGCTTTGTAATTTTACTTCAACCTAGATATTCTGGCTTGTAAATAAACCAACCAACCAAAAATAAATACAGGGAGGGGGACTTAACATCGGATGCAAACCCTATCATTGTTTTCAAGTTTGCTGTTATAAATTGAAAACTTGTGAATGTTTCGGAAAAGGTTTTTCTTTATAGGCAGGTTCCTACTTTGGATTACACCTGTATTTGGGAGAAAAATAAAGCAAGAGTCTCAGTGGATTTTACTCCATTAGTCATTGCTGACTATAGGGAACAGTGCTCACCTTTGTTTCGAGGCCATGAGCCAGCAATGTCTGAAGATGTTTTTGTGGTCATGCGCCATGGTGGCGCAGTGGTTAGAATGTAGTATTGCAGGCTAATTCTGCCTACTGCTAGCAGTTCAACTCTGACTAGCTCACGGCTGACTCAGCCTTCCATCCTTCCAAGGTTCCAAGAACCCTTGGTCCCATGAATGAATTGAATTGTATGGAGTTTTCAATTGTTGTTTTTAATGCTTTTAATGCTTTTAATAATTATTGCTTTTAATGTTTTTTCTATATTTATTGTTTGCATGTAGATTTTTTATTGTTGTGAGCCGCCCAGAGTCTCTGTGGAGTGTAAATAAATAAAGGTCAGTAAAATGAGGACCCAGATTGTTTGGGGTAATATGCTGACTCTGTAAACGCTCAGAGGGTGTTGTAAAGCACTATGAAGTGGCATATAAGTCTACGTGCTATTGCGATTGCTATGACATTGTGGAGAAATATTTGGGAGATACATGCAATTTCTTAGATCTGAACTTTTGCATTTTTTAAGAGGGCAGTTTTTTAGACTCTCCTTCAACCTTGAGTGAAGTGCACTGTGCATTGCAATGAACTAATTCTGAAGCCTTCCCTTCCAAATCCATAGGGACGTCATAGTTTGGGAATAAGGCAGGCACAGCCAACAAATGAAGACAAGGAATGAATGCATTATGTGATGACACCATCACAGATATGATCTCATCTGGAAGTCATTTCAAGTTTGTTGCTAACACTGGTGCTCTTTAGTGTGTGGTCAATTTGTTAACAAAGGCTCTGCCTCCCAGATGGAAGGGAGAGAAATATCTTGACTTGTCACAGTCTACAACGGGGGTCGCCAAACTTGGCAACTTTTAAGACTTGTGGACTTCAAGTCCCAGAATTCTCCAGCCAGCTCTCTGGGTTGAAGTCCACAAGTCTTAAAGTTGCCAAGTTTGAAGACCTCTGGTCTACAAAAATAAACATCTGATTATGTATTAGATTTTTTTATATCACCTTTATTGTTTTTATTAATAAGGCAGCAAACATTCCTAATACTCCTTCCTCTTCCTATTTTCCCAACAACAACAACCCTGTGAGGTGAGTTAGGTTGAGAGTCACTGCCACCAAAGCCACCCAGCCAATTTTCATGCTTAAACCAAAACTCATCGCTTCCTGGTTTCTAGCCTGGTGACTTACCCCTAGACCAGGGGTAGGCAAAGTTGGCTCTTCTATGACTCGTGGACTTCAACTCCCAGACTTTCTGAGCCAATCATGCTAGCTCAGGAATTCTGGGAGTTGAAGTCCACAAGTCATAGAAGAGCCAACTTTGCCTACCCCTGCCCTAGACCAAACTGGCTAATAAATCCTGATTATTTTTTTTTCTTCTGTGATTAACATTATCAGGTGACATTGTGTCATTTTTCTGTCTTTCAGGTCTTTGTCAACCACTCATTCATTCAGCATCTCTCAATGCCTTCCTTAGCTCCTTCATTCCTGGGCATGCATGCCACTGTGTAACCATGAGCAAAGCCTTCCATAGTATGCATGAGGCTTGTAAGATATACCATATTTTTGGAGTATAAGACGCACCTTTCTCCCCCCCTAAAAGAGGCTGAAAATTTGGGTGCCTCTTTTACTCTGAATGTAGCTTTTTCGAAGCTTTTTTTTCCCAGCCCTAACGAGGTGCTAACAATCTTCCCGGCTCTTCCTGGCTTGTTTTCATTGCTACTCCCTCTGAAAAAGTTTTTTCAGCCCCAAGGAGGTGCTAAGGATCTTCCCAGCTTGCAGGATTTTTTCATTCCTACTCCCTCCGAAGAAGTTTTTTTCCAGTCCTAAGTCTTTGCAGGCTTGTTTTCACTGCTATTCCCTACGAAAAAGGTTTTTTTCAGCCCTAACCAGGGGATAAAATAATGTGCTGAAGCTGACCAGACTAAGGACGCTAGCCAGATGAATACCTGGTAGGTAGATTCCCCCCCCCTATTTTCCTCCCCCAAAACTAAGGTGTGTCTTATACTCCAGTGCATCTTATACTCTGAAAAATGCGGTAATATTCCATAACTTTCTGAAGTGTGTAAGACTTAATATTCATTTGGTGCTTCATATTCATTTTTCCATATGGCCTCTTTTAAAGTAGATGTAAAAGTTATATTTTCAGAAGCTAAAGAAGTGGGAGAGATTGGATTTCAGATCAATTTAGTCTTCATTTGTTTCGAAAATCACTTATTTTACTTTTCCAAGACTCATATCCTTCATCAAGATAAGCCAAAATATATTTGCCACTCTCAAATTAGTTTGTGGATTAGTGTGCTAATAAAATGAACAAAGGGCATAATTTTTTTAAAAAAGGGGATTAATGATAGTCATGGAAGACTGGCATCCTAAGAACTACTTTAGCCAAGAATGTAAGCTTATCACTTGATATTGAACTTGGGGACAAACAAGGAGAAGGGCTGGATTATTGGAAAGAGGGTCTTGGATGAGACTGTACCTTGGTCTATTTCCTGGTGAAGAATTTATTACCTCCAAGCAGTAGTGGGTTCTAAAACCCGTTGCTACCGGTTTGTGTGCGTGCTCGTGCTCGTGCGATGCTTTTGCACATGCGCAGAAGCATCCCCGGTGGGTGGGCAGAGCCTCATGCTGCCGGCGCTAACGGTTCACAGAACTGGGCCGAACCGGGAACAACTCACCGCTGCCTCCAAGGTTCCTGAGACAGCACTGTTCCTTACATATGAAAGCTTGAAGGCTGATAATCAGACATTAGACTAACAAACAATAAATGTTGAAAGCTGTTAATACCAAGAATAAATCCGACATAATGAAATCAAGGCTATTGCATCATGTCTATATGCAGCACTTAGTCACAAGGAATAGGAGGAGAGGATATAATATTCTTTTCTAAACAATAACATTATATAATAAAATTATCCCTTCTCCCTCCCTCCCTCTCTCCCCACCATTCATATTTTCTTTCCTCACTCCCTCCCTCTCCACCATTCATATTTTCCTTCCTTCCTTCCTTCCTCCCTCCCTCCCTCCCATCCCACTATTTATCTTTTCCTTCCTTCCTTCCTTCCTTCCTTCCTTCCTTCCTTCCTTCCTTCCTTCCTTCCTTCCTTCCTTCCTTTCCTCCCTCCCTCCCTCCCTCCCTCCCTCCTGCCCCACTATTTATCTTTTCCTTCCTTCCTTCCTTCCTTCCTTCCTTCCTTCCTTCCTTCCTTCCTTCCTTCCTTCCTTCCTTCCTTCCTTCCTTCCTTCCCTCCCTCCCTCCCTCCCTCCCTTCTTTTATGACTTGTATACATCTGAGGAATACTGTCAGAGTCCAGACTCTGTCATTCAGAAGGAGGAGGGTCTTGGCTCTGTTTGATCAAAAGGTTATAACATATCCAGATCCCAGACACCTGGGAGCCTCTTCATCTTAAGATAAGGTTTTATGGGGGGTATCCAGATCCCAGACACCTGGGAGCCTCTTCATCTTAAGATAAGGTTTTATGGGGGGTAATTGAACGGAAGAGTGAGGCTGGGAAATGTATCCATCTGTCAAACATTTGTGGATTGATTATGCTGAATGGGGTGGGGTGTTAAGCTTAAAAAGACTTGTCTTGCCCGAAGGCATTTAGACCTTGCTTTGAATTGAATGGATGTATACAGATGCAAATAAAGGAAATCCTTTTGAAAACCTTGGCTTGGCTCAAAAGTTCGTTCCTTGATTGTGGCTGGGAAGACATACCTTACAAATACCAAGACATCATAACCCCCACATTATTTGCCTGATTTAAAAACAACCCACTCACCCTCACAGTTTTTTTAAAAAAGTCATTTCAGAACTTAGTTTGGGTGATTTTATTTATTTGTTGATGCTGTTTTTTAATCAACAAGCATTTTGTTGATGCTTGTTGAATCCTGCAGGTTAAACAGAAGGCACTTTCAGATTGAATTTGATGACAAAAGAAACCAGCAAATCCAAAATGGTCATTTCAAGTTCTCTGTGGAGCCTTTACTAAGATGTGAAGACAGGGCAAAGGGAAAGAGTATCTCTCGCCTGAGAAAAAGCAGGGAGAAGTGGATTCCAATATTTGAGATTAAATAAGTGTGGTTGAAGACGATACCAAAGGAGACAGCAGGCCTCTCACTTTGCTTTAGAAGCAATGAGGTGCTATAGATGTGATAAACAGCTAATGTTTTTCAGGGATGTGGAACTTCTTTTTTCTTAGATATTTTTTGAAACACTACAAGAAATGGAAGAAGCATATACACTTGGTGGAACAAGAATGGATAAGCAACAAATCTGACCTATCATAAAACAAATATATTCTAATACAGTATTTTCCAATCTTGGTAACTTTAAAATGTTTGAACTTCAACTCCCAGAATTCCCAGCCAGCATGACTTGATTACATGGTTACAAACTGATTATATGGAAATTGATGGCTGGACAATGGAAATTGATTCTCTAGTTTCTTCAGATCAAGTAAGCTCAAATGAAACCTTTACTATAGTCAAAAAATAAGTGGTCACATACAGACTAAACCCAAATGCAAATGGGAAAAATACATGTGTAAATAGGGAGGTAGACACAGAGAAAGAAAGACACAGAGAGAGGGGGGGAGGGAGGGGGGGAGGGAAGGAAGGAAGGAAGGAAGGAAATATTTTCAAGCACAAGAAGAGATATTTATTTATTTATTTATTTTATTAAATTTATATGCCGCCCAACTCCAAAGGACTCCAAAGGATAATGAATATGGAAGCACAAATTTCGGAAATCTGGAATGATTTATTCTAGTAATGGTCAAAAAGAAGAAGTGACAAATCAAGATTTCTTCAGGATAGGATGAATAACAATTATTTGGAATTTCCTGTAGATTAAGCAAGAAGGGCACATAAGTAGTGAACTGTGAGAACTTCCTTGAGGGACAGAAGGTGGAGGAGTTGCAATCTAGGCAAAGATCAGAGGTAATGGAGCTGTGGCAAATGTCTCAGAAGGGATTTTCCAGGTTTCTTGGCCTGTGAAGGCAACTGGGGGAGCGGAGAAGAAATGTACTTTCAAACTTCCAATGTTCTGTTACTTTAACTTTACAATGAAGGTAGTGTTGGTACTCATGGTTGCTGTTTCTTGTCTGGTGTTCCTCTAAGGGCAGTTTACATGACTCAATGACTCTAACCTGACCATTATTGGAATGCCCCAGAAGAATGGCAGTGAACACCTGAAAAAAATGATAATGATAACCATATAGGAAGATGATCCATACCCATTTGGTAAAACCCATATGATGCAAGCTTAGGAAGTAGACTTAGATGGTTTTGAATAACAGTGCCTCATATATTGTATTTGCCAGTCAAGTCACATGCCATATATCCATATGTCATATAGTCAAGGAATTCTGGCTGGCAGGCTCCAGGAGAAGACCTTTTTCTGCTTTGGTTCCTGCCTTTTGGAATATCTTATCCCCCTGGGGTGATATCTGCTCCCACCCTCTCAACCTTCTGTAAGAGCCCGAAGACCTGTCTCTGCCAGATGGCTTGAGGGGGTGGATTAACTAATAGCAGCTCCCCTCCCCCCTCCCAATACATTCTGTTCCCTTCCTCTCCAACTTTTAGTTTTAGTTATAGCCTGTATTTTTATTGTGATTTTATACATATATACATACAGTATAAGGTAAAGGTAAAGGAGTCCCTGTGGATTTTACTCCTCTAGTCACTGCCGACTCTAGGGGGTGATGCTCATCCCTCTTCCAAGGCCATTGAGTCAGCACTGTCCGAAGACATTTCCATGGTCATGTGGCCAGCATGATGTCATGGAGTGCTGTTACTTTCTTGCCAAAGTGGTACCTATTTATCTCCTTGCATTTATATGCTTTTGAACTGCTCGGTTGGCAGGAGTTCGGGCAAGGATGGGAGCTCACCCTGCATATCTCTCTCTCTCTCTCTCTCTCTCTCTCTCTCTCTCTCTCTCTCTCTCTCTCTCTCTCTCTCTCTCTCTCTCTCTCTCCTCTCCCTCTCCCTCTCCCTCTCCCCCTCCCCCTCTCCCTCTCCCTCTCCCTCTCCCTCTCTCTCCCTCTCCCTCTCTCTCTCATCTATCTATCTATCTATCTATCTATCTATCTATCTATCTATCTATCTATCTATCTATCTATCTATCTATCTTTATCTATCTTCTATCTATCTATCTTCTATCTATCTATCATCTATCTGTCTATCTATCTATCTATCTATCTATCTATCTATCTATCTATCTATCTATCTATCTATCTATCTATCTATCTATCTATCTATCTATCTATCTATCTATCTATCTTCTATCTATATCTATCTATCTATCTATCTATCTATCTATCTATCATCTATCTGTCTGTCTGTCTATCTATCTATCTATCTATCTATCTATCTATCTATCTATCTATCTATCTATCTATCTATCTATCTATCTATCTATCTTCTATCTATCTATCTATCTATCTATCTATCTATCTATCTATCTATCTATCTATCTATCATCTATCTTCTATCTATCTATCTATCTATCTATCTATCTATCTATCTATCTATCTATCTATCTATCTATCTATCTATCTATCTATCATCTATCTATCTATCATCTTACTTTTTTGAAAGCCGTCTCACTGAATTGTGTGGGCAGCCATATAAATTCTCTAAATAAAAATAACATTTAGGGCGTTTGTGAGCTTTATTTGAGGCTCTCTTAAAAGACCGCTAAGGAGTGAAGTTTGCCAATAACTGGTTTTTACCAACTTGCCCTAAAGTAATCTCTTGGAACCAGTGGGGTCAGAACCACTGGGAATGAATTTAACTTTAGCCAAAGGTTAAAAGGTTAGGACCTATTCCAGCATCCCTAGAGCCCAAGTCCATCTCTGAATGTGGAGCAGCATTCTTAATACATTATGAAACTACAAGGATAGAAGTAACAGATTTTGACGGAATAGCTTCAAGTATATCAAACTTTCTCAAAGTATAGACTTGGCCACTGCAGAGAAGTTGAGAAATGACCTTGGCTATGAAGACTTTGCAAGATGCAGGGATAAAGTGAGCTCTTTCTGAACCGAAAAATCTTGGGATAGCTGAATGTTGCTATGCTATGCTAAGCAATGTTTGCCAGATACAAGAAATGTTCTCTCCAGGACAGTATGGTCTGGAACAGCACTCCAAGGTATTCATAAATGAGTACTTGCATTCCCATTAATTTGCCAATTATGGATTTTATGATAGTTTTGTGCAAATACCAAGACTTTAGTTTTCAGATAGTTATTACTGGTTTTTCCTCTGAGTAGGAAGACGCCAAAGTCCTCAATGACCTTCTCATTCCAGCCTAAGAGATGGACAGGATTCAATGCTGTCTCCTTATGAAAGAGGTAGAGCCACTCAACCTACTGATACAGGAGGGGGGAAATAGGAGCAGGGGGTTGCTGGATTAGTAAGTTAAAAAGTAGAGTGGCTAGAGTGCAGCCTTGCCTTGCTCTCATTTGAGTAACAACAGCCCAACAGCCCAAAGGAGATGCCCAACCTTCCTCCCCTTTGCGGCTTTGCCCCAAATGCTACAGGTAGACGGAGACTCTGCAAAGGGGATGGCTCTCTCCAGGCAGCCGCCTGTCCCGGCCTCGCCGAAGTCACGCACGCCTTTCGCGATGGGGCTCGAAAAGCTCCCAGAGGCAACACGGAAGTGAAATGTTCCCAGTTCGCTCTTGCCTGTCAGTCATTGCAGAGCCGATGGAGCCAGTGGTGGTCACGGCATGGGGCTTCCCCTGCCCACTTCCCCCGCCCGCCTGGATGCCGCCATGAGTTCTTTTGCCTTCTGCGCATGCGCAAAGCGTTCTGCATGTGCAGAGGGCAAAATAACTCAAATGGCGGCATCCAGGCGGGTGGGGGGAAGTGGGTGGGGGAAGCCCCGTGCCGCGACTGCCACTGGCTCCATCGGCTCTGCGACGACCAACAGGCAAGAGCGAACCGGGAGCATTTCACTGCTGCAAACATACGAAGCAAGTGGAGACCTCGCCCAGATCTGGAGACTTCGCCCAGATGCCGCCATTTGGGTTCTTTTACCCTCTGCGCATGCACAGAATGCTTTGCGCATGCACAGAATGCTTTGCACATGCACAGAGGGTAAAAGAACCCAATGGCGGCGGCAGGGTGGGTTGCGGTGGGGGCGTGGGTTGTGGGGCGCAATATCATGGGCAGGCTTGTGGCAGTGGGGCGGGAGCTGAGGATGCCGGGGTGACCCCTGGGAAATGGTCGTTCCACCCCCAAAGGGGTCGCAACCCCCAGGTTGGGAACCGCTGCCCTAAGGGATAATATCACAAAGTGATGCTGAAATGGCAAGACCAAAAGAGAAGAAACATACTTTTTATCCATTGAGGATCCCATTAGTTTCCCTTGGAATGAAATAAAAGTCTAATTTAATGTTGACAAAAGCTGTGAAAAGGAAGCCGCTGGACTGTGAAGAATATTTATCAGCTAAATGATGGAGGACCAGACAATGGTCAAAAATTAATCACCCCTTCTGAAGCTTATCTGCTCTTCAATGACAATGTTTTCTCTTTCAACCCAGTCTAATAGTTTTAATTAAAGATATTTCACATATAGCTTGCTGATCATATTAAGCAAATTGATTGGTGTCTAATGGGAAATATTTATCTGGTCCTTGGTGCACCCGAGCTTGCAGATGTTTCATTATCCAACTAGGTAATATCATCAATGCTACACTGATGATGTTACCTAGTTGGGTAATGAAATGTCTGCAAGAAAACAACCAAGCTGAGAGAACCAAGGACCCCACAGTTTAACCCTGACCTATAAATAACCTTGTTGAAGCCTGGTATTCAACGAACAGGTCAATCAATCTGCAACCAATCTATGAGTCTGTAAGAAGCCGGATCAATAGAGCGATCAACCAATGACGGCATTGACTACTAGTTGACTCACATGACCTACTCATCCTACCCTGTGAGGGTCATCTGGTGATGGGGTCACCCTGACTGGTGGTCATGTGACCAGTCAGGGTGCCCTCACCACTAGGTGACCCTCACACTGCGTGACCAGTCGATCATGCGACCAACGGTTCACATAAGATCTATAAAAGCAGAACAAAACTGAAACAAGACACAATGTTCTGCTGGTGACGTTACCTAGCCTGGTGTTGAAACGTTAAGAAACTAAACAACAAGCTCGGAGAACAAACTATCATCCGCACAAATATCCTCTTCTATCAGGAAGGGTCTAGTCCAGTGATGGCGAACCTTTTTTTCCTCGGGTGCCGAAAGTGCATGCGTGCATGCTATTGCACATGCGCAAGTGCCCACATCCATAATTCAATGCCTCGGGAGGGCGAAAACGGTCTCCCTCGCCCCCCCGGAGGCCCTCTGGAGGCCGGAAATGGCCCATTTCCCAACTTCTGGTGGGCCTGGTAGGCCCATTTTTCTCCTGCCCCAGGTCCCAGAGGCTTCCCTGGAGCCTGGGGAGGGCAAAAACGCCCTCTCCAGTCTCCCCGGAGGCCCTCCGGAAGCTGAAAACACCCTCCCAGAGCCTTCGTGCAAGCCAAAAATCAGGTGGCCGGCGCGCACATCAGCGCTGGAGCTGAGCTAGACAACAGCTCACGTGCCAGCAGATATGGCTCCATGTGCCACTTGTGGCACGCGTGCCATAGGTTCGCTATCACTGGTCTAGTCTATTTCTTTTGTTTCTGTAGAGTGAGAAAGTCAGAAAATGTACTGGGCAGATAGTGGATGAATAGGGTAGCCACATCACTTTAGCTGAATTTTTCTGGAACTCTCATTTGAAGCTATTTTATGAAATGTAGTAGTATTTTGCTTCCATGGGAAGAGTATAGCAATTCTAGAGCTTTGCTCCACCCAGTAAGCCAGTGGCTTCTAGGCATGAGCTTAAGTCACTCTGCTGATGACTAACTGAATGAGATTCACCAAGCCAGGATTCTTTATGGAGGTAAGAACACCTTGAAGGACTACATCTTCAGTGAAACAACCTTGGTGGTTGCCTTGACACTTCTAGCTGCTTGGTCCTATTTTTTTCTCTCCCCTCAAATGTATCATCTTCTTTTTGGTCTGTCTAGGTTTGTGCCTGTCACTGCATTTTGCAGCAACCAATTCCACAAGTTAACTATGCAACATGCGAAGTATTGATCAAAAGGCTCCAGGATCCTGTGGGCATCACAAGGATTACAGGAAAACCTTGGTTACCAGGAAAATGTGACTGAAACACATCACAATTGAGAGATCAGAAAGCTGAACTACTCACGTGTTTTTATCAAGTTTTTAAAAAGAACACAAGCAGGAATTGCCTCACGGCTTTAGAAGTGCTTATGTTTCTCAGCAACCCAGACAATAATATATCACGCTATATTGAGAAGACTAGGCTATAGCACATTGGTTTCACCTTTGAACATCTGTCTATGAGAAAAATAATTACAATTTCCCAACTCCTAGCTTGGTTAACAAACACAAGTTCTTTGGCTCCCCCCAGCCTTCTTTTGAATGTATCAGACAGAAAAAAGGTGTGTGTATATGAATTACCACTTGGTTGTATTTCATATTTCTTTCAGTAGACTACTCCAGAGGATCTAGATCAGAGGTGGCCAAACTATGGTTCTTTGAGGACCTGTGGACTTCAACTCCCAGAATTCTTGAGCCAGCCATGCATGCATGGCTGGCTCAGGAATTCTGGGAGTTGAAGTCCACAGGTCCTCAAAGAACCATAGTTTGGCCACCCCTGATCTAGATAGACTGCATCATGTTCTAAGTATTCAGAGAAACTAAATCCTTCATCAGATCAGTTCACAACAGTGCATCTGCCAAGTTTTATTAACTTAGAAAATAGAGGGATAACAAAGATATAGAATTGGTACTATATATGACTCATACTTAGAGATGTTCAGATATCTCCCAAAGAATAGAAAAAGAGAACAGGATCTTCATCTCTCCCACACTTTCTATCTGTTGAGCTTTCAATGTCAGGGTGAAGAGTTTCTACATGCTTGCAATACCCTAATTGACGTACATCTAAACACCTTCATATTGCCACCAAGTCTGGAAGTGGCTAATCTCTCCTCACTAAAGTTCTGGGAGACAGTTCTTGTGTGATCCCCTTTCCCTTTGCTGTCAGCTTTCTCTCTGATTATCTCGGCATTTCTCAATCTTGTCAACTTTAAGATTTGTGAACAAGGTTGGGAACACTGCCCTATCTCATTAGCTCATTAGTGGCAAGGCCTTATACCAGTGTTTCCCTACCTTGGAAACTTGGAAGATATCTGGACTTCAACTCCCAGAATTCCCCAGCCAGCAAATGATGCCTGGGGAATCCTGGGAGTTGAAGTCCAGACATCTTCAAGTTGCCATGGTTGGGAAACACTGCCTTAGACTGTCCATTCTTATCAACAAGCCAAGGAGTTGTCCAACAGCCAGAAGCACTGTTATTATACTTTTGTTGAATCGACAGAGAGCTGTCCATTGCTGGAACAGATAGGAACTGAGTTGTTCTTTGGCAAATCAATCAATCAATCAATCAATCAATCAATCAATCAATCAGAAAAGAGCTGGAAAGGACTTTGGAAGTCTTCTAGTCAAACCCCCTGCTCAAGCAGGAGATCCTATACCAGTGATGGCGAACCTTTTTTTCCCCTGGTGCCGAAATAGTGCACACACGCGCTATTGCACGCGTGCGCATGCCCACACCCATATTCAATGCTCCCCCACGCACCACTGCTCCCCCATTTCCTGACTTCCAGTGGATCCAGTAGGCCCATTTTTGGCCCTCCCCAGGCTCCAGAGGCTTTCTTGGAGCTTGGGGAGGGCAAAAAACGCTCCCCCTGCCACCCTGGAGGCCCTCTGGAGGCCAAAAACGCCCTCCCAGAGCCTCCGTGCGAGCCAAAAATCAGCTGGTGGGCGCCCACATGCACGCTGGACCTCAGCTAGGGCAACAGCTCACGTGCCATCAGATATGGCTCCGCGTGCCACCTGTGGCACCCGTGCCATAGGTTCGCCATCACTGTCCTATACCATTTCAGACAAATGAATGTCCAGTCTCTTTTTAAAAATTTCCAGTGATGAAGCAACCACAACTTTTGAAGGCAAGCCATTCCACTGACTAATAGTTCTCATTGTCAAGAAAATTTCTCCTTAATTCCAGGTTGCTTCTCTCATTGATTAGTTTCCATCCATTGTTTCTTGTCCTGTCTTCTGATGCTTTGAAAATAAGTTGACCCCTTCTTTGTGGCAGCATTTCAAATACTGGAATACTGCTATCATGTTCCACCTAGTCCTTCTTTTCTCTAGACTAGCCAAACCCAAATCTTGCAACCATACTTCACGTTATAGTCTCCAGATCTTTAATTATCTTAATTGCTCTTGTCTGCACTTTTTCAAAAATCTCAACATCTTTTTTGTAACGTGGTGACTAAAACTGGATGCAATATTCCAGTTGTGGCCTTACTAAGGCTTTATAAAGCGGTACTAATACTTCACATGATTTTGATTCTATGCCACTGTTTATACAACCAATTGTATTAGCTTTTTTGGCTGCTGCCTCACATTGCTAGATCATATTTAAGTGATTGTCCATTAGGACTCCAAGGTCTCTTTCACAGTTACTGTTTTTGAGCCAGGTTTCCCCGAATCTATATTTGTACCTTTGTTTTTTCCTGCCTAAGTGTAAAACCTTGCTTTTCTCCACATTAAATTTCATTTTGTTCGATAGGGCCCATTGTTCAAGTCTGTCAAGATCTCTTTGGATCCTGAGCTTGTCTTCTGGGGTGTTGGCCATTCCTGCAAGCTTAGAGTCATCTGCAAATTTGATGAGTTCTCCTTCTATTCCCTCATCTAAGTCATTTATGAAGATTTTGAAGAGTACTGAGTCTAATATGGAACCTTGTGGTACCCCACTGCTTCCTTCCTTCCATGTAGATGTAGTACCATTACGGACTACTAATTGAGTATGGTTTGTCAGCCACCTACAAATCCATCTGGTGGTGATGCTGTCTATCACATATTTTTCTGGTGTACCAAGAAGTAGCTTGTGGTCTACTTTGTCAAATGATTTTCTGAATACTAAGTATAGTATGTCAAAGCATTTGGTTGGTCTACTAATTTTGTCACTTTGTCAAAGAATGAAATAAGACTGGTTTGGCATAGCCTTGTAGCTCCACCTGACTTGGAATATGGATACAGCCCTAAAGCAAATATACTTCAGGCTTTCCCTTCTTATTTCAAAGTAGAGCTAGATGCACAACACTCTTCTGGTGTAGGCTTTTACTGGAGTCCATCATGAATGTTGATTCTGGTGTTGTGTGATGGTTTAGGACAGTGATGGCAAACCTATGGCACAGGTGCCACTGGTGGCATCCGGAACCATATCTGCCGGCATGAGAGCCGTTGCCCTGGCTCAGCTACAGCGTGCATGTGTGTGCACGCCAGCTGATTTTTGGCTTGCGCGGAGGCTCTGGGAGGATGATTTTGGCCTCCGGAGCGCCTCCGGGGTGGCAGGGGGAGAATTTTTGCGCTCCCCAAGCTCAAAGAAAGCCTCTGCAGCCTGGGGAGGGCAAAAAATGGGCCTACTGGGCCCACTGGAAGTCAGGAAATGGGGGAGTGGGGGGATCACGCACGCATGCACAGGGGGGTGGGGCAAGTGGGGGGCTTTGAATTATGAGTGTGGGCACGCACGAGCGTGCGATAGCGCGTGCGTGCACTATTTTGGCACCCGAGGGAAAAAAGGTTCGCCATCACTGGTTTAGGAGATGGATTGGCCAGGTGGACAGTTTCTTGAACATTGTCAATGTTCATCCATTCCTCTTGGCCTTGAACTCTTCTGGGGAAATCATGCTTATTTTGAAAATGAGCATAGAAATTTCCAGTCAAGCTAGGAATGTTACATACGAAGGACATGCATTTTTTCCAAGGAGCTGCAATACTTCTCAACACAGAATGTAAATTATTTTTTATATTATTCCACCCTTTTCTATATACTGAAGGACATCAGAGCCATTTGGAAGGGAGAGTGCGAAGTCTCAGCCATCTGCCACAATGTTCTCAAGGGCTGCCTCTATAGCTCCAGAGTTCAGTAGTTTGTGTCTTGTTCTGAATGTGTTAGATATCTTCTACTTGGCAGGCTTAAAAAATAGATCTGGAGCACTTGGAGAAGACCAAGAACAGTAACAGTGTCAGAATATATATAGGAAGGTTCTTTCCTGTGTGTACATGTGTGTGTGTGTGTGAGTGACTATGAATATATGTATGAAGCAAAGAAATATGATTAATAGAGAAAAACAAAACAAAACCCATGATCCTAACACAGACTAAATTTAAAATGATTCTCATGTCTCTCTCTCTATATATATATATTGGTTCAGGAAAGCCGTAGGACTATTCCATAAAAGGTTCATGATTTTTTTATGCAATGCATCTATCCCAAATCACCAAACCTACTATTCAGCATTGGTAAGAGTCAGGGGTGGGTTCTAACTTACCTCACTACCTGTTCGCTTCCTCCCGCGCCGTGTAAGTGCGCCGCGTGGGCGCATGCGCGCAATGCCAAAAAATCCCTAATTTTTTTAAAAGCCGAAAACAAGATGGCGACCGCATGCACAGTGCTGGAAACTCAGCTTCTGCACATGGTCAGAAGAATTTTTTAAAAATTCAAAAACAATTCAAAACAATCCCAAAAAAAGATGGTGGCGTCCACGGACCAGCACCGACCGAACTGGATCCGTGACGTCATCGTGACATTCACCAGCGGGTTGCTACTGGTTCGGGCGAACCGGTCCGAACTGGGAGGAACCTACCTCTGGTAAGAGTAAGGAAAGGTGAGACAGGCATTCAGGTTAACGTTGTTATTAAAAAAATGCTTTATAATAACGTGAGAACATTGGCAAACTCCTTCAAAACTGAGCAAAAAACAAGAATCACTTTGTGAGATGAGTGGCTACATAAATTTGATGAATAAGTAAATAAGTAAAAGAAAAGAATGTGTCTTTTTAAAGTAAGCATTAAAAAGAAAAGAGTGAAGGGTGGGTGATTGACAGATTCCTTCCTTCCTAGACTATATCCATACAGCCAATCTGTATCAGTTTGAAGGGTCAGAACTGGCTTGAATTTGGATGGAAAACTATCAGAAAATCATAGGACTGTTGGCCAAGACAGATGGGCGTATCTGCGTAGTCGCCAGGAGTCAAAGGAGTCGTTGTGTTTTATGTTTAGCTTCCTTCTGTCCGATTCTGGGAACTATAATTTAATATATTTGATGAGATTTCTGTTGTAGATTTATCCTTGCCATCCCATTTATCGTGGATTATAATGAAATAACTTTGAGAAAGGAAGGTTAAATCAATTTGGATCTCAGGTACTGATATGTCCCAAGACTTGATTAAAATAAGCAGATGTGATTTCTCCCTCTCCATTATGGTCTTTCTTCAAATTAGCCTTTGTTGGAATTGTCTTTAGCCTGATGAAGAGAAGCTGAGATTAAACTCTTTACCCAAATAGCTTCATTTTTGTTCTTAGGCAAACTGGCTGATCTCAGCCTTCCTAACATTACAATTTCCATCATCCCCAGCCAGCAAGGCAACATGGCCCATAACTCTGGAGGATGTCAAATGAGAGAAGGGGGTGTAAGTGATTATAAAAGCAGTTGTGGGTATTTGTATAGTTTAGGCTGACCACAATAAGTATTAGAGAATCCATTGAAAATGCCTCTCTGAATCTTTGATTTGGGTGAATAAAGAGGAGGAGGAAAAGAGATTGAAAAAAAGGCAACTGTTTTGGCGCTGGCTCACAAATCCTGAAAGTGGGAATTCCTCTGAAAGGACAAATTATAGTATTTATCTAGGTATCACCTCTCCCTTCTCTTCTGATTCTAAAATTTCCTGGATTGGAATCTGAATTGATATCAAGTGAAAGTAGAAGTTTTAAAGAGACTTTTGACACTTCATTTAGTTTGGGGATATCTTTTCCTGATTCTGTCAATTGCATTGATAAATTGCATTCTACTTTGTTGGGATTAATAATGACCAAGGGCACCCTTGGTCTGGAGCTACAATGCTGTTGTTATTGGGTCTATTGTGTTGTGCAAACCCAGGGAAGTGAGAGTTAATCAATGGCCTATGGCAGGGGTGTCAAACTCAAGGCCCATGAACCAGATACGTCACGCACTGGCCACGCCCACCCCCATTTTAGCGAAGGGGAAAAAAGTTGCGATACGTCACATGACTACAACATGACGCCGTGAGTTTGACACCCCTGGTCTATGTTTAAAGAGAGCCACAGCCACTTTCTTCTGTTGAACTATTGTTATTGTGACTGTTTTTTATAATGGTGTTCATAATCAAAACTGACATATAATTACAGGCAAATGGGTATATGATTTAGTGTGAATACACATATTTTTTTGTTTGAGCACATAATAATCCTGTTGGTTGGATGGATGGATGGATGGATGAATGGATGATGGATGGATGGATAGATAGATGGATGGAATGTAGGTAGGCTATCCTAAAATAGGAATGTGTAATCTTTCTAAAGCAATGTGTATTATGTATCAGGATAGTGTGAAAAATGCTTGACTATCAAGACTGGATGTTAAGTGGGCTGCTCATAATGGCTCCTGCTGCTTTTAATACCTAGAAACATATAAGGAAAATGAAAAAGGTCACACCTGTTATTCACGCTGGTTTTTTTGGTCTCCTCTGGCTTGTCTCCCATTCTTCCTATTTTTTTTAACAAATATAAATAAGAAGCAAAGCCTCTTGGGTAGCATCTCTCAAGCTTATTCCCTTAGCTGCAGGAGTCTGATGAAGGGAAACTTTTTCCAATTCTGTCGTCACAAGGAATTCTGTTGCTAAGGAAACAGAGGTTTTTATGTATATCTGGCATGTAGCTATAACATGATGGAGATCAGAAAACTAGGACCTTGATTCAGGGCATTGCTAATCTTCTTTTTTCACATTGTTCTTTCAGGCAACTCAATTGATCTGCAGCAAATGTAGGCTGTTTTTGAAGAATGCATATCTAGACTTTTGGACAGGAAGACTGGTGATAGAAAACGTGGCTCACATTAGTCTTGTAATCTGATATCTCTCCAGTTGCATGGACTTCAATTCCCAGAATTCTCAGTAGCAGACGTGCCGGTTAGAGAATTCTGGGAGTTGAAGCTCTGACATCTAAAAGATACCCAATTTGGTAAAGGTTGACTCACATTTTCCGTGCTATTTCCATGCCCAGATTTTTCCATTGGCATTTACAATCTGTTAATTGGCTAGTTTTTCAAATATTTTGCTCCTCTGTAGCAGCAAAATAGAAGACATTGAAGCTCTTTTATATTAGAATCAGCAGGGCTATGTATTTTGAGAGGAAGCCTGATTAAAGTTAAGCTAGATATTCTCTTTTGAATTTGGTGGGGAGTGAAAGATGACTATATATTATTTTCTCTTTCATTCTGGCTTCTTTTATCACGTCTTACTTCTTAGGTGAATTATCCTTCTGCTCCTCAAAAGACATAATTTTTCCTCAACTGACATAATACCAAGATGAGGGTTTAAAAAAAGATGGTATTATTTAGAGTTGGTATTAGATAGGATCAGGAAATTAGTCACATTGAACATGGTGGCTGGATTTATGCAACATGATATCCCTGAACTAAGATTATCAGAGCATGATGGCTATGTTAAAAGTTATGTACAAAGAGGATTATGTGACTAAAGGCTAAAACATATGAAGAGTGCCTGAAGGAATTGGGTATGTCTATTTTAATGACATTAAGGAATGGGGGAGATATGATAGCAGTGTTCCAATATCTAAGGGGCTGCCACAAAGAAGAGCGGGCCAACCTATTCTCCAAAGCACCAGAAGAAAGGACAAAAAGCAATGGATGAAAACTTGTCAAGAATAGCACCAACCTAGAAATAAGAAGAAATTTTCTTGACAGTGAGAACAATTAACCAGTGGAATGGCTTGCCTTCAGAAGTTGTGGGTGCTTCATCACTGGAGGTTTTTAAGAAGAGATTGGACAACCACTTGTTTAAAATGACATAGGGTCTCCTACCTGAGCAGGGGATTTGACTAGAAGACCTCCAAGGTCCCTTTCAACTCTGTTATTCTGTTATGTCAATGTTCACAAACAATCCATCAAACAAACTTTATCATGATGTGATTTTAGATTTAGATTTATTATTAGAGTTGGAAGGGACCTTGTAGGTCATCTTGTCCAACCCCCTGCTCAAGCAGGAGTTCCTACACCATTTGAGACAGATGTCAGTCCAGTCTCCCCTTGAAGGTCGCAAGTGTTGGGGCTCTCACAACCTCCGCTGGCAAGCTGTTCCACTGGTTGATCGCTCTCACCGTCAGAAAGTTTCTCCTCACTTCCAGGTTGAATCTCTCCTTGGTCAGCTTCCATCCGTTATTCCTTGTTTGGCTTTCTGGTGCCATAGAAAACAGCCTGACCCCCTCCTCTCTGTGGCATCCCCTCAAGTATTGGAACACTGCTATCATGTCACCCCTGGTCCTTCTCTTCGCCAGACTGGCCAAGCTCAGTTCCTGCAACCGCTCTTTGTATGTTTTATTTTCCAGACCCTTTATCATCCTGGTTGCTCTCTTCTGCACTTTCTCTAGGGTTTCAATGTCTTTTTTGTAGTGTGGTGACCAAAACTGGATGCAGTACTCTAGGTGTGGTCTGACCAAGGCTTTATAGAGTGGTACTAGTACCTCTCTGGTCCTTGATTGTATCCCTCTATTTATGCAGCTTCATTCAGCTTGGTAGTCAATGGTTAGGTGTCCATCAAACATATGAACCCCAAACTCTCCAACCCAATTCTAATGACTTATACCAGGGTTGTCAAACTCGTGGCCCATGGGCTGGATGCATCATGCACTGGCCGTGCCCACCCCCATTTTAGCAAAGGGGGAAAAAAGTCACGATACGTCACATGATGACAATGTGACAAGACGAGTTTGACACTCCTGACTTATACGAATTTAGGTCTTGGCTCAGGTTGAATAGCCTGCTTAACTTGGTTATTGAATTAACCCATTCTAAGCAAGCAAAAAAGGCAGGTTTGCATAACACAAAGCCATGATGGAAACAACTAACAACATTAAAACGAAGGGAACTTTGCACCTTAGACCAATGCCAATTTCAGATCTTGAAATGATTTGATTAATTATATGTGGGTCATTATGCCATGGGTCATTGTAAAGCCAAAATATGAATGAGAGAAATGTTGTTACTGTTATAATGTCTGGTAGGCCTGTGTAAATTAGTCCTGATTTCATTCAGTTGCAGATTCAATACTCCAAACATGATCTGAGTTGAGGTGCATTTGAAATCAAATATTTGAGGGCAAACTGGTTTGATGGGAGCCACTTCAAGATTTTACTAGAAAAGATGCCATCCATACATTAGGATAGGAAACCATCAGAATGCCTATAACTTGTGTTACAATGGAATGGAAACAGCAGGATTTAGAGGACATTTCCCCAACTAAGTTTCAGCTAAATAGCCTGAAGGCTCAAGAGAACAAGTCTTGAAAAATAGTCCCTTCTTGTCTTTTGACAGCCATTGTCAACTATTTGACTGAGATCCAGAGGTGGGTTCCTCCCGGTTCGCACTGGTTCTATAGAACTGGTAGCAAACCACTGGTGACATCACAGTGATGTCATGGAGCCAGTTCTGTCGATGCCGGTCCGTGGATGCCGCCATCTTTTTTTGGATTTTTTTTAATTAATTTTTTTGCTGATTTTTTTCTTCTTCTGCGCATGCGCAGAAACCAAGTTTTCAGCACTGCGCATGCGCCACCATCTTGGTTTTGGCTTTTTTTGGCTTTTTTTGGGAATTTTCAGCACTGCACATATGCGCACATGTGAAGCACGCGCACGGCCATGCAGCACAGGAGGAAGTGAACTGGTGGCAAGGTAAGTTAGAACCCACCCCTGCTGGCATGGTATAAAATCTCCTGCCTTGAGCAAGGGGCTTGACTAGAAGATCTTGAGGTCCCTTCCATTTCCCTTGATTCTACGTTCTAAGTTCTTTCACTTGCTACTTGCTTTCAGGAGTTCAAGTCTTGAGTTGACCTTAAAGAAAAGGATTGATTATGGAATGTGGTAGATGCTTTGTTGTTCCTGAAGCCTGGGTTTAGTTGCATGCCAGGGGAGTTGGCATAACTTGTTAGTAATCTTGGCTTTCTTGGATAAGTATCCCTCATCACTGGCTTCAATGAGGTTCTAGTGGCCAGGGCATATTGACAGAGCTTGGGCATTTTTAGGTAGGATTCAGTTTTTCAGATTTGTGGCCTGCTTGTGATACTATTAGCCTTTGGGCTAAGGTTGAATTAATAAGTTAGCAGAAGCAGCAGAAACAGGTTGGCACAGAGAGAGACAATGCCACAAAAGTAGGCAATCCACAAAACAGTTGCCTGGCATAGAGAAAGTGACATGTATAGCCTTGCTGCTCATTATTCATAAAAGCAGTAACATTTGGTCCAATGCCTACAAGGATTGGCCAAACATCTATTGACTCATTGTCAAGAGACTTAAATCTACCCAATTGTGCAGACTTTAAATGTAAGGTTTGATCCAAAGTTTTGTCAGCCTTGAGTCCATCTTCAGAGAACTGAGAGCTAAGATGAGCTATGAGTTTTGCTAATAGGACCACACAGAATCATATATTCAATCAGCACAAGACAGAATAAAGATAAGCTTTGGGTTGACTCCCTTTAGAAGTTGAGAGCTAAGAAAATGAAGAGTCCAAAGCAAGGATAACATTGCCAAACCCTAAGACATCCCTTTGTCATCAGATATGGAGAGGGTTTAATGAGATCTAAGTGATTTCTAATGAATTCATTGAAATTTTGCACAGCTTTGTACTATGATATAATATAGGTAGCTCTTGACTTACAGCCATTCATTTAATGATTGTTCAAAGTTACAACAGCATTAAAAAAATGACTTACAACTGATCCTCACACTATCGCAGCATCCCAGAGTCATGTGATCAAAATCTGGGCACTTGGCAACTGGCATGTATTTATGACAGTTGCAACGTCCTGGGTCATGTGACTGCCATTTGCGACATTTCCATCCAGTTCCCAACAAGCGGTCAATGGGACCAGGTGGGTTCACTTAATGACCATGTGCTTCACTTAACATCTGTAGCGATTCACTTAACAACCATTGTGAAAAAGATGATAAAATAAGGTACAATTCACTTAACAATCGCCTTGCTTACAAATGGAAATTCTGGGCTCAAATTCTGAAAGCCAAGAATGCTAATTAGTTTTGCCAACTCCACTGGCATGCAATTAAGACCAAGGATCAGAGAGGGGTCATAAGTTGAGGATGGATTCTATATGTCTAATGTATTTTAGCATTTAGAGTAAAGAAAGAAAGAGCCGTGATGGCGCAGTGGTTAGAATGCAGGCTACTTCTGCTGACTGTCAGCAGGTCTGCAGTTTGAGTCTCACTGGATCAAGGTTGACTCAGCCTTCCATGTTTCTGAGATTGGTAACATGAGGACCCAGATTGTTTGGGGGGCAATATGATGACTTTGTAAATACTTTGAGAAGGCTGTAAAGCAGGGCGTTTACCTTGCTGCCGGTTCGCTTCCTCCTGCGCCACATGGCTGCGCCTCGTGGGCGTGTGCATGCATAATGCAAAAAAATAAAAAAAAAATTAAAAAAATTAAAAAGCCAAAAACAAGATAGTGACACATGCGCAGTGCCAGAAACTCAGCTTCTGTGCATGTGCAGAAGAAAAAAGAATAAAAAAAAATTCTTAAATTTTTTTTTTAAAAATTCTAAAAAAATTCTAAAAAAATTCTAAAAAATATCAAAAAATATTTTTTAAAAAAGATGGCTGCGCCAACGAACCGGCACCATCTGAACCGGATCCGTGATGCCATTGTGACATCACCAGCGGGTCGCTACCGGTTCAGGCGAACCGGTCCGAACTGAGAGGAACCCACGTCTGCTGTAAAGCACTGTGAAGCGGTATATATATGTTCAATTGCTACTTAAAGGCTTAGGATAGGATAACAGATACACATTCAAACTTATATTCAGCCATATGTACCCCCTTATCTAAAATAAAGCCAAAGATCATATCTAAGCTTAGTCTACTTCCACTGGAGTGCTACAATCAAAGTAAATTAAACCACCAAGGCTGGTCTAGATATCTGGAATAATTGGAATTGAAATTGGAATAATTAAAGAAAGAAAGAATTTGAGCAGCGCAAAGAATTGGCTTAGCATGGAGGGACAGGGTAGTGCAAGTACATCTTCGTGCATTTTAAGGCAGGGAAGGGAGCTTTTTTTAAAATACAAAAAAATTTCAGCCAGATAACGAGTATTTTCAAGCTAAACACTGAATGATGAGTGGCTAGCAAGAAAAAAAATCAAACTTAAATTGCTAGTATTTTGAAGAAATTGGTAATTCTGCATTCTGATGGACATCATTTTTCACTGTGAATACAGGAAGTTCTCGATTTACAGCAGTTTGTTTAGTGACCGCTCAAAGTTACAATGGCACTGAAAAAAGTGACTTACGACCATTTTTCATACTTATGACTATTGCAGCATCCCCATGGTCACATGATCAAAATTCAGTTGCTTGGCAACTGGTTCATATTTCTGATGGGTTGCAGAGTCCTGGGGTCATTTGATCACCTTTTGCAACCTTCTGACAAAATCAACGAGGAAGTCAGATTCACTTAACAACCGTGTTACCGGTACTAACTTAACAACTGCAGTGATTCATTTAAGAACAGTGGCAAGAAAGATAATAAAATGGGGCAAAGCTCACTTAGCAATATAAATGTTGGGCTCAATTGTGGTCATAAGCCGAGGACTTGGAATGACTGATAATTCTGATTAATGCTCCATTATAACCAAGACAAGGAAAGCAGAACAAATTTATATTGTTTCTGTCCTGGATAGCATTATAGAAAAGGTTGCAATGAGTAGATGAAATGTTCTGAAGAGAAGTGACTTTAAAGTACCGTATTTTTCAGAGTATAAGATGCACCTTTTTCTCCCCTAAAAGAGGGTGGAAATGTCGGTGCATCTTATACACCAAATACAGCCATTTTTGGCCTCCCGAAGCCCCACCCCCGCATCCCATTTTTGCAAAAAATGGGGCCCATTTTTCAAAAAAATTGGGTGCGCAGAGGATTTGGTAGGCCTGCTAAGTGCTCCTGTGGGCTGGGGGAAGGCAAAAACACCCCAGCTTTTGTGAAAAAATGGGCAAAAAATGGGCCATTTTTTTGAAAAAATGGGGGTATTTTTGCCTTCCCGCAGCCCCTCTGCAGGCCTCCCAAACCCTCTGCGCACCCCATTTTTGCAAAACTGGGTGAAAAATGGGTCATTTTTCGCAAAAACAAGGTCGTTTTTGCCTTCCCCCAGCCCCCAGGAGTAAAGTGCTATTGCTACTCTGCAGGCTTCCCAAACCCTCTGCGTGCCCCATTTTTTGCAAAAATGGATCTGCTTTTGCAAAAAATGGGGTGCACAGAGGGTTTGGGAGGCCTGCAGAGTGCTCCTGGGGGCTCGGGGAAGGCAAAAAATGCCCCTGTTTTGCGGAAAATGGGCCCATTTTTGCAAAAAAAACCCCAGGGCGCACAGAGGATTTGGGAGGCTTGCAGAGTGCTCCTGGGGGCTGGGGAGGAGAAAAAGGTTTTTTCCTTACTACCTCTTTGAAATCTTGGTGCGTCTTATACACCGGTGTGTCTTATAGTCCGAAAAATACGGTAAGTGTTTTGTACCTGGAGTTCTCCTTTAAAACTGGGAATAGAAATGCAAATCCATTTTTAAAAGCAGCTTAATAAAAAGGTTACTTTGATCTTTTGCAGTACTTTAAAGAAATTGTGGAAATATCCTTTCCCCCACACCTTCCGGCCTTCTTATTGAAAGGATTTGGCTCTGGTTGGGATGTAGACATGTGGAACAAGGTGTAATCCCTTTGAACTGTGCTATTCATCAATTTCTACACTCCTGACCCAACAGTACTTTTTCTGCCAAAAGTTAGAGAGAATAGCTTTTCTTTGTGGATTGATTTCAGGTTTCCATATATCAGCTCAGAAAAGTTATTCCATTCTAGAAGTAATTGGTCCAATCATTCTGCGTGAAACTTGGGAGGACCATAGGGGCAAAACTGACTTGGAAAGCCAACACCCAGATGGGTTAACAGAGTTTTTATTGTGAAAGGTATATTTAACTCAGTACGCCCCAGACTTTTATAGCTGGAATGTACTTCTTTCCAGGAGGAAAAAACGGGGGCTCAATTCTTTCTTAAAACCCTGTTTTTAGATAGAGGCGCAGAGCAATGCAAATGCTTGATTGAATGCTGAAACAATGCTGGTAAAGAAATGATAGCATGTAAAGGACTTCCCTCCCCTCCCCTTCCAATAATAGGAGGAGGTAGACTAAAAGCCATTCCATATAGTCACCCGATATCATTAGAATCAGCATGAGAAGCAATGTTGAACATTGATTGGGATTTCTTAAATATGAAATGTTGCTAATTACCATATTTTTCGGACTATAAGACGCTCCAGACTATAAGACGCACCTAGCTTTTGGGGAGGAAAACAAGAAAAAAAAATCTGCCTCTGCCTCCCAGCAATTTGCCTCCTTGCAGCAAACAGCAAACAGCCTGGTCAGCTTCAGCACAGCCTGATTTAGCACGAGCAGCTGATTGGTGGTTGGCTCAGCCTCCTGGATAACTGCCTATCAGCTGTTCTGTGGGGATCGCTGCCGCCATCACTGCCCATCGCCGCCGCCACCTATCGCTGCCTCCACACACCCCATTTTTGGCCTCTGCAAGCCTCATTTTCGGCCTGTTCCAGGCAGTGGGGATAGGCGCCACCTGGAACAGGCCGAAAATGGGACATGCGGAGGCCAAAAATGGGGCACACAGAGGCAAAAAATGGGGTGTGCGGATGCCATAAATGGGATGCATGGAGGCCAAAAATGGGGTGTGCGGAGGCGGCGATAGGCGGCTGCGGTGATGGGTGGCAATGGTGGCAGCAATCCCTGCAGCATGGAACAGCTGATAGGCGGTATTCCAGGAGGCAGATCCAATCGCCAATCAGCTGCTCGTGCTAATAAATAAATAATGAAATAAGTACTTGAAGATTGCTGTCAGCAGAAACTGCAAGTTCATCTTTCGGAACTGTGATCGTGGATCCTGTATTATGCAGAATCTCAGACTAAGATGAATTCTACGGTACCTCCCAACTCTATGTTTTAAATAGTTTTGTTTCCCAAAGACACACTGACTCTCCTCTGCTTTGATAACACATTCCATTGTCCCAAATGTGCACTCAGTCTAATCAAGGAAGTCACCAGATTAAACAAATCTCTATTGATTCATACTCTCAATTTTATTTCATTAAGCCCATGATCACTTGCTTGACTGATCACTCGGTTGATTAATTTTGTATGGTGTCAAAACAATTGTTCTGAAGGAGAAAAGCAGGTGATACACACAATCATTTGTCAAACATGGCTGCCCATAAGTTATTGCTGCCATTAACTTCCCCAAATTATAACACACTTTTAGAACAGGATAGCTTAGTTCAACAATTGCACTATAGTCATCATTGTTTAACTTTTTTTGACAAAAGCTGATTTGGCAGGGTAACTTAGATAATGAAGAACGTGGCAGACATTGTTACTGCAGATGTATTCAGGCTCTTTTTGAGAGAAAAAGAAAAAACGCCACTCTTAAGTTGGAGTCTGCCTCATCCCTTGGTTTATGATTGATGGTAGGTGGTTGAAACTCTCTTGTTTGTCTAATGATTTCTTCTGAGCAGACATGTATAAAAACCTGCTGGTAATCAATTAACCAGGTGTAAAAATCATCTAATTCAAAACCTCGGTTTGATTCAAAGTGTTGACTCAGTCTGAATTGTTGACCCAATTCCAAAAAAGATTTATGTGTGTGTTCAGAAGGATGAGGCTAACTATTGTCTTAAAAGGCAATGAAAGGCAGAGCCAGGCTAGATGTATTGCCATCAGCAGTACTTTGGGGATATTTTAAGGGTAGCCCCGTATCTCTTCGGTTAGGTCCATGTGGTGATGACTCAATAGAAACTCTAAGTCACTTATTTAAATCCCACCTGCGGGCCTCCTTAATGCGGCCCCACAAGATTGTAAACTTTTAACATTATGTGATTTCTAGCAATATTCATATCTATCTATCTATCTATCTATCTATCTATCTATCTATCTATCTATCTATCTATCTATCTATCTATCTATCCATCCATCCATCCATCTATCTATCCATCATCTATCTATCTATCTATCTATCTATCTATCTATCTATCTATCTATCTATCTATCTATCTATCTATCTATCCATCCATCCATCCATCCATCTATCTATCCATCATCTATCTATCTATCTATCTATCTATCTATCTATCTATCTATCTATCTATCTATCTATCTATCTATCTATCTATCTAACTATCTATCATCCATCCATCCATCCATCTAGCTATCCATCATCTATCTATCTATCCATTATCTATCTGTCTATCTATTTATCTATCATCCATCCATCCATCCATCCATCCATCCATCCATCCATCCATCCATCCATCCATCCATCCATCCATCCATCCATCCATCCATCTATCTATCTATCTATCTATCTATCTATCTATCTATCTATCTATCTATCATCCATCTGTATGGCCCTCTTTACTCAATGCACCCCAGACAAGCTAAAATGTTGGATTCCCATGCTGTAAGCCAGATGCTACTATGCTATTCTCAACATAAGGATTCTGAACAAGGCTTTCATTTATCAGGTCTTGAAGAAATCTCTGGGCAAGGGAATGTAATTTCTACTTGCTGTACCTCTTTCAAACAAGATCTCAAAAGTATCCTCTGAAGTCACCCAGTTTTTGCAACCGTGTGTACAAATACATTGCATCGTTAATTACTTTTGAAGACTCATTTATTCATTATATTATATGTATTCTGATTTATTTTAGGTCCTATTTTACTCAATATTTCTCTCTCTGTGTGTATTACAGTTTCTACTGTTAGTTATTTTACTGTATCTGGCCTTATGACTGTAATAAAGTGATTTGACATGATTGATGAAAGACACAACCTTTCTAGTCACCAAGAATGTGCAGGTCAATATTTATGAATAGGTGGCCAGAATTTGCGGATTGGGGTAGCATACAAATTTTATGAAGTAAGGAGGTAAAAAAATAACCACATTAGTTTCAATTTTCTTGAAGGCTCAGAATTCTGGGTTTCATGCAGGTCCCAGAATATGTACAACTGTTAGTTTATTCTGGAAGTTGAACATCCAGATACAAAGGCATATTTCTTCCACTTGGTTGTTCTAATTTGAACTAGCTACCATGGAAAAAACAGAGTGGGATATGAGATGGGATGGTTTGAATATTTCTTTTAACATGATTTTCTTGACAAGGTTCTTCCTTACTATAACTTTCAAGAACCACAGCAGCAAAAACAGGTAGTCCTTGACTTATGACCATCAGTGAGCCCAGAATTATGGTTTTAGATTGTGCCAGTCATTAAGCAGGTCAACATGTGGCTGTGCCTGATTTTGCTACTTTTTTTGCAGCAATTGTTGAATGAATCACCATTGTTAAATGAACCCAGTGGGCGTTAAGCAAATCCATTGTCTGCAATGGATGATTTTGCCAGAAACTGAAAACAAATGCCAATTTCGGACAAAAGATGTGATAAATAGTGGTCACATGACTGCAGGATGCTACAAATTGCTGTAAATGTGGGATGGTTGCCCAATGCCCAAAATGCAATCTTATGACCGGGGGAACATCTGGAATAGAGAAAGAGCTTTTCTCTTAGGAGCAGAATTCCTCTAGGACCACGTTTTAGGGAATTACATGGTAGGCAGGGCTGAAGCAAGGAGTAAGTGGGCCTAGAACCAAAGTTGTGCTGGTTCCATGGAGGTGGGATTTAAAAAAAGGAAGTCAAAATGCTGGCTGTGACCATTTGATCCAAGACCGGCCTCTTATTTAGATGTGTCATGCCTACCTGATGCACTTTAGAATCGAGCCTGGCTTCAATCATTCGATCGTGGTCCTCATTTTGACTATTATCTATCTATCTATCTATCTATCTATCTATCTATCTATCTATCTATCTATCTATCTATCTATCTATCTATCTATCTATCTACCTACCTACCTACCTACCTACCTACCTACCTACCTACCTACCTACCTACCTACCTACCTATCATCTATCTATCTATCTATCTATCTATCTATCTATCTATCTATCTATCTATCTATCTATCGATGTCAGAGTTCAAACTCTGTCATTCAGAAGGAAAAGGGGGGAGCCTGGCTCTGTTTGTTCAAAAGGTTATATATATCTGGATCCCAGGCATCTGAGAGTTTTTCATCTTAAGATAAAGGTTTATGGGGGGGGTATCCGGATCCCAGACACATGGGAGCCTCTTCATCTTAAGAGAATGTTTTATGGGGGGGGGTAATTGAAAGGGAAGAACGGATCTGAGGAGCGGATCCATTTGTCAAACATTTGTGTATTCATTATGTAGAATGGGGTGGGGTGCTAGCTTATAAGACTTGTCTTGCCTGAGGGCATGTTAGATCTTGCTTTGTTTTGAAGTGGTTGTATCCAGATGCAAATAAAGGAAATCCTTTTGAAAACCTTTGACTGGACTCAGAAGTTTGTACCTCACTTTGTGACTGAAGACAATCCTTACAATCTATCTATCTATCTATCTATCTATCTAGCGATCTAGCGATCTAGCGATCTATCATCTATCTATCATTTATCATCCATCCATCCATCCATCCATCTATCCATCCATCCATCCATCCATCCACCCATCCATCCATCCATCCATCTATCATCATCATCTATTCATCTATCATCATGCCTTCAGAAGTTGTGGGAGCTTCATCACTGGAAGCTTTCAAGAAGAGACTGGACTGCCATCAGTCAGACATGATGTAGTAGGGTCTCCTGCTTGGGCGGGGGGTTGGACTAGATGACCTACAGGTCCCTTCCAACACTGTTAATCTGTAATCTGTAATCTATGTATCTATCATCTATCAATTTTTTGTGCCATCCATCTCCCCCATAAGGTGACTCTGTGTGGCTTACAAGTTATAAAACAAGTAGACAAATAATTAAAACATTAAAACTACAGAGATTAAGATTTTAAAACTATACTGAAACCAGAATTAAGAGATGGGTGGGATGGGGATAAGGTCTTCTTACCTTGTCAGCTACCTCCAGTGGTGAGTTTTAACAACTCCATTAAGAAAAAAATTACACTCCCTTTCCTTCCCCAGCAGAATCTCCTGTTTCTTGCTTTCTTCGCCTATTTTACTAAAGGTCCCCTTACAGGGCTTCAATGGGGGTGCGGTTTCATATTGGTGGTGGCTGACAGACAAATAACTGACCCCCCTCCCCCCCTGCTCATCCTACTTAGCTACTTGCATTCATATGCTTTTGAACTGCTAGGTTGGCAGGAGCTAACGTGAGGATGGGAGCTCATCCCGTAGTGTGGAGCTCGGGTCTCAAACCTGTGCTGCTGCCTTTCCAGCCAACAAGTCTAGTGTCTCAACCGCTGAGCCACCATCTCGCTCTAACCAAGACACTGCAAGCAATACAGCTCTCTCCTAAGACTGGATCCTTCACATAGTGTTGTTTTCCAATAAGCCCAGAATAGCATAGATGCCCATTCTTGACTTAGCTCGGGTCCTTGTGGGGTATCTACCCAAGTATTCTTTGTCCTAATCTATAATCAGCTTTTTCTTGCCAGTGTCTCCAGATGAAACTTGATTAAAACATCCATTTTTAGTGCAGTTGTTACATTATAAGTGTTATAAGTGGCCCAATTAGCCCTCAGTGCTACCTCCGAGGAGACCTCCGTTTGCTAAGCCAATCCTGTCTGCTGGCTGCTCTACGAGCCCTAGCATCCAGCAGAGGCTCCTCGTTCTCTGACGACTCACTTTGCTGAGCAGGTGCAGAAGGTCCTCGCTGGTCTTCCTCCTCTGACACTGAGTCTTCATCACTGGCAGACTCAGGTGCCAGGTACATGGGGTGGTACTGCTGTGACATGAGTGGCTCCACGTCCTCCGGGTCCTCCATCATCTGTGCGGGACGCGGGCAAGTCACAACACTAAGCAGGGGTGGACTTCAAACATTTTAGCAAGGGGTTCTGTTCCCAGTTACTGGGTGGGCGTGGATATGGTGGGCGTGGCCTAGTCAGCCTCCTGCATCACGGTGGGGGGGGTCATTTTTAGTCTCCTCAAGCCTTTCCTCAAGCCTCCTTGAGGGCGAAAATGGCCTCCCCAGGCTCTGGAGGCCTTCTGGAGGTCAAAAACAGGCCTTCCCATTTCCGGCCTTCCCGAACTTCTGGTAGACCCATTTTTCACCCTCCCTGAGCCTCCACGCATGCCCTGCACTTACCTGCATCCAAAACAGGCCGTGTGGGGACCCCTGGGTGGGGCAGGGTGGGCGGGGCGGGACCAGCCAGGATTGGGATTTGTGGGTTCTCCGAACTGCACAGAATCTTAGCTAGAGTTTCCCCTTGCAAACCCCCAGCAGCCCACCCCTGATTATAAGTGTGATCAAACTTGGTCATACCCTCTATGTCTGCCTTAATCTGAGAATATGTTTCTTTCACAAAGATTGACTCCCCTGGATGAATCCACATGACTCTTAATGTAGATTTAACAGCTTAAAAAAAAGGTGACATTGCTTACAATTTTCTCTCTTCTCCATTTTCTGGAAGAATGGTTTTTGGGGAACTGCATTAAGGAACATTTGTTTCAGCAAAGTTAATTTCAAATGTCAACCCTGGTTGGCTGGGGAGGACTAATTAGGAGGGAAGAGAAAAAGACAACAGTCAGATTTTGAAAACAGAGTCAAACAAAAATGCTGGGAATTCAATTTTAGACGCAGCCAACCTTGAAGGACGTTCTGAGCTGGTCATTAGCTTTGGTTTCCTAATTTTGGCTGCAAATGTTAGTCAATACTGCAAATGGACTACAAATAACACATTGAGGGCCTGTTAGCACAGTTGGGAGAGATATTCCAAGACCGTCACACAAAAATAATCCTGGCAAAGTTCCAGGTTTGTTTTGTTTTTTTGGAACATTTTTACAGGTGTCATCGTAAACATGACCGAAAGAAGATTTTAAAAATCCAAATATGAGAGAAAGCAAAAACAGCCAAGTTGTCTAACCAAGTTGAGATCTTTGCATGCTTAGCTCTTGAAAGTCAAGTCTTCAATTCCCCTTGTATCCCCAATCATGTTTGGGCTGAACTAAAAAACTATAAGATGTGTGAAGTTCAACTCCTAGAATTGATTGGTCAATTATTGATCAGCTTAAAGTTGCTGAGGTTGAGAAACACTGTTAACATAGAATAACAGAGTTGTAAGGGACCTTAGAGATCATCTAGTCCAACCCCCCTGCTCAAGCAGGAGAGTCTATACTATTTCAGATAAATGCCTGTCCAGTCTCTTCTTGAAAGCCTCCAGTGATGGGGCACCCACAACTTCTGAAGGCAATTCATTCCACTGGTTGATTGTCCTCACCATTAGGAAATTAGTTCTACTTTGCTTCTTTCCTTGATTAGTTTCCATCCATTGGATCTTGTTTTGCTCTAGGGCAGGGGTGTCAAACTCACGGTGTCATGCCAGCATCACGTGATGTATCAGGACTTCCCCCCCTTCACTAAACCGGGCATGGGTATGGCCAGTGCATGACGCATCCGACCTGCGGGCCGCGAGTTTGACAACCCTGCTCTAGGAGAATCAGTGAGCCAAGAGCAATTTTCCTCAACATCCAAACTCAGCTCTATGTTTTAAAGATAGAAAGGTGGTGTAACTCTCTTTCTTTGTTTAACAAAGGAAGAATGGGCAGAAAACTAGGGGAACACAACCTTTTGCCATAGAACTCTTCCTCAATATCAAAGGTGGTATTCAGCCAGTTCTGTCCGGTTCACCCGAACTGGTAGAGGCATTTTGATCAGTTCGGAAAACCGGCAAATACCACCTCTGGTTGGCCCCGCCCTCCTGCCCCTGCCGTTCCCTGTCCCATATTCCCTTGTTTTTTAGCTCAACTGATTCGCACAGCAGAGCGGATTGCCGTGGCTCAGCTGAGCTAAACAACAGCTCACCAGCATTGACACCGAGGGTTGTCTTTGAGTGCTGCCACATTTTGGGGTTGTGCGTGCGAGCCGAGCGCATGCGTGGAAGGCTTTGCACATCCGCAGAAGCGCTATCTCACATTTTTGGTGCTGCTGGGCGAACCGGTAGCTAAATTGTTGTGAATCCCACCTCTGCTCAATATCATGTCCTTTACTTGATGTTGCATTAATTGGAAAGTAGGTAGGTAACTTCCATGAGTGAGTGGGGTTGATGATATCCAGCACAATAACGAAAGGCATTGTTTTTCTTAGAAGCCTCCTTTTTATGGGGCTATGTTTGATTTTTCAAAAGCAAAAAATAGAGACACATGTAGGTACTGCACCAACACAGTCATGTCATTAAGTTGTAATCAGTTTCCTTTTCAAGATATGAGATCAAGGCGTTATAGGCAATATTCTTCTGCTAAACTCATGAGTGAGAATCCATTGAGAAGTTTAGTAAACATTTTCCACTTGACTAGCTTCAAAAAAGATCAGATTCATTTCTCTTTGTCATTATAGACTAGGTTGCCTTTTAAATCTCATAATTTGCATTTGTGTGTGTGTGTGTGTGTGTGTGTGTGTGTGTGTGTGTGTGTGTGTGTGTGTGTGTGTGTGTATGCATGCACGTCTTTTTGCTGTAACTGGCTAGAGCAGGGGTCCTCAAACTTTTTAAACAGAGGGCCAATTCACGGTCCCTCGGACTGTTGGGGGGCTGGATGGCTGGGCGTGGCTAGGTGGTCATGTTACTGGGTGGGCGTGGCAGTTCGGCAGTTCCAATCTCACCAGGCTCAAGGTTGACTCAGCCTTCCATCCTTCCGAGGTGGGTAAAATGAGGACCCAGATTGTTGGGGGGCAATAGGCTGACTCTGTAAACCACTTAGAGAGGGCTGTAAAGCACTGTGAAGTGGTATATAAGTCTAAATGCTATTGCTATTATGGAAAGTTGATTAGTAAAAGAAATAGGGGTGGGTTTGGGAAATGATTTTTTATTTTAATTTGCACAATGGTACAGAAAAATGCCTTATCAAACTGCATTGAAGCAGACTAGATACAAATTAAAGAGCTCATCAATTTTTTTCTGCTAAAGTAGTCCTCCACTTATAACAGTTCATTTAGTGACTGTTCATTGGCACTGAAAAAAGTGACTTATGTCTGTTTTTCACATTTACAACCATTGCAGTTTCCCCATAGCCACATGATCAAAATTCAAGCACTTGGCAACTGATTCATGCTTATGGCGGTTGCAGTGTCTGGGGTCATGTGATCACCTTTTGTGACCTTCTTACAAGCAATGTCAAAGGGGAAGCCAGATTCACTTAACAAACATATTATTAATTTAACTGCAGTGATTCACTTTACAACTGTGACACAAAAGGTCGTAAAATGGGGCAAAATTCACTTAACAAATGTTTCACTAAGCAACAAAAATTTAGGGCTCAATTGTAAACTTCAGTTGAGGACTATCTGTACTCTTAGATGCAACATTACTAATTTGTAGGTCTTTGGTTAGGATTTGACTTATTAAATATCCATCAGTCTCAGACTATGAATCTAAATGTAGATTACTCACACATAACAATAATTGCTTTGATTGTTGTTGTTTGACACTAGCCTATTTTCATTTACTGGTCCCACTATGCATCTTCTCAGGGAATTCACTTGTTAAAAAGGTAACACAAACATAACAATTTTTCACACTTACTATGCTGCACCTTTTATGAAATATTTTTCTTGGTCTCTAAGAGTCTCATTTATAAAATCAGCATCATCCAATGATATATTATTTTTCTTGAATTATATCATTCCTGGCTGTGGAGGCAGTTTTGTTTTCATGCTATTTTCTCCTCTAGCAAATAAAGAAACAAATCCCCTGTCCACAGATAACTAAGGAACTTATGGCTAAGCTAATCCTTTTTTTTAACCTGAGCTTTATAGTTTTTTATATGCTTTATTGTATTTTTATGAAAGATTATAATTTACAACAATGAAAAGTAATGCAAACTAAAGAAGAAAAGAAGAAATAGTAGGTGCAGAAAAAATAGAAATAAAAATAGAAAAGAAAAAAAGTAAAGAAAAAAAGAAATATATAAGAAGTAAATCCCTCTTTCATCACAAGTATAAATAATTTTAGTAATTTATGACCTCCTCTTACAATACAATACATAATCTCTTCTTATAGCTTATCTATTATCAAATCTATTAAACCTTGTTATTTCAGTCCAGATCAGCAAACATCCTGATCAGTAAAAGTCCATTAAGGGTTACCAGAAATAACAACATATCTATTTTAAGCTTGATCAGATAAAACAACTTTATATTCCTTCCTTTTACTTGTAACAATCTTGACCTATAGTCCCTCAAATAATTCCCTAGAATCTGATTTATTTTCATTTTTTCTTTGTCTCTTCAAAGCCTCTAATATCACTGTGTTGATTTGTTACTTGTATAACTTTTTTTTAATTATTAAGACATAACAGAATAACAGTGTTAGGTCAGATTAAGGGTGCACTGAACAATAACTAAATAACCTTCAATATTCATGCCAATCATTCTTCTGCTTCCCTATCATTTTCAGGGATTTTTTTTCTTCCTCTAATAAAACATTTTAGGTCTTTATATGTATATTTATAAAACCTATTTTGGGGGGATACCACAGGTAGGGGCACAAACAAAATGGCTTAGGAACAAATGAATTGTACCCATGAAATCCTCTCTAAGGGTCCATAGATTAAGATCACACAAAATTTAAAACCTTAAAACAATTGTGATAGTCACAAATAAGTGTGAAGCAGCAAAGTTAATGAAAGGCTGGAATGAATTGCATTGGTTTTAGCTAGTGTGGAAAATTTACAAGATTTTTCATCGGGGCAATTAGACCAGGAAGAAATCCCATGTTCACACCTTATAGTATTAAGAATCTCCCCTTTGGGATTTTTGTTTGATGGATAACTGGCAATTTCAGCTTTCTGGGGGAGCATCCTTGGTAACTCTTAATCCCCGAGAGGTTGAAAATGTTTTGAGGTACCGTATTTTTCGGAGTATAAGACGCACCGGAGTATAAGACGCACCTTAGTTTTGGGGGAGGAAAATAGGGGAAAACAATCTGCCTACCAGGTATTCATCTGGCTAGCGTCCTTAGTCTGGTCAGCTTCAGCACATTATTTTATCCCCTGGTTAGGACTTAAAAAAATCTTCTTCTGAGAGAGTAACAATGAAAGAGCCTGCAAGCTAGTAAGAGCTGGGAAGATCATTAGCACCTAGTTAGGGCTAGAAAAAAACTTATTCAGAGCAAGTAGAGCAATGAAAAAAAACCCTGCAAAGACTTAGGGCTGGAAATACATTCTTCTGAGAGAGTAACAATGAAAGAGCATGCAAGCCAGTAAGAGCTGGGAAGGTCGTTAGCACCTGGTTAGGGCTGGAAAAAAACTTATTCTGAGCAAGTAGAGCAATGAAAAAAACCCTGCAAAGACTTAGGGCTGGAAATACATTCTTCTGAGAGAGTAACAAAGCCTGCAAGCCGGTAAGAGCTTGGAAGATAGTTAGCACCTGGTTAGGGCTAGAAAAAAACTTATTTGGAGCAGCTTCAGCACATTATTTTATCTCCTGGTTTTGGACTTTAAAAAACCTTCTTCGGAGAAAGTAACAATGAAAGAACCTGCAAGACAGTAAGAGCTGGGAAGATCGTTAGCACCTGATTAGGGCTAAAAAAAACTTATTCGGAGCAAGTAGAGCAATGAAAAAAATTCTGCAAAGACTTAGGGCTGGAAAAACATTCTTTGGAGAGAGTAACAATGCAAAAGCCTGCAAGGTAAGAGCTGCGAAGATCTGTTAGCACCTAGTTAGGGCTGGAAAAAAGCTACATTCAAAGTATAAGACGCACCCAAATTTTCAGCCATTTTTAGGGAGGAAAAAGGTGCGTCTTACACTCCGAAAAATACGGTGTCTCTCTGGAGCTCACAATGGACTTTAGAGCATTAGTGTTGTTTTGGGGAAAATCTTGACATTCCTTAGCGACAGCCATGGGTCTCTTCTGTTTTTCCTTCTCCTCCTGCCATGTCTGTGTGGCCATACTGTTCACTTTATTCTGCACACATCTGTTTGGGTTCCCCGGTGCAATAATGCAGCAATGAAATTTGATGTTGGTGATCCTCCTGCTGTGTAATTCATTTAGAGCATGGTGGGCAAAAAAAGGAGGAAATTTGTACAGTGGAATGTTCTCAGACAGGCTGTCTACATGAAGAAGAGAAAGGAGAGGGTGAGTCAAGGTAGCTTTGCCCATAGCTGGAGCTCAGCAGGGCACCTGGGAAGTGACAGAAATGGTTTGTGGTAATGTGAGTTTTTCTAATGAGATCAAGTAGGGAGCCTCTCTCTCTTTCTCTTGCTTGGTCTCTCTCTCTCTCTTTTAAAGAAGGGGCTTTAAGAAAGAAATTGCTTTCATGTCAAAGCAAATCTACCCTAGCAACAAAATGAAAAAAAGAGGATTGAACTCTGGCTTTTTTCATAACAGGTGAATAAAGGAATGTTGCCAAGTGGAGATTTTCTCACTTTCAAAGACAAATTGTATCTGTCAAAATTAATGGTGCCATCTTTTTTTTTTTGGTGGGGGGCAGGGAGGACATTCCAGCCAGGAATATAAAAGAAAGCCATTATCTGTAAATCTACATGTAGGTCTATAGTGATATCACTCAGGCAAGTGAAATAGCGAGGGAAATAGTTATACTGATCACATTCTAATCAATTAGGGTGCCTATTCCATCTGTATCCATTCTAAGAATGGAAAACTAGATTTGAAAATGCATCTATATTCTGATGGGTTTACTTTAAAGCACACAAACACGCATGTACATCAATGGTGAAATCCAATTTTTTTTACTACCGGTTCTGTGGGTTTCGTGCCGTTTGTTTCTGGACTTTGAAAAAAAACACTGACTCTTTACTAAGAATATTTATTAGTAAAACTTCCTGATTTCTTTTGCAAATGGTTGTGTGCATGTCTTTTCTGGGGGTTCCTGTGCTGGGACACAACAACTGTTGGGAGTGAGGCAACTAATATAAACCCACCATTGCTCATGAGGTGTTTTTTTTCTAACATCTGAAGATGATTCTGGGAGATTCTCCTCTGTGGAGATAAAGTTTTATCTAACTCAATATGGCAGATATGATAGTCATGGCTAGGCCATATGGCTTCAGAGTGCCCTTGCAATCTTTTCAACTGCCTTTTTTTTACAAAAATTCTATGATATGGCCATATTTTCTGTGGTGAGGTGAAGAAAAAAACACACCTTTGGATGACTTTGAAATTGCCTTTTGACTCTCTGCTTTAAGATATGCTAAAAGAATACAGAGTTGGAAGGGACCTTGGAGATCTTCTAGTCAAATCCCTTGCCCAGGCAGGAAACCCTATACCATTTCAAACAAATTGTTGTCCAATCTCTTCTTGAATACTTCCAATGTTGGAGTACCCACAACTTTTGAAGGCAAGTTGTTTCACTAATTAATTGTTCTAACTGTTAGGAAATTTCTCCTTTGTTCTAAGTTGGTTCTCTCTTTGATTAGTTTCCATCCATTGCTTCTCGTCCTGCCTTTAGCTGCTTTGGAAAATAGATTGACCCCCTCTTCTTAATGACAGCCCCTCAGATATTGGAGCACTGCTATCAGGTCTCCCCTGATCCTTCTCTTCACTAAGCTAGCCATGCCAGTTTCTGTAACTGTACTTCATATATTTTAGCCTCCAGTCCTCTAATTATCTTTGTTGCTCTTCTCTGCACTCTTTCTAGAGTCTCCACAGTCTCCTTCTCTGCACTCTTTCTAGAGTCTTTTTACATCATGGCGACCAAAACTGGATGCAGTATTCCAAGTATGGTCTTACCAAGGCATTATAGACCTAAAGCCGCATCATGCCCGATCGTGATGGAATGATGGTGGAATAGATACCAACACCTTCAAAAAGGCTAGAATTCCCCTGAAGTCAAGTGTAGCTGTGATTATTAAGATTTTGTTGCATCCATCAAACTTCAGATCTAGTAGCTTAATAGGCCACAAAAATCCCAATGTATAAATTATCTATGACTATCTCATATAAGAAAAAATTCAAAGAGTTCTGGACACAAATACATACAATGATATAAAAAAAATCTTAAAGATTAATGTTGAGAAGAAGCCATTTTTTTTCTTACTGGATTTATGGATAGTCAATTAGAAAAAACTGATGGAAGATAGATTTTATATATGGTAACTGCAGTAAGACGACAGGTAGTCTCTGATTTATGGCCAGTTGTTTAGCAACCATTTGAAATTATGACAGACTCTGAAAAGCTACTTACGTCCCAAATTCAAAGTTTCCCTAATATATACTGTTTTTAATCCATGTATGTGTAGACAAATCTCAACAATGTAAACCCATCTCTAACATACTGTAAGTTATATTGGATATAGTTTTTTCTGTGTTTGGTTTTTCCTTGTCCAACTCATCCCAATAAAAGCTTTTTGTATGCATATCTCCAAATATATGATTTCTTGTCTGTACATGTCTTTCATATCCTCCCTCCCTCCTCCTTCCTTCACACATGCAAAATTTCAAATTTGCATGAAAACTTTGAGTCCAGAAAAATAGATACTCATGCATTTCTGCTCTTCATGATCCACATTGGTGGTTCTTCTAATTTTTTTTAAGTCATATTGATTTGAGCAACAGAGGAAGACTTGGAATATCAGGCAAGATATGAGTGTAAAAAGAATTGATGCAAAGACTAGGATGTTTTTAGATAGGTTAAAAGTAGAAAATAGGCTGCCCAGAAGAGACATTGAAACAATATATATTTTATGATGCACACTATTTTTGTTACTTGACACCCAGTTTCATTTCTGAATGAACAATGCCAGGAGAGTGAAAAGTCAGAGAAAACAGGCCAATAAAAAATGGGACCTTAGAGATCTTAACTGTAATTATAAGATTTGGCACGGGAATCTATGTTGGGATCTGTTTCCTTTTTCATCTGCAAAATCCCACTTGACTGTCCTTCAGGGATTGTACTTTTCAATTGGGAATCAATAAACATGATTTAAAGGGGAGTATTTGAACCCTTCTTCTCTCTCTCTCTCTGCTTTAATCCAGTGTCAATCTCGAGATTAGAAGCCTCAAGATCAAATTGTCCCAAGTGCTCCATGAAAACAAGTTCATTAGTCGGAAGGCTGTAATACAGAAGTCTTCACACACCAAGGCAGAAGTGTCTGGTGAGCCAAACAAGGAAAACAACAAAGAATACCACACACGCTGTTAAGCATTATTTATTAAATAAAACCAGAATCTCACATATAAGGTTGTTCATTCCCATTAGGTAGACCAGACCAGGAAATCAGCCCGAGGCTAAAACTACTTTCATTGAAAGTGGCTGTAAGAAGAGAAAGTTGCAGATCTCATTGCGTTGTACTTTCTACTCCTTCTTATACTCCAGTGAGTTGGGGAGATGAAAGTCTGAGCTGCATCTAAATAATAAAATAATATCGCTGTGAACTTAAAAAACGCTTTAGTTCCTTTTGCCTAGGTAATAGTTCCTGCATATCTCCATCAAGGTCATTTTCCTTACTCTGTAGTGTAATGGTGTGTGTGTGTGTGTGTGTGTGTGTGTGTGTGTGTGTGTGTGTGTGTGTGTGTGTGTTTGCTAATTTCACATTTATGTTAAGATATTCATGAACTGGGAGAGCCAATGGTAACAAGGTCAGCCAATGAATAGGCATAGCAACTAAGTCAGCCAATGGGAGCTAAACACATATGAGTCTGTGCAGAGAATCGAAACTGAAGCTAGAAGGCTGGGCGTGGCTCAGCCCACTCTGTGCTCTTGTCTCTCTCTGAATGCTGAACTAGACGCTGCTGGTATTTTGCTTGTAACTGCTACTATGTTGAAGAAGAACTCTACTTGTGGCATTGTAAATATATATATATTACTATGTTTATAAAGAAGTTAATGAATCCAGCTGAATCAGTTATCTGTGTGTGCTTTTGGATTTAATTTTATGCAACAAACTCTGATAATTTATTGCTTGGCTATGTGGATGACTGCAATGGCAGTTGGCATCCTGGCCATGTGGTTAATGGCTTTTGCATGGAGTGTGTGTGTGATGGACAGTAAAGTTTTTGGCTTTGCAAAAATGTCTGTGATGATCTGTTGAAATTCAGGCAGAAGTGTCTGCTCTCAGCTTCTGTTGGAGTTGGGCCAGGAGTACTCCCATGTATTGGACTTCTGGATCCATCTCTCTCTCTGTCTCTTTGCAAGATCTTCCCTTTGCCTGAGATACCCTAAGTAGATCAGAGAGCAAGGTCATCACAACCAACAGTGAGACCTCTACTTTTTCATTTGCCTGTACTATTGCCACTCCATATCTGGTAGCAAGAAGCTGTCAGCTTCATAGAGCAAACCAGATAACAATAGCAATAACAATAGCAGACCTATTTACTTCCCCATAGTGCTTTACAGTGCTCCCTGGGTGGTTTGCAATGTCAGCATATTGGCCCCAACAATCTGGGTCCTTACCAACCTCAGAAGGATGGAAGGCTGAGTCAACTTTGAACCCCATCAAGATCAAATTCCAGGCTGTGGGCAGAGTTTGCCTGCAATACTGCTGTTAGGGTTCCGACGGATGCCCTAATTAAACAATGAGCTTCGAGCCAAGTTTCAAAAGAAATCCAGTTATTTATTAGGAGCAACATGTTGGCACGTACCCAAGTGTAGCCAGGTCTGCCTCACATAATTTACAACCCAATTATGACCCTGTTTGCCCCCTCCTCCCAGGGTGTGTTATAAATCACATTCTCCAATGGAGCACTTTCGCGGGCTGTAGAGACCACGCCCCTCTGGTTGTTGCCGGTAACCTGGGATACAGTCTTGAGAAAGGTATACATGGAATTTGTTTCTGGTTGTGGCTGCCGTGCTGCTCTGCTAGGTTTCCCCCGCTCCTGCCTATGGCAATTCAAGAGCAGGCCAGGAATGCTTTATGAGTTGACAACTGTATTCTAACCACCAGGGCAGTGGAACAAATTCTACTTTACTGTAAAGCTATATTGACAGAATCTTGCAAGTCTGAAAGTACATTTCTCTCCACATCTCCCTTACAGCCCAAGAAATTAGGTGGGTTTCTTCTGAGCCTCTTGCCCTGCCCACTATCCAGCTGTGGGCCATGCTGTCCCTTATCTGACCATTCCCCTTGACTGTGTCTCTTGGCCCGGTCTCCCAAGGCTTTCTCCCCACACCATTAAAGAAGCAAACACATGGGGAACAGGAGGCCCTGTCTATCATAATGCCTCTGTGCAGGACTGTAGAGCCAGTCCTTGGTCTGAGCTGCTTAGGGCTACAGCCATTTCTTCTCAGCCAAAGGGAGGATCACTGGTGTTTCAGCAATACTACTGCACTGCACAATCACTAATTGCTTTTTATCACTCTGGATCATTGGCAAACAAGCACCCTCCTTTTTCCTATGTTCAAGCTTCAATCAATTTATGCATTTATCTGGTTTACTTTTGTATCCATGCTTTATACCTACTGAAAAAGGCAGGAAGTAATGGTGTTTTTTTATTAGGGATGATCCTCACCTTGAAAAACATGTGCCCACCAGGGCTTACTACTTCCTAAATGTCATTGTGGGCATCAAAAATGACAGATGTAAGTCACATGGTTGAGGCTCCTGCTATAGATAATGAATTAGTGGCAACTAAATTCCAGAATGATAATGTTATTGCAGAATGAACCTACATTTTGGATATAGTTACACTTTCTTTAAATGTCTATGGAGATTCTCAGGCATCCAGGTCATGATTGTCCCAAAGGTGCTTTTTCAAGAAGCAACTAGACTTTCTGGTTTTTCTTTGAAGAAGTTTTGCTTCTCATCCAAGAAATTTCTTCAGCTCTAAGCTTGGATGAGAAGCGAAACTGTCAACTGTCTGACTAGTGAACCCAAATAAGGAAACAGTCTCGGGAGCTTTGAATTCCCAAAAGTAAAACTTTATTGGATACATCATTTTGGTACTGAAGAATCAAAACCAACTCTGGTTTTCCTGCACAAATGCTTGCTTAGTTAAACAATAGCTTCCCTTTCTCCCCACCCCTGGGTGATCACATTGTCCAATTATGAGGTGTCCTTTTGTTATGGGAACAGTCCCTCTCTTTCTCAAGCACCTGCAGCGGTGACCTTGATGGTTTCCAGGCTCTCACAATCTGTGCATAACTTCTCAGCATTCCATTCCACCACCCCCACCCCCAGTTGAATTGGCAAGTTGAATAGCAATAGGGTTTGAAAGAAGCAAAGCAGTTCAGTCTTGACAGAAACATCTTCAAAGAAAAACCAGAAAGTTCAGTTACCTCTTGAAAAAGCACTTTGGGGGCCCACTTTGCTTTTGTTTTTTATTTCTTGAGGATTTTTAGGGCAGCAAAGAGCTAGAGGGGAGAAACGCCTGTTAATGTCAACGGAAGCAAAAATAGCCTGTTTGCTACCCAGACCAGCGAGCAAGTGTTCATAATGATTAAGTGATAGCTTGTGCTGCACTTTTGAAATTAGGACAAATGTCCTATGAAGCTGGAATAGGGAATGCAAACATCCCTATGGCTGCAAGTGGCTGTTTCTGGATTTGGTAACATAAAATTTCCAGATGCAATTTAAGATACTGTTGGTGCTCTTAAGAATCCCTACATGGCAAAAGAGCAGAATATAGTAAAACTGCTTGTCCCTAATTGTATCTATTTGTCCCATCAGGATCTGGAAAGGTCCTTTCTGTGAAATAATGACATCTAATGGGGCCCTGGAAGTATACCTCCTCTACCACAGTCAGTGGCGGGTTCCTACAAGTGCGGTCCACTCTATAGGACCGGTAGCGGCCCACTGGTGACGTCACAGTACCGGTGCGGTCGGTTGCCAGTGCCTGGGCGGCGCCATTTTTTTTTAAAAAAAATTTCTGCGCATACCCAGAAGCCGAGCTTACCCCACAGTGAGTCCAAGCAGGGAAGGATGGCTGAGGGAGCCCGTGAGACGCTGAAAGAACAGGCGACAGGACCTATCTCAGTTCCCCTCCCTTCAGCAGTCCGAGAAGCCATGAACATGCGGTGATGATCCTAGGCATTTTCGCACGTTCGAGGCTTCTCGAGCTGCTGAGGGGAGGGGGAACAGGCGGCAGGAGCCTAGGATCATTGAATGGGGAGAAGCATTCAGGCCGGATGGAGCCTCCTAGAAGAACCGCTGCTGCGGTCTTGCTGCTCCTGCTGGGGGGGCCTGCGTTGCGGGTGGGCAATGCCCCCCCGCTTCTCCGGCTGCTGCCAAGGTCCCGAGGCCCACGCCAACCTGGTCACATGGCTGGCAAGCCACACCCACAAAGTAAGCCATGCCCACAGAGTGGTAGTAAAAAAATTAGGAACCCGCCCCTGACCACAGTGCCTGTCCCGTGGAAGATTCTCTCTTCAAGGTTCAGCTGTAGCTTTCCAGAAAGATCTGAAGAGTGACTCTTCCCTCCAGTTATTAATTCCCCAGCCAGCTATGAATTCAACCTGGCATATATAGGATTTTGATTATAAGACAAGTTTTTAGGGGCCATAATTACATTGTAGTATTTTTACAACATCCAGCATTTATGTTATTTATTTATATTATTTATGTCATTTAGCTGCTGTGACCTAGAGGTGGAGCTCTTGCCTCACAATCAGGAGGTTGTGAGTTCGATCCTAGGTAGAGGCAGATGTAGGGTCTCCTGCTTGGGCAGAGGGTTGGACTAGATGACCTGCAAGGTCCCTTCCAACTCTGTTGTTAATCTGTTATGTATTTTATATTGTAAATTGTCTAGAGTCACAAGGCTGAGACAGATGGCTAAATAACTTCTGAAAACAAATAAATGAAATAAATAACATTGTAAAATTCAATTTGACCTAATAGTTTAGGGAAACTTTTTCTTTATCTGAGCCAAGAAATGGTTAAAAAATGTGTCCATGTTTAACTCACTGAATAGTCAAATGAGAGGAGATATGATAGCTTGCTTCCAATTTTTTATGGGATGTCATTTAGAAGAGGGATTAGAGTTATTCTCTACTGCCGCAGAGAGCAGGACCAGAACTAATAGTTTAAAATCGCAAGGAAGAAGCTTCAAGCTCAATATCAGAAGGTGCTTCCTTGAGACGTTAGCCAGGAGATATAGTGAGTTCTCTTCAAACAGAGACCGGATTGCTTATCTGTCAGAGATACTCTAACACAGGGTTTCACACCTTTGGCCACTTTAAGATCTGTGGATTTCAATTCCCCAGCATGTCTGGCTGGCGAATTCTGGGAGTTGAAGTCCACAAATCTTAAAGTTGTCAAGGTTGGACACCCCTGATCTAGGGGTGGGTTCCTCCCAGTTTGGACTGGTTCGTCCGAACCGGTAGCGACCCGCTGGTGATGTCACGATGATGTCACCAACCTGGTTCGGTCGGTGCCGGTCCGTGGGTGCTGCCATCTTTTTTTAAAAAAAAATTATTTATTTTTTATTCTTCTGAGCATGCGCAGAAGCCGAGTTTCCGGCACTGTGCAAGCGGTTGCCATCTTGTTTTCAGCTTTTTATTTTAAAAAATTCAATTTTTTTAAATTTTTTTTTTTGAATTTTTTCTTCTTCTGAGCATGCCGGTCCGTGGGTGCTGCCATTTTTTTAATTTTTTTTTTAATTTTTTTAATTTTTTTAAAAAATTCTTCTGAGCATGCGCAGAAGCCGAATTTCCGGCACTGTGCATGCGGTCGCCATCTTGGTTTTGGGTCCCCCCCCCAGATTTTTCGGCACTGCGCTTGCAAAGTGTTGCGCGCGTGCATGAGGTGTGCCCATGCGGCACGGGAGGAAGTGAACCGGCAGCGAGGTAAGTTAGAACCCACCCCTGCCCTGGTCTAATGAATACTGCACTGGCAGGATAATGGCTAGGTGAGCTCTATGATTCCATGGTGATAAGCTCCATATCCTTCCTATCTTTGATGACAGCTGCATCCCTGACAGATTGCCATCAAATTACCTAGCCAACATTCACTAAATATTTTACTGAATTTGAGGAAGGTTTAGTTAGCTCAGCTCTTCGAAACAAATGTTTTCCCAGAAGTTCTTGATGGTTTTCTGCAAACTAGTCCCCCAATGCAAGAAAAGTCTTTTATTGTTTTGGGATTCATCTAGTTTCATTAGGCAATTTATCCATCTATCACAAGGACAGTTTTGATAAATTTCTGAGCAGATACTACACTGAAACAATTGGAAAACAAACTAATCCCTAGAAGGGCTATGAATGAAAGATCACAGAAAACATGAATGTTTAAGAATGGCACTGAGGATCCTGCTATATTTTCGGGAAAGCTACATGGAATATTATACTGATGCTGAGAACTTCTTTTAATAAAACCTGGCATCATTTGCAAGTTCAGGCATCTCATTAAATTTTATAAACAATATATGGAGTGTATGAAGAAATAAAGAATATCGTTAAATGGTTTTTTTAAAACAAAATATCAACACACTTTTTCTTCCCTTACCCTTTTCCTTTTTAAATTTTAAAATCCCTTTTCAAATATATATAGTGTTGACTCAGTCAATTGTGCCTTTGTAAATATAGTTAATAAACCATGACTAAACGTGACCTATTAACCAGGTCAGTTCGCAATAATGGGATTAGAAAATCTGAGCTGTGTACAAATGGCTTCCTTGAAATTCTCCACTCTCTTTGTGAAGGGGATATTTTTGCCATATTTTTTCTTTGAGGTGATCAATTACTTTGGGCATATGCTGAGAAAAAGAGAAATGTGAGAAATGCTAACTTTTCCATAGAGGTAGTCATCCATTTACGACCACAATTGAGCCCAACATTTCTGTTGCTATGTGAGACAGTTGTTGACATTTTACCCTATTTTATGACCTTCCTTGCAACAGTTGTTAAGTGAATGGCTGCAGTTGTTAAGTTAGTAACATGGCTGTGAAGTGAAACTGGTTTCCCCATTGACTTTGCTTACAGATATTACTAGAGTTGGAAGGGACCTTGTAGGTCATCTAGTCCAACCCCCCACTCTAGCAGGAGTCCCTACACCATTTCGGACAAATGGCAGTCCAATCTTCTCCTGAAGATCTCAAGTGTTGGAGCTCTCACAACCTCCGTAGGCAAGCTGTTCCACTGGTTGATCGCTCTCACCGTCAGAAAGTTTCTCCTTATTTCCAGGTTAAATCTCTCCTTGGTCAGTTTCCATCCATTATTCCTTGTCTGGCCTTCTGGTGTCTTGGAAAACAGACTGACCCCTTCCTCTCTGTGGCAGCCCCTCAAGTATTGGAACACTGCTATCATGTCTCCCCTGGTCCTTCTCTTCGCTAGACTGGCCATGCCCAGTTCCTGCAACCGCTCTTCGTATGTTTTAGTTTCCAGTCCCCTAATCATCCTGGTTGCTCTCCTCTGCACTTTCTCTAGAGTTTCAATGTCTTTTTTATAGTGTGGTGACCAAAACTGGATGCAGTACTCTAGGTGTGGTCTAACTAAGGCTTTATAGAGTGGTATTAGTACTTCCCTAGTCCTAGATTGTATCCCTCTATTTATGCAGCTCAGGACTGCGTTGGCTTGTCAGAAAGTCACAAAATGGGATCACATAACTCCAGGATATTGCAACCGTCATAAATATCAGTCAGTTGCTAAGTGTCTGAATTTTTATCACATGACCATGGGGATGCTGCAATGGTCATAAGTGTGAAAAATGTTCATAAGTCACTTTTTTCAGCGCCCTTGTAACTTCAAACGGTCATTAAATGAACTATTGTAAGTTGAGTACTAGGGATTTGGACTATATCATTTATAACAGGGGTGGCCAAACCATGGCGCATGTGCCAAACGTGGCGCATTGGATGATTACAAATGGCGCATTGCATCCTTGCGCCTACTTATTTTTTTAAAATAGGTGCAGCATTTTCTTTTCATGTGCGCAGCTGCGCAGGCGCACAGCCTCTGCAATTAGAAAATGCCGGGCAGAAGTTAGAAACTTCCACGCGGTGTTCTCTCATTATGTGCGCAGCCGCGCACCTTAGAGGGAACAGTGCACCAAAGTGATCTCAGTTCAATTCGTACAGCCTTCAATAATGTTCAACTTCTCGGTGTCTGAAACTTAGAATGGAACTTGTGAGATGTTACTTTAGGCGGGTTTACAAATGTACAAATATTTTTATCGGTGTTGCCATTGCGTGTTCCTGCTTAAACGATCTCAAACACCACGCACTAGCAACACATCATGTGTTTGAAGTCACGTGCGAATGAGTGGCGAGCGTTCGATATGGTCAGTCAGTTCTGAGTGAGCCATCGTGGCGTGGAGTTTGAAGCAGTGTTTTATTGAGTATACTAGCGTGGTTTTTGTATTAAGAGTGATTGAAAGACAGATTCAAGTTTAAATATATATTACGTTTGTCAAATTTTGAAATGGCGTAAATTAATTAATTGAATTGCGTGATTGAGTTATTCCTTTTCCTCCCTTAAGCACAGCAGATCCTACCCCTATCCCTATTTTACAACCCCAAATGTGAAAGTAAGAAGGTAAAAACGTGCTTGAGTTGTATGGCGCATCTGAACTCGTCTGTGAAAAAATTGGCGCATGGTATGCTTAAGGTTGGCCACCACTGATTTATAATCTTCAGAGGAAAGTAGAGTCCAAACATCGATAGAGCACAAAGTTGCCTATCCCTGAGCTAAAATATTTGGGAAAAATTTGGGAAAACCTGATTTTAGATTGCCACTCAACCATGAAGCTCCATCATCTATTCTTTCTTTTTTTTTTAGCTTTGGGTTTTATTGTGAGAAGAACGGGAAGAAGAAAAATCACCCCCAGGTTCTTGGAAGAAGATTACTAAATCATGCAGAAGGATGTTTGTCCCCACTGGTTGCCAAACAAAGTTGCCAACATTTCCCAACAAGTCAATGCAAAGTCCTTTCCTCAGGAGAGCCCCAACATCTGCCACTGGGTAGTGACATAAATTTGCCATAATTTGAACGACCAAGCAAGGAATAGGCCAATCCGTTCCCAAACTGCTTGAAATGAGAAGTGGGCTTTTGGCAGGCAGGTTTGCTTGGAAGCTTTTCAACAAATCATTTGCAACAAAGGTTCCAAAAGACAACATGATCACAAAGCCTGCTCCGGTTAAAAACAGTTGTCAAACATGATCCCTGCGGAACAGCCAGCCTCCGTTTCATCCGTCTCCCTTCCGATGGATTTCCTTGGAGTTCATTTCACTGGAGAGAGGGAGGAAGAGATGCTGGCGATAAGCAATTAAGGCCCTAATCAATAATGTTCACAGTGCCAACTCCTCTGGGAGACTTAATTGGCAACACTGAGAAGCGTTTCAGAAGAAAGGCCCAGATTTGGAAACAGGTGGCCAGAGGGATTATTTATTTATTTATTTATTTTTGCTTCAGTTTGCAACAAGGTAAAAGTCCACATAGACCAATTCTACCCCGACTGCAGAATTGCCGGCAAAGGAGAGCATTTAACTGAGCATCCTTTAGCTGGTGATTTTTCAATTCCTTTCACCTTGAAGGTGGGTGTATAATCTCTTCTAACCATCCAGGTGATTTATATTTTAATGGGTCAGCTGGAATTCATCTAACGTGAAATGAGAAGCGGACATACACAGAGATTCAAAATCCTTTTGCCATTTAAATCATCCCGTTTCTTATTCTAAAACGTGATTATTGGAGGTCAGAAGTCAGGGCACAGAGGAGAATCCTGTGAGTCTGACTTAAAAATGGACTCACTAAGCAGCAAAGCCTTGGGAACAGGGGTGGGTTCTAAGTTACCTCGCTGCTGGTTCGCTTCCTCCCGTGCCGTGTGGCTGCACCTCATGGGTGCACGCACTTTGCGTGTGTGCGCGTGCACGCACTTTGCTTGTGTGCGCGCACACGCAGTGCCAAAAAAAGCCAAAAACAAGATGGCGACTGTATGCACAGTGCCGGAACTTGGCTTCTGAGCATGCTCAGTAGAAAAAATTAATTTAAAAAAATTCAAAAAAATAAAAATTCAAAAAAATTCAAAAAAAATTCAAAAAAAGAGATGGCGGCGCCCATGGACTGGCACCGACCGAACCGGTTCTGTGACATCATTGTGACATCACCAGCGGGTTGCTACTGGTTTGGGCGAACTGGTCCGAACCAAGAGGAACCCACCTCTGCTTGGAAGATTTCCTTTGTCAGCTTGAAATGGTGTTAAGCTCTCCTTTCCTTCACTTTACCCTCCCCAAGGGGGGCAATGTAGACTGGCCTCCTTGTGGTGTACCCCAATAGTCTATTACACATTCTGGCTGCTGGACCTCACAAGGATCTCCCAGCAAGAAACAGCTGCATGAGTACCGAAAACAACAACAACAGTTAATGCTATATTCTGTTACATGAAATAAATAAACAACCCTCCCCAAAACTAGGGGGGTCCTTTCTGAAATACGTTCACCACCTTTCTTCCTTTGAACTCAAGTTTTGTTGATCAGACTGTTGTCTAGGTTGCCGCTCTTCCTCCTGCTCTCAAGGCCATTCCCACAAGCCATTACAAATTGAGATGGATAGTTTCTCTGACCATCTCTCAAAGATAGAAATCCCTTCCGAGCGGTGTCCACAGCAAGCCACAATTCCATCAGAACTACAAAATATACCTTGGGAGGTCAGAGGGAAAGAGCTGCCTCTTACACTCATGTGTGCAATGTTGTGAGGGACAAATAGGAGGTAGGGAACTTGCATTGCTAAGTCTCAGTATAAGTTTCAATATTTGCCCTTCCTCCCAACAGTTGCCCATACTGTATCTTCTCTGTAACATCTGCACTATAAAGTCCCATAGACGCCTTCCCTTGGTATATAATTGAACCATGGGAAGCGAGGGGAATAGATCACTAGGAAGATAAAAGACAAAACTTTCACACATGCACACACAAAGCCCTAGGCTCGGCCACCTCATTGCTTAAAAAGGGGGCAGTAACCTCACTCACTATCTTTGAGAACTTCTCCAAAATTCTCTTCTCCTTTGACAGAAGTTCTGAAAGTATTTTCTCTTTCATCAACTTGAATCACAACTGGTAGGAGGAAAAACACTCAAGATAATGTTTCTGCAATTGATTTGAAGCAAGCAGAAAAGTTGACAACTTTTGAGCTTCTTTCCTAAAAACTGACAATTGCCATCTCCTCTAAAGGAATCCCAGAACATCTCCTTGGGAGTGAATACCCCTTTCAATGGGCACTTCAGATAGATTAAGAAACGGGAGTAGTAGTTTGAGCCTTACAAGATTCTGTTAATGTTAGTCTTACAATGGAGATAGAGCTAGTATTTATTGTAATTTTTCTTGCCTGGCTACCTCAAAGAGATAACATCAGGGGTAGGCAACTATGGCCCCTTTACAATCTATGGACTTCAAGCACAACTGACTCAGGAATTCTGGGAGTTGAAGTCCACAGGTCATAAAGGAGCCATAGTTGTCCACTTCTGGCTAATATCAATCTTGCAAGTTCAAAAGTATCTCCCATCCAGTATTCAGCCGGTTCTATCCGGTTCAGGTGAACTGGTAGCACTGACTGCGGGTGGACCCGCCTGGACATAATGATGTCCCATTTATCCAAGTTTTCGAGGCTGTACGCATGCACGGAAGATTGTGCGCACGCACGGAGGTGGTGCATGTGAGCGAAGTGTGTGTGTGAGAGACAGAGTGCTCACATTTGCGAACCGGTAGGAAAGATAAGTGAATACCACCCTTGCTCCCGTTCCTTTCTTCTACTCTCCATCAAAACGTCTCCATCTCCATCCATCCATCCTTCAGACTCAAATTCCATTTATCACACCATTGGTGGGCTGTGCCTCTCCTGTCTCCCCAGGTCATTTCCAGTTACCACTAGAGATTTCTAAACAAGAGAGTGGTTGGAAAAGGCAAATGTGATAACTCAATTGTTATTTGGCTCTTTACAAGGACTCATATTAATCCATCTGTGTAATTGCTGGACAGATAGGTTACAATGCCAACATTACACGTGCTCCTGTGGCAAAGAGGCCACTGAAATAATCACTCATGTTCTACTTAGCACACTGTCAATTTTATTCAGATTTATGGCACAAGTTAATTTTTCCTTCTTTAACAAAGACTCCAGACCAGACAGCTTTTTATGTAGCTTTTCTTTCAGGCAGCCAGAATTATTTATATTTCATTTTATGCCTTTGAGTCTATCATGACTCCTGATGACAAGATGGATGACTCCCTTCAGTTTCCTTGGCAAGAACTGAGAATTGTTTTGCCATTGCTGCCTTCCTGGGGCTGAGAGAGAGAGACTGGCCAAAGTCATACAGGTGGCTTCCATGCTGAAGGCAGGAACTCATGGTATTTAGCCTGGTGCTTTTGATCATTCTACTGAATATTGCACAATCTGTTAATGTCATCCGTTTTGCTGTTTAGCTTTTAGAATGAAGTAGATGACTTCATCACATTTTAATTACCTTTTATCTTAATTTTTAGATATATGGGTGCTCGAATTTCTTTCTTTTTCTTTTTCTTTTATCTGTTTGTTGGTTTTCAGGTTTAGTGGCTTCAAGTCACAATAACCTTTGTCTTGAATTTGATAATCCCAGGAGCCTTTTGATAGGAAAATCTTGACCATTAATTTGGAAAATCTTGACCAAAATCGATAGTGACAAACATTTAGATTAATGAAGAAGAAAGCAAAAGAAATTGGATGGCTATAAGCCTGACAAGCTCTAAATGTCTGGGTTTTTTTAGGTTGCCTCTAGATAAGAAAGAAAGAAAGTATATATACTAGATAGAAAGTAAATTAGAAATTAGAAATATATGGAAGAAATGGATATTGAAATGAATTAGAAATGTATTAAATATGTAATTTAAAATTAATTTAAATGATAAATATAGGAAAGAAGGATATGCCGATCGGGTGCTATAATCTATACAGGAACTGTGTTTCCTACTGATATATGTTTGTAAGTTATGTAATGTCTTTGTGTGTATAATGAAAAAAAAAAGAATGAAAGAAATACAACTGTCAAATGTAGGAGCCACCGTTTTGCTTCTCATTGATCATGATTTCAAAAAGGTTCTAATCCAAAACTCTTTCCTACAGTACATTGTCATTATTATTATGTACACAACAATATAAAATCACAGTTGTCAGTTCTTTAACTGATGTTGGCCTTCATACACATTGAGCTCTTCCCAAAATGTTGTAATGTAGCTGTGTAGTATATGTGCATATCCAAGCAATGTAGTCTTTTGTAATTAACAGATGGAAATTTTGTCAATATACAGATTTTCTAAGAGCCGTCCAAGATATTTTGGACCACCTCATCCTGTTTATGCCATAATCTTTCAACTTTGATTTTCATAGTTTGATACTTTGTGATCTTCTCCAATTCTCTGTCTTCTGTTCTACTATTTCCTCACAGTGCCACATCAATTATGCACACTTTTTTTTAACCACAGTTAAATCTGGTGTGTTGTGAGCCAAGACTTTATCAGTTTCTATTCAGAAATCCCATCATATTTTAACCTGCTCATTTTCTACTACTTTTTCATTATTATAGTATTCATTATAACAATGCATTATATATAAATTCATTATATATTGATAGGCCATCATATGTATTATGTGAATATGCAATATGATTCATTATATACTATATTCATCCTCACCCCTACTATCATCATCATTATTATTTTTGCTAAACTGTCGCTTCCTTTTAATCTTGGCTTTGGAGACAAGGCAGCATTTGTCAGCCCCAAAGTGAATTCCTTTTTAAGTCTATTCAGAAGCGCCGCTCCATTGGATCTGTCACTGTGGATTCCACCTGAGAGACGAATCGGTAGAAACCTGAATCAGATTAAGCAGTGAGGGACAGGACTGAAGAACAATCTCTTAATATATCATGTTGCCAAGGAGGAGACAGGCTTATGGGGTCTATTGAGACAGACTGTCATAAATGTCCCCTGGGTAAATGTGTTCGCATCCACAGCACTGTTTTCTCAGCATGAGACGTTTCTCCAGCACTGAGAAGATGTAGGATATCTTGAATGTCTCTGATTCCAGCTAGTAAAGGAAATCCAAACAGCTGGATTGCAGAAATCTTATTTATTTGTTTGTTTATTTATTTGTTTGTTTGTTTGTTTGTCAACAAGTGCAAGGAAACAGGACACTTGAAAAAATGGCACAAATAAATGGATATAAAGAAGCAAAACATAGCCATAAACACATAAAATGAGTACATACCAATGGGTACAGTAGGACAGGGATGGTAGGCACACTTAAGATGCCCTTAGGGACCTCTTAAGAAAAGTGTAAGGTCCACGGTAGACAGTTTAAGGTAAAAGGTATGGGGGTTAGAGAAACTAACAACAGGATCAGGTAAAGTGTTCCAGACTCTATTGCAGAAGTCGTAGTTTCTGCAATCAAGATTAGAGCGGATCACATTTAGTTTGCATCTATTGATAGCCCTAGTGTTATTGCGGTTGAAATTAAAGTAGTCGTTAACGGGTAGGACGTTAAGGTAGATGATCTTGTGTACTAAGCTTAGGTCAGAACGTAGACGGCATAGTTCAAGATTATCCGTATTCCAAGTCTACTGGAATAAGGAATTTTATTGTGAGCAGAGGAGTTGAGTACTCTTCTTGTAAAATACCTCTGGACCCTCTCTAATGTATTAATGTCTGAAATACAGTGTGGGTTCCAGGCAGGTGAGCAGTATTCAAGGATATGTCTGGCAAAGGTTGCATTTGTTCTTCCATTATGAAAGGGATAAAATGGAGGATGGGAACTGGCTGGTCAGAGAAAACAAGATCTGCTTGGAAATCAATATATTTGCTATGTAGGCCCAAATAAGGGAAGAAGAATTCTCTGCTGGCAAGGAGGGCAATACTATTTTTAGGCCCTGCCTTGATTTGGGATGAAATTGGGACTGATGAAGCCATCTCCAAATTAAGATGGTGGGTGTATTGGAGGTGAACCAAATGAACTTTGGGAACTAAACTGGTAGGTCTGGATTATTTTTACAAATCACTTATTATTATTATTATTATTATTATTATTATTATTATTATTATTATTATTATTATTATTATTATTATTATTATTATTATTATTATTATTATTATTATTATTATTATTATTATTATTATTATTATTATTATTATTATTTGTCAAGCGTATATGATAACAGCAAAGTATAAACAAAGTATAAACATGAAAATATGTTTTAATAAACAGCAGCAATGCAGCTCACCAGCTCAAATGCCCCTGCAAGTCAGACTAACCTAAGAACACCCCCAGCCAATCAGAGCACAGCTAACCCCCCAGCCAATCAGAGCACAGCCAAGCCCCCAACCAATCAGAACACACCTCCAACCAATCAGAACACAGCCAAGCTCCCATCCTATCAGTTCAAACCTCCACTGGCAGTTAAAAGGAAGAAACAGCAGCAATCTCACATTGCTCCTAGAAGCAGGAAGCAGAAGACACCAGCCTGAAGATGATGAATGAGACTTCATCGAAACGTCGCCAAGACACTTCCAATTTCACGCGGGAGAAAACCCGAATACCCAAAGACCTACATATATATATATATATATATATATATATATATATATATATATATATATATATATATATATATATATATATATATATATATATATATATAGTGTGTGTGTGTGTGTGTGTGTGTGTGTGTGTGTATGTTTTCTGAGGTTTTCGCGGGTGTTTGTCTGTAGGTCTTGTATATTATATATATATATAATAGTACAAGTATGATTATGAGTACAAGAAGTATGAATATATGGGTGCATTTGGACAGGAACGGTAGGCACGATTGTGCGCTTATGCACAATCTAGAAGAAAAGAAATCACTGAACACTAAGTACAAGAAGGTTATACCCAGGAGGAAAAAAAATCACAGGATTTATCTTCTGTTAGAAAGAAATGTTGGAAGAAATACAAAAGAGTTTATCTGGGTAGTGGTGAAGGCCCCAAGCTAGAAAGGGAGAGGCAGAGTGTAAATTCTAGTTCTGATTCAGTCATAAAAGCCAGCTGAGTCCCTTTCTTTCAGCCCTAGGAAGTTGGTAATGGCAAACCAATTCTGAAATCTTGCCAAGAAAACTGCAGGGAGTTGACCAGACAGTTGCCAAAAATCAAAAACTAACTTGAAGAGACAAAAAAAAAAAACAATTTCAAGTGTCATAGAAGCTACTTCCTAGGTGCAGGGATGGGCTAAAGCAGTGGCCCCCCAATCTTTTGGCCACCAGGGATCAGTTATGTGGAGAGAGGTTTTTCTGTGGATCAGAGGGGGCGTGGCTTTGTGTGCTGCCTGTGTCCCATGGATGGGGCTTCACTTCCCATTTCTTCAAATCTATAGAGCAGTGATGGTGAACCTTTTTTGGTTCGCGTGCCAAAAGGGGGGGGAATGCGGGGGATCACGTGTGTGCGTGCCCATGCACCCCCGCACATGCACGCATGACCCCCCTGCTCCCAGCATGCAATGGCACGCCCATTTTTCGCTCTCCCCAGGCTCCAGAGCCTTTCTAGGAGCCTGGGGATGGCGAAAACGGCCTTCCCCACCCCCTCTGGAGGCTGGAAACAGCCTGTTTCCCGACTCCCAGTGGGCCCAGAAGGCCCGAAAATCATCCGGCTGGTGCACACATGCACGCCGGACCTGAGCTCGCGTGCCCACCGATATGGCTCCGCATGCCACTTGTGGCACCCGTGCCATAGGTTCGCCATCACGGCTATAGAGTGTCCAAATTTTTTTGCCCATCTTATCATCGTCTCCTTAACCACCTCCTCTTCCATTTTATATCTTATTAGAAATTTATAAATTTTACCAATTAGTTTAGATCATTAGGTTTTTTCTGAAATTCATAGATTTTGGTGTCGCTTTGATATTTGGCTTGGACTTGTGTATAAGTCCACCAGTCTAGGTTTATCCCATATTCAGTTAACTCTTCCCTAGTTTTAAAATTTCCTTGTTCATCTAATAAATCTTTTTATCGTATGATTTTGTCAAATGTCTTTGAACTTGGGTGTTTTATGGCTTCAATTGTGGAAATCCAATTTGGAATCTTTGTATAATGTTGTTTTTTGACATTCTGCCAAATTTGCAATAATGCGTTCCTAACCAAATGTCTCTTAAATATGCATGAGATTTATATTTCTCATCCCATATGAACGCATGCCATCCTAATTGGAAATCGTGTCCCTCAATTGTCAATATTCTCTTATTATTTAGCTCCATCCACTCCTTAATCCATACTAAAGCTGCTGCTTGATAATATAATAGCCAATCTGGAAGCCCAAATCCATCTCTTTCTTTGATGCCAATTTTTTTTACTACTGGTTCTCTGGGCGTGGCTTGGTGGGCATGGCTTGGTGAGAGTGGCAGGGGAAGGATACTGCAAAATCTCCATTCCCACCCCACTCTGGGGCCAGCCAGAGGTGATATTTGCCGGTTCTCCGAACTACTCAAAATTTCCTCTACCGGTTCTCCAGAACCTGTCAGAACCTGCTGGATTTCACCCCTGGCTGGGCTTAGGTTATAAGTTTCCTTTAACCATATAGACAGTTGCTATGGGAAAAACTGAGCACAATTTCTTGGTAAAAAAGTAGGGGGTAAATTTTGTGGTAAACAATAAACTCTTCCGTGAAATCAGCAAAGAAACGCATACAATCTTTCTGAACCAATGCTCTCAAAGGAGTAGATGAGTCCTCTAAATGGGATGCCAAAGAGCAGAAACCAACATTTCCAACAAAACATTGTCCTTCTTTTCCAGCATAAACACCCACTAAAGGAAGAGGTCAAATGAATGCAAAAAGGCCCCAGCTAGCAAATGAATGAACAGTAATGAACACTTTCAGATTCCCCATCAATTGTACTGCAATTATTTAAATACGGGCCTATTCAGGCATGCCATTCCTCCTCACCCCAGCAATGCAAAGGCTGCCGGGCAATTCTCCGGCATGGCTAACAAACCGAACTGTGAACTGCTTTTCAATGAAATACCGTTCTGGCAGCGTTGAGGTCTGAAGTGCATTCGCTTTGAGTAACTTCAGGGGAGAGGAAGGCAAATGAGCAACTTAACCACCTTCTCTGGAGAGTTAATTGAAGTTGTAAATCAAATCACAGTAACCAGGCTGGACGAGGGATTCACCTGGTGAATCAGAAATGGGGAGTGTCAGGATAAGAATCTCTCCTATCAGAGGCAATTTGTGGATCTTGCTTCTTTGAAGTCATTCGCATTAGAAAATAAAACTGAGATTCAAATCTAATTAACAAAATATTTCAGTACAAAAATAATAAAATAGACCCTTAATAAGCTACATCTTGTCAGCTAATGAAGTCACGTCTGCCTTCGGCAGAAATGGAGAAGAAAAGGGAGGAAGAAGGTGGGAGTTGACAAACTCCTGGAATGCACGCATGCGTAGTAAAGTATATCACATGTCTACTTGATCATAAATACAAGAACCTTTAGGAAACATAGAGGTGCACAACTGGCAATAATTCACATTGTGACAGGGAGAGCAGCAGGGATGAGGTTAATGCGGAGGGCCTCCTAAAAGATGCCACAGAAACAGGGTCCTGGAGGCAGACGTCCAGAGAGGATTATTTTGGAAAGGATGAAAGCAGACTGGGGTACCCAAACCTCTTGGCAGTGTTGTTTTATCAGATTTTTTTTCTTCTGGCTTGTTGACCTTAATTTCTCAGTCCTGCCCATTTTTCACAGTTCCACTTCATCTCCACTCTTTTAAGCATCTGGTTGATTTTAGAAGTAAACAGCAGTACACTTTTGATCGGGGGAAGAGAAAGGTACAAGGGGTTCCACTACTTTGTATAACTTTGAGATTCTTTACTATTTGCATCAATGAGGAACACCTGAAATGTTGAGAATTTGCTATGGATGCTCTGGAGCACTGTTTCTCAACCTTGGCCACGTGAAGATATGTTGACTGGAGGAATTCGGAGAGTTGAAGTCCACATGTCAGATGTCCTCATCCATCCCTTTGAGAATATTGGTTCAGAAAGATTGTATGCATTTCTTTGTTGATTTCACTGAAGAGTTTATCTTTGTTTACCACACATCTTCAGATAACCATTTGTCTGAAATGGTACAGGGTTTCCTGCCTGAGCAGGGGGGTTGGACTAGAAGACCTCTAAGGTCCCTTCCAACTCTGTTATTTTATTCTATTCTATTCTATTCTATTCTATTCTATTCTATTCTATTCTATTCTATTCCATTCTAATTGCTATTCTATTCTATTCTATTCTATTCTATTCTATTCTATTCTATTCTATTCTATTCTATTCTATTCTATTCTATTCTATTCTATTCTATTCCATTCCATTCCATTCCATTCCATATATTCTATTCTATTCTATTCTATTCTATTCTATTCTATTCTATTCTATTCTATTCTATTCTATTCTATTCTATTCCATATATTCTATTCTATTCTATTCTATTCTATTCTATTCTATTCTATTCTATTCTATTCTATTCTATTCTATTCTACTCTACTCTACTCTACTCTACTCCATTCCATTCCATTCCATTCCATTCTAATTGCTATTCTATTCTATTCTATTCTATTCTATTCTATTCTATTCTATTCTATTCTATTCTATTCTACTCTACTCTACTCTACTCTACTCTACTCTACTCCATTCCATTCCATTCTAATTGCTATTCTATTCTATTCTATTCTATTCTATTCTATTCTATTCTATTCTATTCTATTCTATTCTATTCTATTCCATATATTCTATTCTATTCTATTCTATTCTATTCTATTCTATTCTATTCTATTCTATTCTATTCTATTCTACTCTACTCTACTCTACTCTATTCCATTCCATTCCATTCTAATTGCTATTCTATTCTAATTGCTATTCTATTCTATTCTATTCTATTCTATTCTATTCTATTCTATTCTATTCTATTCTATTCTACTCTACTCTACTCTACTCTACTCTACTCTACTCTACTCTATTCCATTCCATTCCATTCTAATTGCTATTCTATTCTAATTGCTATTCTATTCTATTCTATTCTATTCTATTCTATTCTATTCTATTCTATTCTATTCTATTCTATTCTATTCTATTCTATTCTATTCCATATATTCTATTCTATTCTATTCTATTCTATTCTATTCTATTCTATTCTATTCTATTCTATTCCATTCCATTCCATTCCATTCCATTCCATTCTTGCTCCTATTTCTATTTCTATTTCTATTCCATTCCATTCTGTAAAGTATTTATGGATATATCCATGCCTGTGTGATCCAGCTGCGGGTACTAGGCATAGCTCTTCTGTGACCTTATTTCTCTTTTTCCAAACGCCCAGAGAAAGAAATTCTGAAATCCCTTCAAGATCCTTGGACGAGCCAGTTTTGCCTTTGCTTGGTATCTGTCCCCGTCTCCTTTGGTCGAGATAGACAGAGCTCTCACCCTGATCTGAGATAGTTCTTCATACATTTCATGAGTTTCTGTCCCATCAGCAGGGAAGAAGAGCACCTTCACAACCTTCTGATGACCTTCCGACTAGCTACTGTGGTGAGAACTCTTGCTCTTCTGTAGCAGGTCCCCATATTTCCTTCTCTCTCTTTCCCCGCCTGATTGCAATGCCTTTTCTCTTAAGTGGTAAATTATACTCGCGGTTGGACACTTTTCTTTCCCTTAGGACAAAAAGTCTTCGTCTTCTGCTTTGCTGAACTCCAACCAGACTTAAACAATTTGAAAAGGGAAAGGATTATTTATTGCTAAGCCTATTGTTAGGTCTGCCTTGATTTATTTTAACTCTTGCCATTAAGCCTTGAGAAGGAGAGTTTGCTTTCTTCGGTTCTCCTGCTGTGGTTCTACTGGAAGAAACAATGACGGGCTGCAGTTATTGGTGCTGTGAGACTGCAGCTGCCAATTACACTGAATTATACATTTCAGTTAGGGAATATAAAATAATTAGTTTCATAAGGTCAGGCAAAAAAAAAAGCCTCATTCTGCATGAACAATCCATTATTTTAAAAAGCCCACTAGGTTTGTGAGGTTTGCAATAAAATGGATCTATGTATAGTTTGGAAGACTGCATTGAAAATTATTTCATTGTCTTAGAGAATACCACAATATTGGGAGATTTGGGGGGAGGGAATTATTTCTGCTAGGTGAGGTTTGAAGAGATCTTGGCAAGATTAATGTTCTGGAGTGATTATACCAGAATGCAGTTTTCCTCCCCCTATTCATCAATGCATAAGTGGAGTAACTTAATTTATTTTGCTTATTTGTTTGGCAGTAAAGAACCAATCCTCAGAGATAGAGGGTCCTCCATCTATTTAACTCACAATAATTCAAAATACCTGCTGGATTAGTCTGCAAAATCACAATTCTGTAGAAAACAATAAGCAGACTGTGAAATTTTTCTCCTGTCAGAAATCAAAAGACATAGCCTATAAATACCATTGTTAGGTACTACTTATATTGCAAAATTGACTGAAAAGATGCTAAGTTCATCTTACTAAAGATGTTAAACTGAATACACATATGTCAGTAAGTGAAGGTTTACTTAACCACAAATAAATCACAGCCCTTGCCTGGGCTGCACAAGGCAAGAAGCCGTAAGCCATGGTTTATATATCACAGTGTCTGGTAACACAGACACATAATATGATTGTTGAACAAACTCTGGATCCAAATTACTCAATCAAGATGTAGGAGATGACTAGGCTGAGCCTGAGGGAAGGGTCAAATGTGTCATAAGGCATGAGTCCCTGCATGCCCATAGGGATCTAAATTCAGCCCACCTTGAATACCTTCTTAATTCGCGCTCATTTCCTTTGACTGTTAGTAGCTCAGATTTTTGTAGAGAGCTTAAGCTTGCAACAAATCTTTATACTTTATCTGTTAAACTACTGAAGTTTGCAGATGATACAACAGTGATTGGTCTCATTTGAGACAATGATGAAACCACATACAGATGGGAGGTTGAACAACTAACCTCATGGTGTGACCGGAACAATCTGGAACTAAACACACTCAAAACCATAGAAATTGTGATAGACTTTAGGAGAAACCCTCCCATTCTACCACCTCTTACAATGCTAGACAACACAGTATCAACAGTAGAGACCTTCAAATTTCTAGGTTCCATCATATCTCAAGACCTAAAATGGTCATCTAACATCAAAAACATCATCAAAAAAGCACAACAAAGAATGTTCTTTCTGTGCCAACTCAGAAAGCTGAAACTGCCCAAGGAGCTGCTAATACAGTTCTACAGAGGAATTATTGAGTCTGTCATCTGCACCTCTATAACTGTCTGGTTCGGTTCTGCAACCCAACAAGACAGACACAAACTTCAGAGGATAATCAGAACTGCAGAAAAAACAATTACTGCCAACCTGCCTTCCATTGAGGACCTGTATATTGCATGAGTCAAAAAGAGGGCCGTGAAAATATTTACTGACCCCTCGCATCCTGGACATAAATTGTTTCAACTCCTACCCTCAAAATGACACTATAGAGCACTGAACATCAAGACAACTAGATACAAGAACAGTTTTTTTCCCGTATGCCATCACTCTGCTAAACGAATAATTCCCTCACCACTGTCAAACTATTCACTAGGCTGCATTACTATTACTATTAATCTTCTCATCATTCCTATCACCCATCTCCTCCCACCTATGACTGCAGGACTGTAACTTGTTGCTTGTATCCTTACGATTTATATTAATATTGATTGTTTCCTGATTGCTTATTTGTACCCTATGACAATCATTAAGTGTTGTACCTTATGATTCTTGTCAAATGTATCTTGTCTTTTTATGTACACTGAGAGCATATGCACCAAAGACAAATTCCTTGTGTGTCCAATCACACTTGGCCAATAAAGAATTCTATTCTATTCTATTCTGTTCTGTTCTGTTCTGTTCTGTTCTGTTCTGTTCTATTCATTTGAACAACCTGAATCTCCTGATTTCTCCTGCTTGACACAAGGCAATCATACCAAGATTTTTTTCTCAGTTTCACAAAATCAATGCTCTCTTATATATCTTTTTTAAAAGATTAGTTTTGTTACCTGCTTCTTCTCCTTTGCCGAGACAACTTGACAGATTAAAAAACTATTGTCCTGTTTCCCAGTTGTTTTTCACGTTAGTTTTTTTCTCATCCTACAAAACTCACATGTTGTTGCAAATCTATTGCTCAAACTCTCGTGTCTGTAACCTTTAACCTGATGGCGCATTATAGGGCAAAAATTCTTCGATCAAGGTACCTCAAACAAGCTAACTTACACAATGAGCCCAAAATCTGGGACCCAGGACTCCCATGAAAATCTGACAAATTGTATACAACATTTTATGACATAAATCATATAGCAGTTTATCACATAATACAAAATGTCATAAAACATTTTCTGTGGTCAACTGCTGATGTTTAACTATGATATACAATTCAACATGGATTACTTTCAAGGCAGACACATCTCTGAATATTTCCCTCAATTTTTAAAAACTTTTCAAGTACATTAGAAGCTTTGCCATTCTTGAAGGCATTGAGGAATGTAGTATGGAAATATCTTCCAAAACAATAACCCAAGGGGACTTGGGTTATTTAGTTTTCTTACAAAATGAGGAAAACATTAAGATTTTCTTTCTCCAGTGAGAATTTGCTTGGGGGTTTTGTCATTCAACCTTCCTTATGTGACTAAGCTGAACTTTTTGCTTTCATAAACTTTCCTATCTCTAATCCAGAGGTGAAATGCTACCGGTTTGGCTCGGTTCGGGCGTACCGGTAGTGGCAGGCGCTGTTGGTTTGGAGAACCGGTAGTGGAGACAGCGTGAGGCTCCACCCACCCACCTGGATGCCATCATTTTCTTTTCTTAACCCTCTGCGTATGCGCAAAGCATGCGCAGAGGGTGAAAAAGCATGTGCGTGAATGGAGCATGGGTGAAAACGAGTGCAAAAGCCCACATGCACTTCAGAACTGGTAGGAAAGGTAACTAGATGTCACTGCTGCTCTAATCAGAATATTTTCTCCCCAATAAAAATGGGAAACAAACGGAAAAGCATAAAGGAGACAGATGGGAATCGTAGTAATGTCACTTTGGCCACAAAAGGGAAAGTAATAAAGAAGGTACAGTAAGCGGTAGATTTTTATTATGACAAGTATAATTCGAGAAATATTTCAAGGTAGATGCTAAGCTGATGTGATTTTCAGTACTGTCACAAAACTGATTCAAACTGCTTAATAAAAATATCTCTGTCCTTTTACTTCCCCTCCTGTTCCTGCATCTAAAAAGTAAAGGTAGAAACCAGTGGTGGGTTGCTCCCGGTTCAGCCCGGTTCTGCGAACCAGTAGCGGCAGTGGTGAGAGGCTCCGCCCACCCACCCGGGATGCTTCTGCGCATGCCGGTAGCAATGGGATTTAGCACCCACTACTGGTAGAAACACATCAAGAAAACTAGGAGTGGGTGATGGGTGGGAGGAGTGGCTGGTGGTCAGCCAGGAGGCAGGGAGAAGATGAAACTGTTCTTCACATTTCATTAAAAAAAAATCTGAGCCAGTAAAGATTTGCTTTTTACAGAGCAACCCTGCAAAGGTTTGTTTTTAAAAGTTATAACTGAGATGAGAAACTACTCATGATTTTGAGTGAGAGTTTTACCCAGTGGAAGCAGAGTGAAGCATGAAGTTTTAATTCATCTTGCTTTCTAAATTCCTGCTTGGTCCATAAAGTTACTGACTTTCTCTTGAGAACTCAGGAACACTCCCACCACCATGGGGTGGCAAGTACCCTCTTAATTTATCTTCGCAACAAAACAACAACAACTGAATATAGTATCAGGTAATCTAGCCAGGGACAGAATGTCACCCAGTAAATGTTGGGATCAAAAGACAGATTTGGACCCAAGCCTCCATTTTCTTATACTAATACCTGCCAAGTGCAGGAAATCAGGACTTGATTCAAATGAATAGATGTTTATTGTATGCTAATGCTCTCTACAAGAATCTGAACTACTAGACAACACAATATCAACAGTAGAGGCCTTCAAATTTCTAGGTTCTACCATATCGCAAGATCTAAAATGGACACCTAACATCAAAAACGTCATCAAAAAAGCACAACAAAAAATGTTCTTTCTGCGCCAACTCAGAAAGCTCAAACTTCCCAAGGAGCCGCTAACACAGTTCTACAGAGGAATTATTGAGTCTGTTATCGGCACCTCTATAACTGTCTGGTTCGGTTCTGCAACCCAACAAGACAGACACAGACTTCAGAGGATAATCAGAACTGCAGAAAAAACAATTGCTACCAACCTGCCTTCCATTGAGGACCTGTATACTGCAGCAGTCAAAAAGAGGGCTGTGAAAATATTTACTGACCCCTCACATCCTGGACATAAATTGTTTCAACTCCCACCCTTAAAACTACACTATAGAGCACTGCACACCAGAACAACTAGACACAAGAACAGTTTTTCCCCGAACGCCATCACTCTGCTAAACAAATAATTCCCTCAACACTGTCAAACTATTTAATAAGTCTGCACTACTATTAATCTTGTCATCGTTCGCATCACCTATCTCCTCCCACAAATGACTGTATGACTGTAACTGTGTTGCTTGTATCCTTAGGATTTATATTGACTGGTTCCTAATATGATTTGATTGCTTATTTGTACCCGGACTATCATTAAGTGTTGTACCTTATGATTCTTAATGAACGTATATTTTCTTTTATGTACACTGAGAGCATATGCACTAAGACAAATTCCTTGTGTGTCCAATCACACTTGGCCAATAAAGAATTCTATTCTATTCTATTCTATTCTATTCTATTCTATTCTATTCTATTCTATTCTATTCTATTCTATTCTATTCTATTCTATTCTATTCTATTCCAACAGCAAAAAACATTGACACAACAATCGGGTCTTTGTAGGTATAGACACATCTATAACATACATAGCACAATAATACAAGGCCCTAAAACTGTGTTAAAAAGCTAGTTGCAGATAAAAACTGGTACCCATTTTCTTTCTAAAATGGTTACACTGCTAATGTCAACCATCTATCTGTGGAGAGCATTTCACAAAAGGGAGATAGCAGGAAAGAGTCACTTAGTGCCCTTAACAACAAACCAGCAAAAACTGTCTTGCCTCCAGAAGCCACCTAATTGAGCTGGTAAGGTAACAGCATCCAGAAAAAGAGCTCAAAAGAAGATTTTCAATGCCAGGAAGCTTCATGTGGATGAAAATGGCCTTCAGAAACTACCGTATTTTTTGGAGTATAAGACGCACCTTTTTACCCCAAAAAAGAGGGTGAAAACGTGGGTGCATCTTATACACCGAATGTAGCCCCACCCACCCAGCCACCCCCACCCTTTGGCCTCTGTCTTCCAGCAATATACCTGTTTGCAGCAAAGAAGGAAGAGCCTGTAAAGCAAAGCAAGTCACTAGCACTTCCTGACCTACAGCTGACTTGCCACGTGGGAAAATGAAAGTGAAACTGCAAAGAGGCAAATAGCTGGGAGAGACTTGCAGATTTTTATTTTTTGCTGAACTGGATGGAAGGGGGTAAGTGAATAACTATAAATGTCTGTAGAATGTTCAAATTATTAGACTTATTTTTTAAAGACTGCTTTATTATTGTTCTAGCCAGGTGTCTCCAACCTTGGCAATTTTAAGACTTGTGGACTTCAATTCCCAGAATTCAACAGCCAGCTTTGTTAGCTTTGCTGGCTGTGGAATTCTGGGAGTTGAAGTCCACAAGTCTTAAAGTTGCCAAGGTTGGAGATCCCTGTAAATCTAGACAACTTAACAAAATAAAGAAGCTTTTTAAAATAAATGCTTGCTCTGAAGAGGCCCAGTGCTATTGTATCTTCTTTTAAATAATAGAGAATAATGTATACTTCCAAAAATTTTAATTAATTTTAACAGCTCTGTACAAGTATAGTCTGAAATATAACAGTGTCCTGTTTAGTATTAGAGTTTAGTTACCTTGGAGTAGATCTATTTAAATAATTGGGAGCAGTTAGTGTGACTACATTTAAGAAAACTTTCTGGCATAATGTACATTTCTCCAATTCTTTGCTATTTCTATGGGTCAAGCACACATGCACAGAAATACACAGCAAACAGTGTATATCATCTGTGATGTTTGCTGTTTGGCAAATTGCTTGGAGGCAGAGGCCCTTTTTCCTTGTTTTCCTCCCCCCAAACTAAGGTGCGTCTTATACTTCGGTGCGTCTTATACTCCGAAAAATACGGTAAGTCCTCAATTTCTCCATTGTCATGAAAAGGATACTTCTTGGATCTGCGTTCCTACCAATGAAATAATTTTGATTTTCACTGTAGCTTTATTGTACGGTGGGTTGCATTGCTGCCAAACAGTTATCTTGGAATATTGTGTTGGCTCTAATCTCCTGTTGCAGATCTCTAACTACCCAGATGGTGCCTGTCTCCTCCTCCCTCAACTCAAAAAGAATGAAACTGTAATGAATATGAATGACCAGCAATCATACCATCATCATGAAGCAATTCTCAGGAAGAACTCTATGGCCAAGATTAGCAAGGAGGGATTACCCAACAATGAGAATAGGACTTTTAAAATCTGATTATTCTTAAGAGTTAGTGCATTTTACGTCCCCCACTCACTATAAAATATAAATGTTTAGAACTGCCAAAAGACCACTTGATTCTCCACCAAAAAAATTACGTTGAAATATATGACTAAAATATTTCTTCCTGCCCAGACTATAAATGAATACATTCCTCTTGGGAAAAGTAGAGATGATGTTAATTCTTTTTTTCCCCTCCACATTGCTACTTGGATTCTTCCTGATGTTATTCCAATTAATCAAAAGGATGTCAATATATTTTATTTTATTGATTGATTGATTGATTGATTTGGTTTTCTTATATGCCGCCCAACTCCCGAAGGACTCAGGGCGGCGTACAACAGAAAAAATACAAGAATAACCAATTTATAAATATAACTTAAAAACAATATAAAAGTTAAAAAAGACACAATATTAAAATCACCCAACAACCATTCAACAACCATACATACTTGGGGGTGAGCTCGAGTGGATTAAGCTCTACCCCCAGCCTGCAGGAAAAGCCATGTCTTAACGGCTTTTCGGAAGGCCAGCAGAGTGGGGATAGTTCGGGTCTCTGGGGGAAGTTGGTTCCAGAGCACGGGGCCTGCCACAGAGAAGGCTCTCCCCCTAGGGCCCGCCAGCCAGCATTGCTTAGCCGATGGGACCTGGAGGAGGCCAACTCTGTGGGCCCTAACCGGTCGAAGGGAAGTGTGAGGCAGAATGCGGTCCCGGAGGTAGCCTGGTCCTAAGCCATGAAGGGCTTTAAAGATGATGATCAACACCTTGAATTGGACCCGGAGACCGATGGACAACCAATGCAGCTGGCGGATATTTAGTGTGTGTTTCTCTCCATATGACTCTGGTGTGAAACCCTCTGTCTTTTAATGTTGGATGAATTTCAAGTTGCTGGGGTGATACTAAGGCTTACAAACATTTCCTTTAGTGTTGGTATATAGCAGGTATGGAATAATCACAACTTCCAGGAAAAGCAGGAGACAAATTTGGCTAAGTAAAAGATACTAATAGCAAGAGGGCCCATGTGATTGTAATGTGAAATTTCATAATTTACACAATTTACTGCTTTATTATATTTTTTTTATTTTTTTATTTGCACTTTGCTTTGAAGCGTCATTCACTCTTCTTAAGCTCCCACATATAAATGTGGTCCCAGACCATAATAAAAGCTAATATTTCCAATGGGAGATTGGAATGGAGATGAAATATTGGAGATGTTTCTTACTACCACCCAGGGGCGGGTTCCTAATATTTTTACTACCACTCTGTGGGTGTGGCTTATTTTGTGGGTGTGGCTTGCCAGCCATGTGACCGGGTGGGCATGGCTTGCCGGCCATGTGACCGGGTGGGCGTGGCTTCTCAGACTGCTGAAGGGAGGGGAACTGAGATAGGTCCTGCTGCCCATTCCCCCACCCCTCAGCAGCTCGAGAAGCCTCAAACATGCGAAAATGCCTAGGATCATCACCGTGCATTCGTGGCTTCTCGGACTGCTGAAGGGAGGAGAATGGAGATAGCTCCTGCTGCCTGTTCTTTCAGCATCTCACATGCTCCCTCAGCCATCCTCCCCTGCTTGGACTCACTGTGGGGTAGGAAGGCAGTGCATGAGCATGCCGGAAACTCGGCTTCTGGGCATGCGCAGAAGAAAATTTTAAAAAAATAATAAAAATTTTTTTTAAAAAACTGACGGCGCCCAGGCACCGTCAACCAACTGCACTGGTACTGTGACGTCACCAGCGGACCGCTACCGGTGCTATAGAGTGGACCACACTGGTAGGAACCCACCACTGCTACCACCTCTATCTAAGTGGTAATACCACTGTCCAATCTAAATCCATACATGATTCTGGCTTGAATACTATTGTCTCTTCACAATCCTATTTTCAACCAAGGTAATTCATATTCTAGTACACATTATCTGAGATTACAGTTGGTGACAACCTTTGGCTGACCCAGAAAGATTACCAGTGCTTATTACAGAGAATGTTAAAATTAGAAGTTGCACTGAAATTCAGTTTCAAGATGCAAAATGATTTGATTTGGTGTGAGCTGGAGCCATAAAGTTAGAAGCTTTGCATAACTTCTAAATTGTTCTTTAAAAACAATATTTCCCCTAAAGCCTCACCTGTAGCCAGATATATTCCTGAAATATACCATCTTTCTATTAGTCTCTCCTGGATTAAAAAAAAATCCATGACATCTAGACATTGATTTTAATCATTAACCTAGTTTCAGGAACCAACCTGTGCTATTTTAAAGCTGAAAGAATCCACAAATGCTATTGTAATTCTGTTTTGGTGAATTCAGATAAGACGGTCAGACAATCTGAGGTTATAATAGCTTATTTTTCTTCTTCTTGAACTTTGGACATCACAACTTGTTTTTGTTTTTTGGGCTAAGATCAGATGGTGCATCTGTGTGTTTGAGATAAAGTGGTGCTTTATCTTTATATCTGCTTTATATCTGCTGCACACTTTATATCTGCTGCAGAACATTCTTCATTTGTGGAGTCCTCATTGCTCTCTGAGCTTGGTTGTTTCCTTGCAGACTTTTCATTATCCAAGTAAGTTACATCATCAGTGCTAGAAGGGTTTTTGTCTCTGCTTATATACAGTGGCTTGCCCTGTAGTGTTGTGTTGTGGTCCGCCAGCAGCCTGTGGAGCTGGCAGCAGAGTCTGACAGTGAGGAGGCTGGGGAGGAACCTGGGCCAGGCCTGGAGTCTGGAGAAGGCTCGGTGCCAGAGGTAGGGATCCAGCCAGGGCCATTGGGGAGATTTGCCCTGCCTCCAGAACCTCTAGAGGCTGACATGAGCGAGGCAGAGGAACAGGAGAAGCCTGTTCTCAATGTGCGCATGCGCAGAGCTGCCAGAAGGCAAGAACAGTTCCAGAGGAGAAGGACTACTCGGGAATAAGGCTTGGGGATAATTGGCCTCTCCCATACGCTATATAAGTGAAGAACACAAAAGGGTTCATTGCAGGAAGCAACTCAGTTCATATCTAGATCTCGTCATTGCAACTCAGGACTCCTTTTTGTTTCTGTTTGGACTTGCCATGTTTTTCCTGCAAATTGGTCCTTGGCAGTTTGCCAAAGAAGAGCAAGGTTCGTGTGTCTTATCTGCCTTTCCCTGGAAAACTTTAGTCGGACTTGTTTTACTTTGTTTGGACTTATTACCACTGCTAATGAAAATAATTAGCAGCCGTTACAAATAAACGAGGTTTGTGAGATGCCATTTGTGCCATCTTCTTTAATCAGGAAGCCTAGGTCAGAACAGTGTTGGTTGGGAGCGTTGTTTTGTTCTTGGTGGTTCCTTGATTACGGTAGGTTGTTGTTTATTATTTGTCTAAGGTGGCAGTTCTTTGACTGAGATACCACATCTTGCTTGATTGTTGATCTGGCATTAATCTCGGTATTAATCCCTGCTTATTTGGGCATTCTTCTTTTGCTCACCTTAAAGAGGTCTCCTTGTTACTGAATTCAAAAAGGCCTCCTGTGGAAGACATCTGCAACGACATCTGCAACGGCATGAATTTATGTCATTTCATCAGAGAAATGTTCTGTCAAAGCTGTGGATGTCTCAGTGCAATGCATAATGTAAAAAGGAAAGTCTAAGGAATTGGAAATAGAAATAAATATTCACTTCTATGCTTGGATTGTTCATCTTCTGAAATATAACCGAAGAATGTGCATCTACATTTTGTTCTTCACTCTGCATTTCACTTTTCAGCCATCTGTAGTTTCCTGGCTTCTTACACTCCAATAAAACCCCAGGGAAAGACATCCTTAAAGAACGTGGCTTATGGTTTGTGTTGTTTGTTTCGTTTAATAAGAAGTTGTCCTATTGGCTCATTTAAAAAGGATTCCTGTCCTTAAGAAATTGTTGGAAAACATCACTATCCCCTGAAGGCCTTGGAGAAACTGCCCAGGCAGAGAAGGAATGGTCAAACCTGGGGGCAGAGTGAAAAGAAGGATCAGCCTAGAATTCCTACGTAGTCACAAATGAGCTATGTCCTATCCTCCTTGAGTGCCATTGACCCTTATCTAACTCTAACCAGGTGCTGACTATTAGTTGAGAGGATTCCTGGGTATAGGCTTCTAGTAATACATCAGCTTAATTGAACTTTCACATATGGACCTGATCTTTCGCACCTGGTAGTCCAAGGTCTTTGTCCACAGTTTGTGATTGAGAATTTTGAAAGGCTGTTTGTGGAGATTTGGGGGGGACAGCGGTGGGTTCCTACCGGTGCGGTCCACTCTATAGAACCGGTAGCGGTCCGCTGGTGACGTCACAGTACCGGTGTGGTCAGTTACCGGTGCCTGGGCGCCGCCATTTAAAAAAAAAATTTAAAAAATTTTTTTCTTCTGCGCAAGCCCAGAAGCTGAGTTTCCGGCACTGTGCATGCGCTGCCTTCCTACCCCACAGTGAGTCCAAGCAGGGGAGGACGGTTGAGGGAGCGCGTGAGACACTGAAAGAATGGCAGCAGGAGCTATCTCCATTCCCCTCCCTTCAGCAGTCCAAGAAGCCACGAACGCGCGGTGATGATCCCAGATATTTTCACACGTTTGAGGCTTCTTGAGCTGCTGAGGGGAGGGGGAATGAGTGGCAGGACCTATCTCAGTTCCCCTCCCTTCAGCAGTCTGAGAAGCCACGCCCACCCAGTCACATGGCTGGCAAGCCACACCCACAAAATAAGCCATGCCCACAGAGAGGTAGTAAAAAAATTAGGAACCCGCCCCTGGGGGGTTGTAATCCTTTAATAGAAAATACCATCTGGAGTGTCTGACAGAAGAAGTGGCAATCAGTTTGGGTGGGAGGGTAGCAAAGAATGAGGGAAAGCAGAGTTCTCATGATTCCTAAAAGCCAGTAGAAGATCCTGCAAGGTAGATGTCTGGCTCACTTGCCCATGATCTCCAAATTGGCTTCCAGGTTCTGTCCAAATTATGAGGCATCTAGTAACTACAGTATCTCCAAATCACCTGGATGCACCTGGAATGAGATCCCTTGGCTCACACCTCCAGTCCCCCAGCAACACCATGTGATTCTATAATTCTAGAAAAAGGGCTCAGTTTATATGAGATTGGCCAGCACGTAGGAGTTAAAGCAGACTAGGAATCTGGGTGTTTTCATTGAAACTACAGTACATTAATGAGGACATGGTGTTTCAGTACAGGGTATTAATATTGTGACATCAGCTAGATACTGTCTTCATACTTTTGGGAGTGTCCCAACTCTACACATTGAATCCAGTTGGATTCTGTGGGAATTTATTTCTGAATAGTCACATAAAAAGTTTGTGTAGCCAAAGGGTGATTTTTCATATTGTTTTGTTTTTAAACTGAATGTTACAAGACTGTATGCAAGATCTGAAGAACAGAAGTTGCAGATCGTGCAAGTCAGTTATCCATTCCATGTGGGATATTACTAAGCTCTGAAAGTTTAAGACACACGTAGCATCAACTGCAACGGGAGACTAGAAGCACACAATGTTTCAAGTGAGGTAGTAAAAATGCAGCTCCTTTCCTTCTTCTTTCATGAACCTTTCAGCCTCTGCAGATTTATTGCTGTCATTGCATAAATGAGTGACAGAGACATATTTCTTTTAATAAATCTGAAGTAAAGAATGCTTCCTGGGCTCACATCAGGGGAAGTCTCAAAATAAAGTCACTTGTACTGTACCCTTTCTCCCCCCTCAAAGAAGACTGTGTCTTGTCCATATCACTCTCATAAATGCCAATGAAATTGGCTCTCTGGTGTGTGATTATTGATTTCCAGGAGATCTAAAATTCATTGACTGCAACCCTTCAGTCTTTCCCAGCCTATTCCATATTTGACTGCAGTCTTTCGCAACTACATGCCCCCTAAACTTTTCAACTACATTTCCCACTTTCCCAATTGTTTCCCCCACATCTGTGCACTGAAGCTTGTGTTTGGTATTCAACTATACCTTGTCTGTTGGATTGAATTCTGTCCTGTGATGGCTTGTCCATTGATTAGTCTTTTACTTTATTTATTTCTATGTAATTTGCAGCAATGCTGTTTTTCTGCTTGTCTCAAGCTATCCAGAGCCATGGTGGTGCAGTGGTTAGAATGCAGTATTGCAGGCTAATTCTGCCAACTGCCAGCAGTTCATTTTCAAAGCACCTGAAGGCCAGACAAGGAATAATGGATGGAAACTGATCAAGGAGAGATTCAACCTAGAAATAAGGAGGAACTTTCTGACAGTGAGAACAATAAACCAATGGAACAGAAGTTGCCTTCGGAAGTTGTGGGAGCTTGGCAAAAAACTTTCAGAAGTGGTTTGACATTGCCTTGGGATGAGAGAGGGTTTAGCCCAAGGTCAAACAGCTGAGTTCCTTATCTAAGGAAGGACCAGAAGTCCAGTTTCCTCACTGGACAGTGTCTGAAACTTGGAAACTTTCAGATGTCTGGATGTCAACCCCCACTATCATCAACAGATGTTCCAAAGGTGCTTTTTCAAGAGGCAATTGGATTTTCTGGTTTTTCTTTGAAGACATTTTGCTTCTCATCCAAGAAATTTCTTGAGCTCTGACTGGATGGTGGGGAATGGAGGGGTCAAAGAGGCCATCTATGTGAACATTGAACAATCTTCTCTCAACATCATCATCTATCATCAGTCTACAACACAGTCCTTTCAACAGTTCCAAGAAGGCTCCATACCCATTTGCCCCACTCAGGTGATCCTGATGAACATATAAACCTGCAGGTGGCCTCAACAACTGACTAAAAGAATGCAAATGACCATCTGTCTGCAAGGAATATAAAGCCTTCCATTCCCCACCACCCAGTCGGAGCTGAAGAAGCTTCTTGGATGAGAAGAGAAACGTCTTCAAAGAAAAAACAGAAAGTCCAGTTGCTTCCTGAAAAAGCACCTTTGGGACAACTATGACCTGTGTTGTAAGAAATGTCCTTCTGGGTTCAGTTCCAAGTGGGGGAAAAGACACTGGATTCATGGAAGTTGCTTGGAAAGAAGGTTTAATGGAGGACAGGAGCACATGGCTTGAGTTCCTGAACAGAAAAGGTGGATCACATGCTTCCAGATGTTGGGTGAAGAAAAAGAAGGGGCAGAGATGCTGAGAGTCCCTTGGTTTTATGCCCTCGCTTGGGCCCCGCCCCGGGGCCTCCTGCTCCTGTGCAAGAAATGCACTCTGATTGGCTATCAGACTCCCATGGGGCCATGCAGGGGCAACTCTGTAGGCTGTCCTGAGTCCAAGTTTGCTTGAGCCTTGCTGGCTGATGCAATCTTCCCAGGTGCCGTGTCGTGAGATGGGTAGAGGGCTAATCCTACCATGTCCTAAGGGTGAAGGTCTTAATCCCATCACCCTGGAGCTGAAGGGAGGGCAGGGAGCTGCAGGAAGCTGCTTTGTAGGATATTTCATTTTTCTAGGAGAGGGGTGGGTGCTAACTTCCTTCACCTGGATAACTGAGAATCTCCATAGACATATCATCCACAGAGCATACTGGCTGGAGAAGTCTGGGAGTTGAAGTCCAGACATCTTAAAATTGTCAATGTTGAGGAATGCTGCACTAGACTAATCTAAAGTTTTAAATGAGCAAACGAATTTCTCATCCATTTCTCAAGCAGACAGTGCTGAGTTAGAGATACCAATATGCTGATTCAATATCAGTCAGAATGGTACATTTCACTTCACTATTCTTTTACAGATGCTTTGGAGGTTGGGGATTATTCCTGATTAGTGGAGCATTAGCTGCTGCCAAATTTATGCAGCTTGTCATCCAAACAAATATCCGGCTTTACAGCTAAATGAATCCTGAATGCCCTCTGCAGGCTAGCTTTTTTCTTTCCATGATTTCCTCGCCAGCTGGGTGCAGTTGCTCACTTGATTATTAGGTTTTGTTTGCTACTTATACCCAGGGGCGGGTTCCAAATTTTTTTACTACCACTCTGTGGGTGTGGCTTATTTTGTGGGTGTGGCTTGCCAGCCATGTGACCGGGTAGGCGTGGGCCTTGGGAGCTTGGCAGCGGCCGGAAAAGTGGGGGGCATTGCCCACCCACAACGCAGTCCCCCGCAGCAGGAGCAGCAAGACCGCGGCAGCGGTTCTTCTAGGAGGCTCCATCCGGCCTGAATGCTTCTCCCCATTCAATGATCCTAGGCTCCTGCCGCCCGTTCCCCCTCCTCTCAGCAGCTTGAGAAGCCTCGAACGTGTGAAAATGCCTGGGATCATCACCGCACGTTCGTGGCTTCTTGGACTGCTGAAGGGAGGGGAACTGAGATAGCTCCTGCCGCCCGTTCTTTCAGCGTCTCATGCGCTCCCTCAGCCATCCTCCCCTGCTTGAACTCACTGTGGGGTAGGAAGGCAGCACATGCGCAGTGCCAGAAGCTTGGCTTCTGGGCATGCACAGAAGAAAATTTAAAAAAAAAATTTTTAAATTTTTTTTAAAAATGGCGGCACCCAGGCACTGGCAACCGACCGCACCAGTACTGTGACGTCACCAGCGGGCCGCTACCGGTGCTGTAGAGTGGACTGCACCGGTAGGAACCCACCACTGCTTATACCTCTCCCAGACTTCTCTTACCAGTTCAATTTAACTATCCTCTGAATTCAGGCATCCTGAATGCCATCTTTGCCTGAAGGAGCAACTGCAGTGGAAAGTCAAATCTCTCAGTCGGGTGCCAGCCACAAGGCCAGAGAATGGTAATGGGAGCTGCCAGCTTTTATAGCACTGAGATCTGAACCATCTTGGGAAGAGTTAGCCATAAAAGGAAACCAGGCCACCAAAGAACATGCTGGCTGGACACCACCAAAGCTGACCCCAGCCAGAGCACTAAAAAACCTCAAAAAAAGTAATGCAAGATTGGAAGAATTGGAGAGATCTGGTCCATAGAATCTCCAAGAGTTGGACTGAATGGATAACATCAGGGGTGGGTTCTACTTACCTTTCCTACCGGTTCGGGGTCACACCGGAAGTGCACATTTTGCCCGTCACTCCCAGGTTAAAATGGTCTGTGCATGCGCAGGAGGCTTTGCACATGCACAGAGCATTATTTTTGCAAAAATTTGGCTCCGGTGGACGGATTTCAAGCTGGAGGACCGGTTCAGGGGCATGTCCAGTTGGCCATTGCTGCCGGTTTGGTGAACGGGGGGAAATTCCCGCTACCGGTTCTATAGAACCGGTCCAGACCAGCAGGAACCCACCTCTGGATAACACCACCATCATCAAAGACCTAAGAAGATGACTAGGGTGTTCTTTCTGTATGTGTGTCACTTTTGGTTTAGGTGCCAAAACAAAAGAGCCAGATGGCAAAAGATGGCATTTTTTTTAAATTTAAAAGATTTGTGTAGCCACCCATCTTAAAGTACAGTTGGTTGGTTCACAGCAACCATAAAACCCAGAATCATAAAAATAATAAAACCAAAACAACTGGATGCCTCAATTATTCCCTTGGGATTTCCTACAACCAACTCCAGATATCCTCACTGTACCCCGGTGTCTAGATAAAAAGCTATAGGTTGTGGGTCTTCCAGATCACTGGGGGAAAGGTGTTCCATAAGGTAGGGGCAGTCATAGAAAAATACAAATAGTTGCCATATGGGCCATTTTTTCAATTCAACTTATTGCAACTTCTCTTCTTGAAGCACCAGTTTAGCACCTTGGTGAAAGTCATTTTATCTCCTAGTGGTGATGTTGGATTACACCTCCTAAAGGTGTGGGTTTCGTTCATCAGAAAACATTTGGCTGGTGTGGCAAAGCATGAGACTGCTGTTTATTTTTCACCTCTTGGGATGCCTTTTCTCAAGATGTGGGTTTTTATTTGCGCCAAGAGATGTTGTATCCAGAACACCCACTTCACGATCCCAGCCCTGATCCTGAAGCTCATGAGATGATTCTGGGTACTCATACTCATTTTTTCCTTTCAGTCCAACCTACTTTAGGTTGGACTGAACCTACTCTAATTCTACTAATTAGAACTGCAGAAAAAACAATTGCTACCAACCTGCCTTCCATTGAGGACCTGTATGCTGCAAGAGTCAAAAAGAGGGCTGTGAAAATATCTACAGACCCCTCACATCCTGGACATAAATTGCTTCAACTCCTACCCTCAAAACGATGCTATAGAGCACTGCACACCAAGACAACTAGACACAAGGACATTTTTCCCCGAACGCCATCCCTCTGCTAAACAAATAATTCCCTCATCACTGTCAAACTATTCACTAAGGCTGCACTACTATTAATCTTCTCATCGTTCCCATCACCCATCTTCTCCCACTAATGACTGTATGACTGTAACTTTGTTGCTTGTATCCTTACGATTTACATGAACTGGTTCCTAATATGATTTGATTGCTTATTTGTACCTGGACTATACCTTATGATTCTTGACGAATGTATCTTTTCTTTTATGTACACTGAGAGCATATGCACCAAGACAAATTCCTTGTGTGTCCAATCACACTTGGCCAATAAAGAATTCTATTCTATTCTATTCTATTCTATTCTATTCTATTCTATTCTATTCTATTCTATTCTATTCTATTCTATTCTATTCTATTCTATTTTCTATTCTATTCTATTCGATAGGATTTTTGTCAAACTGAAAAAGAAAATAAAACATGGTAGAGATTTCTCTCCTGAAATAAATACCCTAATAAGTTTTTTCTTTAGTCTTACATTATTTCCTCTGAATTGGTATGGACTTCAGAAAATCAAATGATGTCTATTTGAAGTATACACATGGCCCGGCCCTGCCCTGCCCTGCCCTGCCCTGCCCTGCCCTGTACTCTTCAAATGCTTTGCTTCAGACAACTCTGATCCCAGTCCCCCAGCACCTTTCTCCCAGTGCCAAGTGCCGGATAATGTTCCAAAGACAAATTCCTTGTGTGTCCAATCACACTTGGCCAATAAAGAATTCTATTCTATTCTATTTTTCCAAGATGTCTGAGCTCTTGGGCTACTGTCAACAAATGACCTTATTCATCCTTACGTTGTGGTAGCAAGCTTGTATGATAGCTGTACCTTGCTTCTTCCTTACAGTGATTCATTTGGCTGGCTTTTCCCTGACCCCCATTTCAGAAAAGCGTTGATCACTCTTGACACAGAGGACACAGCAATAGAAAGGAACAAGAAGATAAACTAAACAGATGTCAGATGGCAGTGATGGTGAAGGTAAATAGCTTTTTCATTAGTGTGAGCTGGGCAGCTTTTGGTTAATACCTTACAGCTCCACCTGTGTCACTCAATCTATTTCTAAGTGGTAGAGGGAAGATGCCACCATCAGTTTCCTGCCATGGCATAAATGGATGACTTAGATTTCTTGGAGACGTTTACAACAGCAGTCATCACTTGCAGCCCAAAGTGGCTCATTGTGTCTGGAAAGATCTGGATAAATAAAGATGTGGCATGCTTCGAAAGATCAGGAAGAAGCCGACTTAATCACAACAGATCTGTCAGGCCAATATTGGAACCAGGAGTCTTTCAAACAGAAGTTCAAGGAGGCAGTTCTTGAAAAGCTACTTATGTTACAGATACTAGAAAAGCCATTAATAAAGAAATTTACAAGCTGCAAAATGTAACATGCGTGCCACAAATTTAGCAGAAGGGAGGTTCATAGGTGACGTAACAAGCTGAGCCTCTTGCTTTGGGTGGCAAGTACAGCTGATATTTGTGCATGGTTATGCTAGTGGACAGTCTGTTCCCTTGGCTTTCTAAACTTGCTTGAGAATTAGGCAACTGGTTTCACACAAAATGCTGGACAAGTTGAAATGGAGTTGGGTAATATGTGGTTGAGTGTCTTTTAGAAAACGGCATTGTCATAGAATTTTAGGTGACCAAGATACCATATAATTTATTTGCTTGGGCTAATCCTGAAATAAAGCTTTGTTAATCTATATTTAAGGTTGAGCATGCCGTGAAAACCTAACTAGTTTTCTTGAAAATTTATGTTTTTATATTATGGAATTCTGATGAAATTTTCAGTTTGTTTAAAAAAATATTTTGGTGTTCAACATTTCCCATTCCAATTTCCCAAATTCCAATTTCCCATTTTCATATGTCCAATCTAAGATTCCTTAAGCAGAACCAACCCACTGAGTAACCTGTTTGCAAAAATTCCTTATGCCACCTAAGATGCCAAGGACTGATAATTCAGCTGTAGACATGCAAATAACATTCTTCACTCTTCTGGCTCATCTATCAAAATCTCCCCTTTTCTCTCCCTTTTTTAGATTCAGTTTTTGAAAAACACGGCCTTTTCTCTCACTGGGGTTCCAGTGCTCATAATCTCCATCCCATGTGTTCTGTAAACAAAGATGATGGAGTTTTAGTCCAACAGCATCTTGACTGGCATGGATTCCCTATCTGGTTTTCTCATGCCACTTGTGTCTCCTTTTCTGTCCTATTAATTATTCCTTTCCCTGGAAAATCTAAGCACCTAAGCAGAAATAAGAATTAGAATCCATTTCCCCTTTAAATTGTGTCTGAAAGAATCTGGTATTTAGATATCCTAGCCAAAATCTGGATTACAAGGAAGAGCTGGATTATATTTAAGACTGCAATCCTTACTGCTAAGTGAGCAGAGGTGGGTTCTTCCCGGTTCGGACTAGTTCGCCCGAACCGGTAGCGACCTGCTGGTGATGTCACGATGATGTCACGGAACCAGTTCGATCAGTGCCAGTCCGTGGGCGCCACCATCTTTTTAAATTTTTTTGTAATTTTTTTCCCCGAAAGAAAATGGGGGGGGGATTTTTTCTTCTGTGCATGCGCAGAAGTCAAGTTTCTGGCATTGCGCATGCGTCACCATCTTGTTTTTGGCTTTTTTTAAAAAAAATAATTTTTTGTCACTGTGCATGCGCATGTGCGCGAAGCCCGTGGGCGCCCTTGAGGTGCGGCCATGCGGTGCAGGAGAAGCGAACCAGCAGCGAGGTAAGTTAGAACCCACCCCTGTAAGTGAGTATTTATTCATATTCATATATGAATGAATGAATGAATGAATGAATGAATGAATGAATGAATGAATGAATGAATGAATGAATGGATTATTCATAGCAGCAACTTGATTGATCTTTCTTCATCTCAAAAAGCAAACTAGGGTGACATCCAATATGTTTTGGGTAGAAATCATCAGGAAATCTCGGCCCTTTGGGTTAGTTGAAAAAGCACCCTGGAAGAATGCAACAGTCAAGCACTTCTATAAGCTTCTCATTCCATTCTTCTCTCTATATGAAAATGAAGTGCATGGCTGTCACACTTGAGAACATCCCCCATGCAACCTACTTCTGGTATGCATGAGTAGGCTTGCAATCCAATTTGATTCATTGATGCAATTTGAACTGCTGATTTAAATTGATTTGGAAGACACTTCTGATTCAATTGGATTCTCTGAGTTGATTTGGGAGGGGAGAGAACTGTTTTTGTACAAATGCGAGATTGATCTGTCAAATAGAGTTGTGTATTATTTAGGAGGGCAAGGGGGAGAAACAGGGTTCCTCCATTTTGATGAAAACCCCTTTTCTCTCTCTCTCTCTCTCATTCAATGACCTTCCCCCCCTCTCTCTCTTTCATACGCTGTTGGAGAATTTTAAACACAGCACTGAGTCATTCATAAAATAAATGAAGAGAGTTCAAGGTTGGAATCCAATCATTCTTTTTCTCTGTATACAATGATAAATCAAAAAGCAACTGTGAGGATTCCCCAGAAAGGATTTTCTTAAGAACAGTCTCTTCTGCCGGAAAAAGGTTGTTAAGGTGTGGGGGCGGGGGTCATAACTGGAAGGCAACAACTTCTATCAAACACATCCCAGGCTCCTTGTAAGCTTATGAAGCTCTGCTGAAGCTTCTGTTGCAAATCCCAATGGATTTGGAGCAGTGGTGAAATCCAATTTTTTTTACTACCAGTTCTGTGGGCGTGGCTTGGTGGGTGTGGTGTGGTTTGGTGAGCATGGCTTGGTGGGCGTGACAGGGGAAGGATACTGCAAAATCTCCATTCCCTCCCCACTCCTGGGGGAAGGATACTGCAAAATCTCCATTCCCTCCCCACTCCTGGGGGAAGGATACTGCAAAATCTCCATTCCCACCCCACTCTGGGGCCAGCCAGAGGTGATATTTGCCTGTTCTCCGAATTACTCAAAATTTCCGCTACTGGTTCTCCAGAACCTGTCAGAACCTGCTGGATTTCACCCTTGATTTGGAGGGAGGAATATAATGTTCCCATGCCAGTGATCAATGACATTTGATGGACCAAGAATCAGCAGAGAATACAATTAAGACAAAGATTATCTTAATTTATTGAGCACTGGCTCTTTGTCTGCTTCTGTCCTCAACTACAGGAGAATGCTCTATCGTCCATGACTAGAAGCTCCTAACAATCATACTTCTTATTGCAAAAGGGTTTTTTCAAGAAGTTGTGTTTGCTTTATTCCTCTCTCACATTTAGCATGCACTATAATGAGAGATGTGACTTCAATATGGGTGTCAACCCTGAAGTGAACCTGTCTGAAGTCATGTTGGAGGCTTCAGGATTGCCACACAGCAGTGGGAGGGGGGAAATATTTAGATTCGGTTTTGTAGCCAAAACAATAAAGTTTTCATTTGAGAACCAAGGACATTCTCACAGGTGGCTGGCCAGAGGAACAGCGAGTAACCCAGCAACCAGCCAGCATCTGGATTGGACATCATGACCAGTGACTTGGGGGGAAAGCAAAAACTTTTACTTTTAATTAGATGAAAGCCACGGAAAATCTCAGAGTCGGCTTTCACCAGTTTGTGCCAATATAATGTATCCAATAAACTGTTCTTTGAGGAACCTGAGTGCCTTGGAGTTTGTTTTCTATGGGTGCATTACTTGGAACGCTGACATCGGGTACTGTCCCAGTCCAAAACAGGGTTCCTTGCTCATACCCAAGCTGAACAGACTGAGATGAAGATTGTAAAGAATTTTTATTCCGGAGGAGAACTCCAAAGCCTGTTTAAGCCCCCAATGTCTACTGTCATTTTTATACAGTATTTCCCACGTTACAGCATGTTAACCACATAGGTTCACAAGATATTTTTCCATTGCCATTTACAGTAATTCCTGTCTTTTCATAACCTAGCATCCACACACATATGTATCATATGATACTCAGAAAAGTTGTTTTTATTGGGTATATAGATTAATCAACATTACATGTTCCATACTATGATTTTTAAAGAAGACTTGCCTTTTCAGAATCCATATTTAGCTATAATATTTGCAAATCTTTCTTGTGTGCCTTTTGCCTTATTCCACAATATATCTAGAGTTACAGTTTAGCAAGCTAAGAATGCTGTTCCTTACTCTAAAATGTAGGCTTTTATTGATGTTTTATTATACTTTTATTGGGAATTTGGCGTCTTCTATATCATTGGCACTTAGTGAATGACTAAAAACAGCTATTTCGTAGCTTCCACTGATTGGTGCAGATACAGAGGCCAACTGCCACTGGGGACCCAGACTTCTATAGTGCTGCCAGACACTACAAAAACTAAATTAATCTCCTTAAATACACAAGCATGAGAAAAATCCAGAGAGGGTAAATCGGAGTAATATGTACAGTATGTAAAATGAATCAATATATACTCCCTTTGCATGAATTGCTACAAGAGTGGGTTGCATGTTTCCACCATGGATACTCAGAGCTGGGTTCCTGCCAGTTTGGACTGGTTCGCCCGAACCGGTAGTGACCTGCTGGTGATGTCACGATGATATCACAGAACCGGTTCGGTTGGTGCCAGTCCGTGGGTGCCGCCATCTTTTTTTTTAATTTAATTTTTTAAAAAAATATATTATTTTTTTTCTTCTGAGCATGTGCAGAAGCCGAGTTTCCAGAACTGTGCATGCAGTTGCCATCCTGTTTTCGGCTTTCTTTCTCTTTTTTTTATTTTTTTTAATTTATTTTTATTTATTAAATTTTTTTTCTTCTGAGCATGTGCAGAAGCCGAGTTTCCAGCACTGTGCTTGCAGTCACCATCTTGTTTTTGGCTTTTTTATTATTATTTTTTTCAGATTTTTTTGGCACTGCACATGCGTGTGCGCGCTCACGCGACGCAGGAGGAAGCGAACCGGCAGCGAGGTAAGTTAGAACCCACCCCTGCTTGGGTCCCCTCAACTTTTCAGTCCCAGAAAGCGGCTGAAAAATGCCCTCCTCCTGTTTTGCAGCCATGCACCATTTTCTTTCCTTGCCTCCTTCCCATTTTTATTTGGTTTTCTCTCCCACCCTGAAAGGAGCTTCAAGTAAAAGGAAGCGAGGGTGGGGAAGGGGTGAAGAAGGATCTGGGAGTGGGAAGGGAAGGGATTGGGAAGAATGAGAACGAGGGTGGAGTCAAGCGAGGAATCAGACTGAAGTCATTATGTTCCCACTCCAACCCTTGAATTCTGTTAATTCTTATCTAGCACCAATTTATTGCTGACCATTAGTTGACTAAATTCTTGTGTATAGGCATGAGCAATAAATTAGCTTAACTGGAACTTAAGAGTGTGGTCCTGATTCTTCATAACTGACAGTCAAGGATTAGATCGATGAAAAAAGAAAGTATGTGCTTTTATTTCACTATGAAGAAAAAAATCAGCAATGATCAAGTGTAGGAAAATCATTGAACAGAGTTTAGCCTACATTTCTGAATGTTTAATTTGTAAAAATACATTTACCCTTTGGAATCCGTGGTCACCAAATCTTGTGAAACAATTTTTGGCTCAGAACAGAATACAAAAATACCATTAAAGAAAAATATGTGCAAAATTGTCACTATTAAGAAAATTGCACATACAGGAAGGAACAAACTTGGTTGTGGTTATTAAAAAAATATGAACTTTATGCAGTTGGATAGAATATTCATCATATAATGATGCAAATTTTAGCAGACATTGTCTTTTCTGGGGTTGGGTTTGAATTCCAAGGAGCTCCAAGGAAAGGAAAATTAATTTATCTTCTTCCCATTTTCTAAATGTATTTGTATGATGAAAAGAATCAGCAGTGATCCAAGTACAGATAGAAATTTTTGATGGTTATTCTGCATCTTGTTTTTCAAAATAATCTGATTATGATATTAAGTGTCATGTGATATGCAAATTTACACTGTCCTCACTTTAGTTTTAATAAAAAAACACTTTTGTTTTCCCCCACTTTTTCCTCTGCCCAAATTCTTCATAGTTTTACTTTATTCATATAACTATTCAAGATAGTTTTATATAGTCCATGTCTATAATATGGTTATTATTATTGGTCGGCTTTTCTCCACTTTTATTTTCTATGGCTATAAAGTCCATAATTTGAATTTAGTTACAGTCATAGTTTAAGCATAGAGCAATCTGCCCTCGACTATTGTAGAAATGTTGACTAGGCAAAATTTCAGATTTAGGAAAGGAGAACTAAGAATGCAGGTAGTTAGCAGCAGAGGTGGGATTCAGCGGGTTCTGACAGATTCTGGAGAACCGGTAATAGGAAATTTTGAGTAGTTCGGAGAACCGGCAAATATCACCTCTGACTGGCCCCACCCCCATCTATTCTCTGCCTCCCGAGTCCCAGCTGATCGGGAGGAAATGGGGATTTTGCAGTAACCTTCCCCTGCCACGCCCACCAAGCCATGCCCACCGAGCCAAGCCACACCCACCAAGCCATGCCCACAGAACCGGTAGTAAAAAATTGAATCCCACCACTGGTTAGCAGTCTTCTCACAAGGCCAATGTTCTGTACTGTTGCTGTGTGGACATGTCTTCCCTGGTCCTAGAATGCACTGGGAAAAATATTCATCATTGGTTTCTTTAAAAAAATAAATCTCAAGAGGTCATCTTATTTCCCATCTATTCTTGTGCAATCTTCCAGATTGTTAGAAATAAGCCCTTCATATCTGCATGCAAGCCACCTTAACCCATTTGTCAGTGGGAACCAGTGCTCTCTTTAGTCTTTTTATTAGTTCTGCTTGTGAGAGATATTCGTGGGGAACCTTGGATAATGCAGTAAGTACAGGGCATATTTCACCGTTAGAGGTAGCCATTTTTCACCATGAGGTTGAAGACGTGATGGAGAATTATTGAAGCTCTTTCCATGGGAAAGAAAATACCTCCACAATTTTGTCGGTGGTTGGGTTTTTCTTTTTATCTTCCTCCTTTAGCGTTTTATTGCTTTGGCTTTTTGGAGATTTATCAAAATAGGTTTAAGACAAAAGAGGAAGGGAATTTATTTTTACTTAGTTGTGTCCCACTTACATTATTTTTACAAATAACTCAAAGGGCAAAAATATCCAATACATCTTCCTTTTCCTATTTTCATAGGATTTTATTATGAATTATGGGAAAAGGAACTATACTAGCTATTTATGGTATTCAACCAGCTATCCATGGAACCCTGTTTTACATGTCCTTGAGAGACAAGAGAAGAAGGAGCCACAAAGTTGGCTGCAGTCAATTTTGTGCATAAGCGCACAATCGTGCCTACCGTTCCTGTCCTAATGTACCCATACCTCTTTTACTCTTATTCATACTTATACCATTACATATATATTCAATCATGTATTACTGTTTATACTTTGCTTATAATGATATATGCTTGACAAATAAACAAATACAAATACAAATACAGTCAGATAAGAGGCAGCTTAGCCCATAGAAGTAATGGCCGAAGATGGCAAAAAATCTGAGAAGACACGCTCCCAAGTGAGAAGGGAGAGATGTACTTTCAGACCTGCAAGATTCTGTCACTGTAATAATAAATTACATGATTTATTATGTAAATTACACTGTAACAATATTTTGCATGACTAGTGTTTATTGTCTGGACTACCTCAATCTTCTTAGATGTTTGCCAGGTCCCCATTGCTTCTTCCTTTTACCTGCCTCCTTCTCTTCCTCCTCCTCCTCCTCCCAATTCTGATATCTGAAGGTTGGATGGGAAACAGTTTCTATTAGAAAATTTAACCTGGAAATTATATAAAGCACTAGTCCAGAATATGCTTCTAATAATGTCCTGAAGATCTGGACTAGTTATTTGTATAATTTCTAGGTCAAACTTTCTAACAGAAGCGGTCTTCCATCCAACCTTCAGATATGAAGGTTCCATGTTATTTCAAATTTCTCAAGCTTAGTTCTGAAGAGAAAGGGGCTGTTGAAACACAGGTGATAATAGCTGAACACTTTGGGTTTTTGGATGCATGCAATTCCAGAGAAGTACAGATATTTTTGAGTTATACCACTGTTCTTTCTAGAGAAAAAAAAAGGCATAGGATATAAGCTATGTACTGCTACTTCACTTACTACATGAGTAGTCCTTTGCAAAGTTAAAACTTACATGGCTTATATGTCAAAGCCTTAGTATCCATTTACAAGCAAAAGAGCCCATCTTCTTACATAGACCTCTTTAAATACATTTCTTGAAAAGGAAAAGGAAATAAGCTACAGAATTTTTGGCAACTGAATGAGCTATATTACTACCCAATTCTTCTGCCTTTGTGCCATGATTTCTTTGTCAGCTTGCCAGCGACCTACTGATGGATTGCAGAAGTGGCTTCTTTTTTTCCTGAATAGAGAACAGATTATTTTTTTGTACCTGTAATAATTTGCAAAAGTTCTGTCCACAATGCCAGGCTCTGAGAAGCCCATTACAATATATATATAAATGCTCCTTTACCTTTTCAGAAATGGCTAATGACTAACTAAATAATATTTGCAGGAGACTTACACTCCTTAGATCAAACAAAATCTGTGAAAAATAGAGTGATTGATCACGCAAAACTTTCAAGGAAAGAAGGCTTTTGTTCAGCGGTTTACATTATAAAGATAAAATATGGAATTTTAATATTAAATGTTTAAATGTTTTAGGAACATGGGGGCTAATGTTAATTGTAGAGAGATTACATGGGGTACTTAATTTTGATCTTTGCAAAGAGCTACTAAAGTTCTTTAGACCACGGGTGTCAAACTGATGGCATCACATTACCGTCATGTGACATTTCATGACATTTTTCCCTTTGTGGAGCTGGGGTGGGCGTGGCCTGCGCATGATGCATACGGCCCACGGACCTCCAGTTTGATACCCCTATTTTAGACTTTCTTTCAGTTTGATGATTGACCAGGAAGATTTTTCTTCACTACTAAAATTATAACATTAGTTTATAATTTATAAACATTATAACAATAGTTTATCCTATATATTATAATAATAACTAGGATTCAAGATACTAGAACAAATGTAAAAACCTAATACCAATGATTGTGCTTGGAATATTAAGATTAGACATATAGATTATAGATTAAAATTATACATATATTTAGGATTTTAATTTCAAAATCAACAATGAATACAACAATACAAATCTTACTAAGAGGTATACTATTATATGAAATTATAAATAAAATGCTAAAATGAGTATTCACTATATCAAAGGTTAAGACAATGAGTGCAATCACTAAACTGCTAAGAATGTGAGTGCATTTTATAACATGAATCTTGTGATTCTGCTTAATGTAGAAAAGATTTGAAATGTGTAAGAGGATAAATACATTCACCCAGTACATCAGCTGCTCTCTTTTTAATACTGGTGCATAGCAACGGTGGGTTGCTCTCTTACCGATGCTGGTGCGCTGCGCGTGCATCTCCACGCTTCGGGTGCGCGTGCGCTTGCTATGCGTGTGCGCCCCCTCACACAATTTTGCTTCTGCGCATGCGTGGAAGCAAAATCGCACCAAAATCTTGCGAGGGGACGCAAGTGGGAGAGAGATTTTGGTGCGATTTTGCTTCCGCACATGCGCAGAAGCAAAATCGCCCAAAAATGGACTGGCAGAGAGGGCTCTGGAGCAGTCACACTCAAATTGCGCAATCGACCGCTTCCTACCGGAGCTGCGCACCGGGCAGCTCCAGCAGGAACCCACCTCTGGTGCATAGTTATTTAAGCTCCCCCCCCAAGTTTGAAAGAAGCTAGATCTGATAGAACTGTTTTTTCCACTTCAGCCATTTTAAGATGTATGGATTTCAACTTCCAGAATTATTCAGTCAGCATGCTGGCTGAGGAATTATGGGAGTTGAAGTCCATACATTTTAAAGTTGCCAAGGTGGAGAAGCATTGCAATAGAACATCCATGAACGTGCATACCATAGTCTTACATTATTCCTGCAGTGCATTATTACATTACATTATTACAATATTACATTATTCCTGGAAAAAGAGAAAAGGATTGTGACCCAAGGTATTTGGTCTATAACAGGGGTCAGCAACCCGCGGCTCTGGAGCCGCATGTGGCTCTTTCATCCCCTTGATGCGGCTCCCAGTCGCTCAAAATATGTGTCGCAATCCCCAATGCGTGATACCCGCTGGCACACGATTTATTGAGCTTTTCAACCCCCGGTAGGCCAACCATGGATAAAAAGGAAAAGAAAAGTTTCAGAAGAAAACAGAATGTTTAATTCAACTACATATGCTAATTCTGTGGCCTCTCATGAAATAGTCAGGCACGGGAAGGGTTTTGTGGCTCCCGGTGTTTTTTTTTCCTATTGGAAACGGGTCCAAATGGCTCTTTGAGTGTTTAAGGTTGCCGACCCCGGTCTATAAATAGGTCAATAATGGGAAATTCTAATGTAGAATCTCTGTTGTGGAGTATGGAATTCCAACATCCGTGAGGTGTTAGGGGTGGAACTTGAATGAAGGGAGAAAATTTTACAAACTTCTCTAGGGAGAAATAGTCTGTTGGTAAAAACTATGGACACCGATTGCCAAGAACTAAAGTGATTTTTTTTAAATGGCCTATTTAATGTTTGGGAGAAGAAATAATTCATTAAAAACCAGAGGACAGTCTTAGCATGAACTCTTTCCATGTAGGGAAAGATCATATTAACAGCTACACTGATTAGCTAAAGTGGTTGAAGCAAGTTAAGTGATATAAATTTGTCAGTGTGAAACTTGCCTCCAATTGAATAATCAATACACACGGAATTGGAGAGGCAGTGAAGCCTTGATCATCTTAAGATGCGTTAATATCCTCTTTGGAATGGAAATGATTCCAGCGTTTCATAAAGTAGCTAGCAGAAAATGTATAAGACAGCAATACAATAAGCATCAATATGAAACTCACGGAGGGATTAATCCCCACTTTTCTAAAAGTGAGGAGTAGCAATTAGTTAATAACTATACCTTAATTTTAAAAATCTGAGCCAACGGGCTTGGGGGCCGCAGTAGGAAATTTGATTGAAAGGAGTGATAGAATCCATCTGAAATATTGTCAGTAGTTCTTCCCTACAACTGGGGCTTGTAAAGGAAGGGATTGTGTTTAATTTCAATTTCTATAGAGTTGCCAACATTAATTCTGATCCTGTAGCATGTTTAGTTCGCCTCCACTTTTCAATTCCATCAGCTCATTCACACTGTGTTAAAAGTTTGCAAAATAATTATCAGTTGATTGCATTACCTACTCATGCAAAATTTTGCCAATGTGTCAGAGTATTTCAGTCAATTAGTAAGACAAAGAGCAGCCTTCATATTGATTCTTTTTAATGTGATATTTTATAGATGGGTCCATTTGGGCATTGCATATGGAACAGAACAGAATAACAAAGTCAAGAAGAGACCTTGGAGGTCTTCTAGTCCAACCTTCTGCTCAAATAGAAAACCTATACCATTTCAGACAAATCTCTTCTTAAAAACCTCCAGTGTTGGAGCACCCACAACTTTGGAGGCAAGTTGTTCCACTGGTTAATTCTTCTAATACTCAGGGCATTTCTCCTTAGTTCTGGGTTGGTTATCTCCTTGGTTAATTTCCATCCATTGCTTTTTGTTCTGCCTTCTGGTGCTTTGGAGAATAGATTGACCCACCTCTTCTTTGTGGCAGCCCTCAAATATTGGAACATTGCTACTCTGTCACCCTAATCCTTCTTTTCATTAAACTAGATATACCCAATTCCAGCAACCATTCTTCTTCATATGTTGTAGCCTCCAGTCCCCTAATCAGGGGTGGGTTCCTGCTGGTACGCTCTTACCTGTTGGTCGCTGCAGAACCGAAGAAGCCAGTGGCGTTCGCGGCACGGGGCTTCCCCTGCCCGCTTTCCCCCGCCCGCCTGGACACCGGCATTTGTATTCTTTTGCCCTCTGCGCAAGCAGAACGCTTTGCGCATGCGCAGAGGGCAAAAGAATGCAAATGGCGGCGTCTAGGCGGGCGGGGGAAGCAGGCGGGGAAGCCCCACGCGGTGAACACCACCGCCTTCTTCGGTTCTGCGGCGACCAACAGGTAAGAGCGTACCGGCAGGAACCCACCCCTGCCCCTAATCATCCCTCTTGCTCTTCTCTGCACTCTTTCTAGAATCTCAACATCTTTTTTATATCGTGGCAACCAAAACTGGATACAATATTCCAAGTGTGGTCCTTCCTTCTGGAGACTTTCTCCAGAATGGTCTGTCCTCAACAGGACCAACTTACCTATTTAAGACTTTCAGTGGGGTAGCCATGCAATTGCAAATGAATCTATTTATACTTCGTTGCTGGGTATTCTCTTAGTTTCTTTCTTTCCAGTCTGCTTACATGCCTGCTTCATTTTTAGTCAAGGCAGCTTCAGCATAGTTTCACAGAGGCCTGGACAATAATCATGAATTTGGATTATTTCTCTGATGATGTGATGATTCTTTTCCCTCTCTAAATGAGTTCAGTGCATTGTGGCTGCAAGAATTATTAAGTAACACTTGAACCAATTAGAATTGCATGTTGGCTATTCCAATTATTATTATGAATGACATTAACAGCAATTAACTAACCCCATGTGTGGAAAGCTATTACAAAGGTATTGCCTGGGCTCAATTTATTTTAAATGATATTGAACAAAGAGAAAAAGGGGAAAAAGCAAGGCAGTCCATAGGTCAGTGTGTGTGCGTGTGTGTGTTTGTGTGTGTTATGGACTTTGCAGCACAAAAATGACAGTATTTATTTTTAGTTTCTTTGGATCCTCAAGCTTTTGCCCCTTTCTAAAACAAGATTCAAGGCTATGAAGCTGTTTAGAGAAGAAAGAAGATTGATACTGATAGAGTCAATTTGGTTTAGTGATTAAGGCACTAGGCTAGAAAGTGGGAAATTGTCAGTTCAAATTCCTCCTTGGCCATGAAAATTGGCGGGATGACTTTGTGCCAATTACCAGGAGACTCTGAATTCACGTTAGATAGGTGACCTTGGGCCAGTGACTCTCTCTCAGCCTAATTCACCTCACAGGGTTGTTGTTAGGGGAAAATGGAAGGAGGAAGGTATGTTGAATATGCTCACTATCTTGAATTATTGGGTTTCTGCAGCCCAGATTTGGTGCTCCCATGGTAGAAAATTCGGTTAACTGATCAGACAGAAGGAATGTTCTGGAAATGAGAGTCCAGACAGGATAGCACTCAGACAATTTCACACTTTGGAGATATTCTTTGATCTAGGTTAGACCTGAAGAACTAGTGGCGTAAAGTACTTTCATTCAGCCTTGGCTTCCCCCCCCCCAACAACTAGAGCAGGGGTCCCCAAACTTGGCAACTTTAAGACTTGTGGACTTCAACTCCCAGAATTCTCCAGCCAGTCCACAAGTCTTAAAGTTGCCAATTTTGAAGATCTCTGAACTAGAGCCGTAGACTGACTGTGGACTGGGATTGCTAAAATACAGGGTTATTCAAAAAGAATGAACCGATTTCATGATGCATTGCTTCAGTTCTCAAGCATCATCATGTAATTAGTCAGTGACCATTTGAAAGAGGAGTTATCTAAGTTTTGAATGGCTGCCACTGGGATGATGTAGTTGCGTCATTCGTCCAGCAACGTTCAGTTGTTTGTTTACCCTCGGAATGGCGAGTCCTCCGGAAAAGGCATTCTGTGTTGGGAGAGGCTCAAGACCTTGTTCTTTGTGCTTGGCCTGAGAGATCCCCAGACCTAACCGTGTGTGATTTTTTCTTGTGGGGATAAGTAAAAGATCGCATTTATGTTCCACCACTACCCATTAACCTCAATGACCTTAAACATCGAATAACAACAGCGATCAACTCAGTGGATTGTGATATGCTGATACGCGCCTGGGAGGAATTCTCTTATCGCATTGATGTCGCCCGTGCTGCAGGTGGTGGCCACATTGAACCCTTGTAAGACAGGAAATAAAAGTTGATTGTGAGTAGAATACTTGTGACTTGGCTGGAGTTTTGTATTACTTTTCCTTAATAAAATATTGCGTCATGAAATCGGTTCATTCTTTCTGAATAACCCTGTACATTATTTTTTAGGCTGTCCTGGAAGATGACTTGACCTTGGAGAATTCTAGTGGATGCCATCAAATTTTATTCATACTACTGTATCAATTGTCTCCAAACCCAAATCAAGTTCCTAAATGGTTTGAGATCAAGCCGGCTCTTTCTACAGCCTGGCCTAATCTTTCTTCTGCTGAAGGGTCTTTGAAAATGTGCTTTAGAGAAGCATGTCATTAACTCAGGGGTGAAATGCTACCGGTTCGGCATGGTTTGGGCGTACCGGTAGCAGCAGCCGCTGGTGATTCAGAGAACCAAAAGTGGCGGCTGCACGAGGCTCCGCCCACCCGCCTGGATGTTGCCACTTTCTTTTTTTAAACCCTCTGCACATGCGCAAAGCCTTCTGCGCATGCGCAGAGGGTAAAAAAGCAAGTACGGCGGACGCACGCACAAAGCACATACGCGCAAAGTGCACACTTCCAAACCAGTAGGAAAGGTAAGTAGATTTCACCACTGCATTAACTGAAAGTATTTTCTTTGAAGGTACCAATTGTCAGAACATCTTGCTGAAATATGTAATCCAGTCCGGCGAGGACACTAGCCATAGGCTTCCTTTTGAAAAAATGATGGTAAAGCATTTGTACTGCCAATGTTTCTTCAAGCTCATAGAGTTCGTTTAACATATATTTCATGTTTGTCTAGGTAGTCCTCAACTTACAACTGGTTGATTAGTGACTGTTCAAAGTTATGACAGATCTCTCCAGGGTTACCTATGACGTGGTTCCAAAGTTCCAGTGGCTGCCCCTCCCAAGGTCATGTGGCCACATTTCAATCGCTCAGCAACTGGCTCACATTTATGGGAATTTGCAGTGTCCCATGGTCACATGATCTGGTTTTATGACATTTTTGCCAAAAATTGGCATTTACTTCCAGTTTTCAGCAAAACCCCCTCATAGAAAACACTTGGTTTGCTTAATAACCACAGCATTTGCCAAAAACCACCGCAAAAAAAGTCATAAAATCAGATTGATCATGTGATAACCTGCTTTATGACTGTTATGACTTACAACATAATGGACAGGCTCTATTACAGTCGTAAGTCGAGGACTACCTGTATTGCACATATTCGATTAGCTTATTCATCCATCAAAACAAAAGAAAATCTTCATTTGTTCTCCCACACAACTTTCCCACATATAAAGATTAAGTCCTAGCATACAGTTTTACCTCAGAGTATACTGTTTTACATGTAATTTGGTGCTGGAGAGGATTATATGTAGAAACAGGGGACTGAATGAAAAATGTATCTGATTTTTCCACACTGGTTCACTCCATTTTCAGCTGAAAAGAAATCTATGATCAATTTCTCCGACATCATTACTTACCTTCTCCTGCCTGCTGTATAGACGTTATAGGCTTATAACATCTCCTCTCGTTTGCTCTAATCATTGTTATAGTTATTTCAGCATGATTAATTTTATTCATGCCTTGTCATTTCATGTCTCCAAATGCATTTTGATGAAACCCAGTCCATAAACAAACAAACAAGGGAGCTCTTCCAAAGTTAATGGATAGCAGTTTAATGCCAATCCAGATTCATGTCTGTGGCAGGGCTACTCACAAGTAATTCCATTCAGCAAATCAATTTTTAAAAAAAAGTCAGGAAAAAGGGTGATGGTAGTGGAAAAAAGCCATATTAGAGGTTTTGGTATCTATTTTATTTAATGTACAGGTAGTCCTCAATTTATGATTGTCACTTAACAACTGTTGAAGTTATGACAGACCTCCCTACAGATAATTATTTTAATAGATTAACAGAGTTGGAAGGGACCTTGCAGGTCATCTAGTCCAACCCCTTGCCCAAGCAGGAGACCCTACATCTGCCTCTACCTAGGATTGAACTCACAACCTCCTGATTGTGAGGCAAGAGCTCCACCTCTAGGCCACAGCAGCTGACCCAGTTTCGGTTTTCCAATGGCTGACATCCCTCCTGTGGTCACCTGACTACCATTTGTGGGTGCTTGGCAACCAGACCATACATACGGCCGTTTCCAGCATCCCGTGCTAACAATGATAATTATTTATGATGGTTCTTTTCTTTTTTCTTTTGCTAAAAACTGGTGCTTATTTCCAGTTTCTGACAAAAGTGACCCATTCACTTAACAACCACTGCAAAAAAGGTTATAAAATTAGGCAGGGTTAGATCGATGGTGACCTGCTTAATGACCGACATAACTTACAACCGTAATTCCAAGCTCAGTTACGTTGTAATGTCGAACATTACCTGTCGACCTTTTTGCATTCATTTTTGCAGTTCCCAGAACCAGCACTTGAACTAAATGTCAGTGCTATAATTATGAAAACTCAATGGTGTGATTTCTTTCCACTTTTATGTGGGGAAAACATTATAGAAATCTTGTGTATGTCTTAGAAGGACAAAGAGCCTCCCCCCAAATTATTTCCTTAAAACGCAAACTCTCATGCCCACTGTCGTGAATCAATCTTCTCTCATAAATCAAGACCACAAGGACAGTTTTATTCTTGGCATAATGACCACAAGAGAAAGGATCTTCGGAGGTGCTACTGAGAAAAGGGGACATTGTGATGTAATTGTGAAAAACTCAGTGGGTTGCTTTGCACAACTCACTTAACTAAAGCAAACAAAGCCCCACTGGCTGCACTCGTACAATACACTACACTTGGTTAGGTTTGGCCTTGGTTAGTGTAAATCCATGTTCTGGCTTATCATGTTAGGTTAGCTTAATCTGTGCTGACTGGCAATATGTCCAGTTTGTTTCCAGAAAGGGCCCTTGTCCAGCCCATCAACCTGAAACTTTCTGAATGAAAATATATGCTTTGTTAGTTCTACGCAAAACAACCTTGAGACCATTTTAGCATCCAGAGGGGAGCAGGTTTGTCATTTCAAATGACAGCCTGTTTTGATTTGGCTCTACAGGTCACTATTTATTTATTTATTTATTTATTTGTTTGTTTGTTTGTTTGTTTGTTTGTTTGTTTGTTTGTTTGTTTAATTTGTCAATAGCACTTTACTTACTTATATACCGCTTCATAGTGCTTTACAGCCCTCTCTAAGCGGTTTACAGAGTTCAGCATATTGCCCCCAACAATCTGGGTCCTCATTTTACCCACCTCGGAAGGATGGAAGGCTGAGTCAACCTTGAGCCTAGTGAGATTTGAACAGCTGAACTGCTGAACTAGCAGTCAGCCTGCAGTCGCAGCATTTAACCACTGCACCACTTCAGCTCTTAAAGCTTAACGGATACAAGTATAAACATGATTAGGAATGCAGGAAATGGATACGTATAAATGGGGACAATAGGACAGGGATGGTAGGCACGATGGTGCGCTTAGGCACGCCCCTTACAGACTTCTTAGGAATGGGGTGAGGTCAACAGTAGACAGTCTAAGGGTAAAGTTATGGGGGTTTGGGGATGAAATCACAGAGTCAGGTAGTGCATTCCAGCATTGATCACTCTGTTGCTGAAGTAATTGTTGTAAGGAATATCCTTCTGGGTTCAGTTCCAAGTGGGGGGAAAGCCACTGGATTCATGGAAGTTGCTTGGAAAGAAGGTTTTAATGGTGGACAGGAGCACATGGCATGAGCTCCTGAACAGAAAAGGTGGATCACATGCTTCCAGATGTGGGTGAAGAGAAAAGGAAGGAAAAGATGCTGAGTCTCCTGGTTTTATGACCTCTGTTGGGCCCCACCTCCTAGTTTCCTGATCCTGTGCAGAAATGTATCCCATTGGCTGTTAGACTCCCAGGGGCATGCTGGAGTAACTCTTGTGGGCTGTCCTGAGTCCCAGGCTCGGCTGATGTAATCTCCCCAGTCCAGAGGTAGGTTCCTGCCAGTACGCTCTTACTTGTTGGTCGCCGCAGAACCGAAGAAGCCGGTGGCATTCACGGCACAGGGCTTCCCCCGCCCACTTTCCCCCGCCTGCCTGGATGCCGCCATTTGCATTCTTTTGCCCTCTGCACAAGCAGAACGCTTTGCGCATGCGCAGAGGGCAAAAGAAACAAATGACGGCATCTAGGCGGATGGGGGAAAGCGGGCAGGGGAAGCCCCGCGCCGCGAACGCCACCGGCTTCTTCGGTTCTGTGGCGACCAACAGGTAAGAGAGTACCAGCAGGAACCCACCTCTGCCCCAGTCCCATGTGGTGTAATGAAAGGGCTTTGGGCAATTCCTAATATGGCTGTATTAGAAGTACATATTTGTTATGTAGAATAGACTGGTCCATGCATATTGACAAAGGTGGGGGGAATGAGTGAGCTGGGCCCAGTCCTTAATGGCCCATTGACAAAAGTGGGGGCTACTAAAAGTGAGTCTTTTCCTGTCTAAAAGCATGTTTCCAGGGATATATAGAATAATATTCTTCCTTTTAAATATTTCCCAGGATATTTCATTCCTCTAGGAGAGGGGTGGGTGCTAACTTCCTACATCATATTTTCTGCAATTGAGTTTGGAGCGGTTACTTTAAGTTTGTATCTATTGTGTGCTCGTGTGTTGTTGCGGTTGAAGTTGAATTAAAGGGTCATCAAATGAAACATAACCTGCTTTATTCAGCATAGTAAACCATGCTTTATTTAACTGTAGCTTAAACTGTGGGATAAACCACAGTGAATGAATTCATGCAAGATGGGAAGCATGAATAACATCAAACTTTATTAGAGTTGAATATGCTCTTTGAATCCAGCCAAAGAGAAAGAGCGATAGAAAAACAGAGGTTGTCGCACCCGTGAACTTCATGTAACAAATAATCAGTTTTGCTATTAGCTGCAACACATTCTGGAAACAAATCTAGATAGCTTTGGGCATTTGATATATTCCCATAGTATGACCTGGGGGCAATGTGGAGAGTGTGTAAATTCAGAGGCCACATTTTGCTAAATACAAATGGATTTCCTAAAGATACCTGGTTATGCGCTATAGGAAGTGGACTTTTTTTCCTATACAGTAGTTTCCAAGGCAGTAATTTCGGAGATGATCAATTTAATATAAAAGGATAGATTTTTTTTTTCTTGACAGTGGTACTGAGTTAATCCATTTTCTGGGTTTATATAACACATTGGACTACAAACCAATCAAACCATCTGGTTCCAAAAATGCTACAGAATTCTTGGAAGCCTGACATTCAGACAAATCAGCGGTCAAAGGGCATATAGAGGTAGGCAACATTTACATATCATTCAAAGGAGACACTCGAAAGGCTGAAAAGGAAACAAAAACCCACAAAAACCTCCTGGCCAGCAATGAACACCCAGATAAGCAGAGATTAACACTAGACCAACTATCAAGCAGTAAAATCAACTACCAACTCAGACAAAGAAACAGTTAACAAAAGACTAATTAAGGAACTATCAAAAAGAAAACAACACTCCCACCAACACCTACAAGGCAAGCCTCTCTCTATAAACAGAGAGTAAACCCCATTCCCTTCTAGCACTAAAGATGTTATAGCGTTGGGTAATAAAATGTCTGCAAGAAAACAACCAAGCTCAGAGAGCATTAAGGTCTCTACAAAATAAGATTCACAACTTAAGTTTCACCTCTTAAATAAACATGTGTAACATCACAACATGTGTATAAAAGAGCTTGAGCTTGCATTACAATGTTGTGGTATCTGATTTGTCATTTGCCCTACCTTGCCTCCCTTGTAGATAGGATGAAAGGCTAACAAAGTCTAGTATATTGTGAGATGCCTTTGATCTATCTTTGAACATCAAACTAAAAATACCTTCAATAATATGGAATTGAGGAAAACATCATTGGAGTTAGTATGCCGATAGAAGTGTAAGCATTGTAGCATTGCAGAACAGCCATAGCAGAAGAAAAGCGAGCACTCTGCAAAGCCAGAGCTGCAAATGCTGCGACAATGGTGCCCACACATGTCTGCCCAACATGTGGCAGAACATTTCGTGGCTATATAGGCCTCACCAGCCACCTGCGGACACATCGTAAACAGCCCACAACCTGGTCGATGTCAAAGTCCTCTTCGAACAGGATGGACGAACATCAAGCATTGTAGCACATGGTCTTGGATGCAGTAATGTATGCACCTCATATTTAAGATAAACTATCAATCAAGCTGTTACAAGTATAATTCAGAAGAGGCTGTTTATGTCTTACGGTATTTGCGCTTGACAATTAAAGGTTATTATGGGAACATAAAAGGAAAGCCCTAAATGAGAAGAAGAATGTGCCATTAACACAAAATTTAACTGCACTTCCCTGTAATTTTAGCAAAATGAAATAGATAACTGAACAGAAAGTCATTACTAGCATAGATAGACCTGATCTGAATACTATACTTTTACACAAAGAAGGATGCTGGTGTTTTCTTTTTAAGAGAGTGCTTCTTAATGATTTGAATGAAAAATATTATTTTACCTTCTCCGGCCCCCCAAGGAAAATATAACCATATGTTGCTCCAGTGAGCCATTTGTTAAAAAAGCCTATACAGTAGGAATGTACAGTATGACAGATATGTTTAAAATGGATGGTATTTAATTAGCAATAGCACTTAGACTTACATACCGCTTCATAGTGCTTTACAGCCCTCTCTACAGAGTTCAGCATATTGCCCCCAACAATCTGGGTCCTCATTTTACCGACCTCAGAAGGACGGAAGGCTGAGTCAACCTTGAGCCTGGTGAGATTTGAACAGCTGAACTGCTGAACTGCAGTGCTGCTCTTTAACCACTGCACCACCTCGGCTCAATACCTTATCAATACCTTTCAATTTAGTCAGCATTTTAATTTGAAGTCCATTAAGTACCAGCAGAAACTGACAAGGAAAAGAAAAAGGAAAGTGAGTGGTGGGGGGTTGGTGCAAATATTTTCAGCAATGAAACTAGGAGGAAATTTTTCGACAAATAGTAGATAACCTTTGCAAATTAAGACAGTTATAATGATAACAAAAATTGAGTTTGCACTCCATGAACTATACTATAAAAGGTATTATTCTCTGTAAAAGCACACGCAGTACTTATATTTCACTTGTAGATCTTTCTGTAAAAATACACTGATGAGCAAATGATGAGGTTTTGTACCAATTAACTAGAAGTCCTTCTTGGACCGAATTGCTAAGATTCTTTATTTTAACAGCTTGCTTTGGCAGTGGGACATGGCTGCAATTTTCTTCAATGTGGCACTTAGTGCCACGGGGAACCCAGTGTTCCTCTCCAGTGATGTGCTTGGGGTCATTCTGCTTCTTGAATTCTCCCTGTAGTCGGGCAAGGCAGAAGAGCAGTGCAAAGTGAAGCAACATGACAAAAAGAAATGTCAGTTTTGAAGAAAAACATGATTAAACTGCACATCTTTCTGTTGGCTTCTCCATTGGTTTTCTCCCTGGAAGCTTCCCATAAAGCAAAATAAATGGGAAAGCAGACAAGAGTTTGAGGAAGGGAGAGAGGAAAGAAGGAAGGAAATAACAGAAAGAGAGAGAGGGAGGGAGGGAGGAAGAAAGGAAGGAAGGAAGGAAGGAAGGAAGGAAGGAAGGAAGGAAGGAAGGAAGGAAGGAAGGAAGGAAGGAAGGAAGGAAGGAATACTGCATCTAGTTTTGGTCGCCACGATATAAAAAAGATGTTGAGATTCTAGAAAGAGTGCAGAGAAGAGCAACAGGGATGATTGGGGCAGGGGTGAAATTCAAAATTTTTCCCTGCTGGTTCTGTGGGTGTGGCTTGGTGGGCATGGCAGGGGAAGGATATTGCAAAATCTCCATTCCCTCCCCACTCTGGGGCCAGCCAGAGGTAGTATTTGCCGGTACTCCGAACTATTCAAAATTTCCGCTACCGGTTCTCCAGAACCTGTCAGAACCTACTGGATTTCACCCCTGAGTTAGGGGACTGGAGGCTAAAAGATATGAAGAACAATCGCAGGAATTGGGTATGTTTAGGTTAATGAAAAGAAGGACGAGGGGTGACATGGTAGCAATGTTGCAGTATTTGAGGGTCATTATGGAGGGAGAAAAGAAGGAAGATTTTTTTATGCTCCCTGCCAACTTCTCACAAGGAAACTCAATGGGGAAACATGCAGGAAGTCGGAAGTCCTTCCTGCTCTTACTGCTTTTTTTTTTTTTTTGCCTACTTTTGGTTCTCAGTTGAGGTGAGAAAATGTTTCTGAATTGAAGATCAAATGGGGCATGGCTTGTCTAGTAACAATTTAAAAAACATGTGAATTTCTTTGCCTAAGACCACTGAGTATGGCTAGCTAACCTGCATAAGAAAGAAATAGCTAAGGACCTGCAGACAGAATTGAAAACTTTGATCGGTGGGCCACAGAAAGAGCATATTGGGACTAGAAGATCAGAGGTGGGTTCCTCCTGGTTTGGACTGGTTCTATGGAACCGGTAGTAACTTGGTGTCCTGGGTCGCTGGAACCGACAGCGACCCAGGCCTGCCACGCCCCCGAACGGGCTCTCTCGGCAGCGCCATAGGCGGCACCATCTTGTTTTTTTGCTTCTGCGCACACGCAGAAGCTGTTTTTGCTTCTGCGCATGCGCAGAAGCTGGGTTTTTAGCATTGCACATGCGCGTACGCCCGCACGGCACATCAGGAAGCGAACTGGAAGCAAGGAAAATCATAACTCACCCCTGTAGAAGATTCGGAATCGGTTCAGCACTAAAAAAAATTCTCCTGACTCTGTTAGGACCACTAATTATCTCTGTTTTTGTTCTGAGTCAGCATTTCCTATGATCCCCTTTTCTGCCTGAGTAAGTGGCCAGAGTCAGCATCACCCAGATTTTATGTCAAACATTAGTTTCCTTAACAACTATTCTTTTAAGCTGCAGAGCACTTCCAAAGAGATGGAGTCAGCATTCATGTAGATAAATGAGCAGTTGGATGGTAGCAGCTCAGGATCTCATGCAATAATTTTGAGCAATGGCTTATATGGGCAAACATTCCTTCAAAAACCAATTCTTTTACAAGCCAGCAGAGTCATTGTCTCTTTGCAGTCCTAGTTTTGTGACATCAGTCCAGTGGTGGGTTCCTACCAGTGCGGTCCACTCTATAGCACCGGTAGCAGCCTGCTGGTGACGTCACAGTACCGATGCAGTCGGTTGCCGGTGCCTAGGCGCCACCCTTTTTTTAAAAAAAATTTTTTACATTTTTTTAAAAAAAATCTTCTGCGCATGCACAGAAGCCGAGCTTCCGGCACTGCGCATGCGCTGCCTTCCTACCCCACAGTGAGTCCAAGCAGGGGAGGATGGCTGAGGGAGCGTGTGAGACGCTGAAAGAACAGGCGGCAGGACCTATCTCTGTTCCCCTCCCTTCAGCAGTCTGAGAAGCCACGAACGCACTGTGATGATCCTAGGCATTTTTGCACGTTCGAGGCTTCTCGAGCTGCTGAGGGGAGGGGGAATGGGTGGCAGGAGCCTAGGATCATTGAATGGGGAGAAGCATTCAGGCCGGACGGAGCCTCCTAGAAGAACTGCTGCCGCGGTCTTGCTGCTCCCGCTGCAGGGGGCTGCGTTGCGAGTGGGCAATGCCCCTCCGCTTCTCCGGCCGCTGCCAAGCTCCTGAGGCCCACGCCCACCCGGTCACATGGCTGGCAAGCCACACCCACAAAATAAGCCATACCTACTGAGTGGTAGTAAAAAAATTAGGAACCCGCCCCTGCATCAGTCAGCTAGAGCTGGGAATGTTTCTCCAATAATAAATTATTATTCCACAAGAGCATAATCTCCTCTTCATATCCTTACCTAAATTGCTTTGCATCTTCAACTTTGATGTCCCTAGGAAGGATAACACTTCTCCTTCACTTCTAGATTCTATCTCCATTGCTGTGCCTTGATGAGGATGAATTGGTATTTCAAAGGTAGCTAAAGAAACCCAATGCTGGAACCATGCAACAATTTTTTTTGTAATGGCAGGTTGTTTTAACTATAGGTTATTCAATAAATCAGTACTGACCTACTTCATACAATGTGATAGGTTATATATTGTGGACCTTGATGGCTAGGATCACTAGCTAAACCAAAACCTCAACATTATCAGCCCTGAAGGTCATAGAAAACATGTGTGAAGGATTGCCAATGTGACTGGGAGGACTCCTACCACAGTGTCTTCTGATGAAAGGAATCCATTCAGCCATAATAGTGACCATTTTGTGAACTCAGAAGTCCCATGCCCTCCATTTTATGAGAATACCCACAATATTCCCAATATGCTTACCAGCCCAAAAGTGTTAGCGATGCCTAACCTGATATTACGTTCCGTATTTTGTAATACACATTCTTCCTTTTTTTTTCTCAATTCAGATCAATCCTGGCAAAGCAAAATCCTTTCTTTCTAAGAAGAAATATTATTTTGCTTTTACTTCTATCCTCTCTGTTTCTTCCCCCTGCATAGTAACGCTTTGTTCTTTTCCAGTGATGGTTTTCATAATAGGTCTTATTAATAAGGACCTTTATTAACCAAACTTTCTTAATCTTGAAAGCTCTATATTAGACTTAATAAGCCCAGGGAATCAGTATCTTAAAGACTTTTCCCAAGCTAATAGTTACTTAAGCAGTGCGGACTTGGTCTTAATAAAGGAGGCCAGGAAGCATGTGGTATATAGAAGAATTCATTTCTATCAATCAATTATATTGTAATATAGCAATCAGACAACGTATGCAAAACATTTATCCCAGTAAATTAGATGCAGCCACCAATATGTTAGAGAAACAGCAAAGAGGTTATCTGATATTAATTTCCCATTTCCTCTTTTAATCGTTGTGTACACTGACTGCACACGTCATCATGGTTTAAGTCATGATGATGGACACAAAACAGTAGGAATCAGTCTTGAAAGAATCAGCTTCCTTTAACAAATGCAGCGACTGCAGTGATAAAACTTATTTTACGGATTGGCATCCTTTTCTAACTTAAGATGCCGTCCAATCACATGGATGTTGTTTTTGGAGGGAGGGTTCTGTCCTGTTTTGTTTTATCAAACTTTTTGAAATTGAAATATGATCTTGAAGAAAATTACTAGAATATATTTCAAGAATGGTAGTATTTCATTGACATGAGATGTTGGTGCTACTTCAAAGAATTGCTGCATTCTCTTTGAACATTCTCCAGGTGATGGCTGAGATTTTAAGAAATCTCATGGGAGATTAACCAAAACTCGCAAGATGCTGGCCGTTGTATCATAACAGAAGCACACACATTCAGTTGCTTCAGAGGTGGGTTCCTGCCGGAGCTGGCCAGTACGCAGCTCCGGTAGGGAGCAGCGGATTTTGCAACCGCTCTGGAGCATTCTCTGCCAGTCCACCTGGCGTGTCGCCATTTCTTTCCGGTGATTTTCAGTGATTTTTGGGCGATTTTGCTTCTGTGCATGCGCGGAAGCAAAATCGCGCCGAAATCTCGCGTGGGGATGCGAGAGAGAGAGATTTCAGCAAGATTTCGCCTCCATGCATGCGCGGAAGCAAAATCGTGCCGAAATCTCATGAGGGGACACGAGAGAGAGAGATTTCAGTGAGATTTCGCCTCCATGCATGCGCGGAAGCAAAATCGTGCCAAAATCTTGCACGCACGCGCATCCCCTCATGAGATTTTGGTGTGATTTTGCTTCCGCGCATGCACAGAAGCAAAATCATGTGAGGGGGCGCACGCGTAGCAGGCGCGCCCCCGAAGCGTGGAGATGCGGGTGCATGGGTCCGGCAGCGAAGTAAATGAGCAACCCGCCCCTGAGTTGCTTTGAGTGAAGTACCAGGTGGGTTGTGAGGGCAGGTGAATGTTTATATTTTTATTCCTTTAAATATACTAACCAAGGGACAAGATAACATCCAATAATTTTCTAACATTAAAAGCAGGGGTTAAATGAGCCGAGGTGGTGCAGTGGTTAGAGTACAACACTGCAGGCTACTTCAGCTGACTGCTAGTTCGGCAGTTCGACTGTTCAAATCTCACTGGCTCAAGGTTGACTCAGCCTTCCATCCTTCTGAGGTCGGTAAAATGAGGACCCAGATTGTTGGGGGCAATATGCTGAACTCTGTAAACCGCTTAGAGAGGGCTGTAAAGCACTATAAAGCGGTATATAAGTCTAAGTGCTATTGCTATTGCTAATCCAGCAGGATCTGACAGGTTCTGGAGAACCGGTAGCGAAAATTTTGAGTAGTTCGGAGAACCGGCAAATACCGCCTCTGGCTGGCCCCAGAGTGGGATGGGATTGGAGATATTGCAATATCCTTCCCCCAGGAGTGGGGTGGGAATGGAGATTTTGCAGTATCCTTCCCCTATCACGCCCACCAAGCCACACCTACCAAGCCACACCATGCCCACCAAGCCACGCCCACAGAACCGGTAGTAAAAAAATGTGGATTTCACCACTGATTAAAAGTGTTCATGAATTATTTCATCAGTTTTAAAATCTTACATTACTACTAATTATACCTAATACTAATCTAAACATTGTCTACCCATTGTAGAACTTTTCTTGAATAACATAATATCTTTCCAGATCTGAGCACAAGCAGGTAGTTCTTTACTTCAGATAGTCCTTAACTGACAACCATTCTTTTAGCGATCATTCAAAAGTATGATACTGAAAAATAAGTCACTTACAATCAGTCCTCGCACTTATGACTGTCACATCATGGCCATAATCACATGATCAAAGTTCAGGCACTTGGCAGTTGGTATGTATTATGATGGTTTGTCATGTGATCATCATTTGCAACCTTCCCAGATTGAAAGGGAAGCTAGATTTGCTTAAGGACCACATGATTCACTTAACAACAGTGTCCAAAAGGGTTATTAAATGGGTGTGACTCATTTAATGACCGTTTTGCTTAGCAATGGAAATTCAGATTCCAATTGTGGTTATAAGTCAAGGACTACCTGTCCAGGGAGGGAAGGGGTTTGACCAGTGAAAAATATTAAATCTTGCCTTATCTCAAAAAAGAACCTGGCTGTTCTGACCCACCCTTAGCAGAAGTAAAAAACAGACTCATTGTCACAAAAAAACCCCTATTTATTTTCCTCTTGTGAATTAATTGCATTCACCCACCAAAAAGTCCAGGCAATATCCATTCAAGGAGTTAACTGCAGTACAGACCTTATCCGTTCCTTGCCATAATTTCAAGGCCATGCGCTCCCAGACAAAAGGCTGCAAATTACTGTATTTTTCGGAGTATAAGATGCACCTTTTTCCTCCCTAAAAGTGGCTGGAAATTTGGGTGCGTCTTATACTTCGAATGTAGCTTTTTTTTTCCCAGCCCTAACTAGGTGCTAACAGATCTTCCCAGCTCTTACCTTGCAGGCTTTTTCATTGTTACTCTCTCCAAAGAATGTTTTTCCAGCCCTAAGTCTTTGCAGGTTTTTTTTTCATTGCTCTACTTGCTCCAAAGAAGGTTTTTTCCAGCCCTAACCAGGTGCTATCTATCTTCCCAGCTCTTACTGGCTTGCAGGCTCTTTCATTGTTATTCTCTCAGAAGAAGGTTTTTTTTAAGTCCTAACCAAGGGATAAAATAATAGCAATAGCAATAGCACTTAGACTTATATACCGCTTCATAGTGCTTTACAGCTCTCTCTAAGCGGTTTACAGAGTTCAGCATATTGCCCCCAACAATCTGGGTCCTCATTTTACCCACCTCGGAAGGATGGAAGGCTGAGTCAACCTTGAGCCTGGTGAGATTTGAACAGCTGAACTGCTGAACTAGCAATCAACTGAAGGTCGCAATGCTGCTTTTAACCACTGCGCTATCTCAGCTGCTGAAGCTGACCAGACTAAGGATGCTAGCCAGATGAATACCTGGTAGGCAGATTGTTTTCCCCTATTTTCCTCCCCAAAAACTAAGGTGCGTCTTATACTCCGGTGCGTCTTATACTCCGAAAAATACGGTAAGTTCTGGCAAGCAGTCTTTGTGGCACGGAATGCAATGAGCAAAATCTTCAGAAATACAAACTGTTGTCTCCTACGACAACCACTCCCCTTTCCTTCTATTTATTCCCCAGCCAGGGAGGAGCCATTCAGTGTCCACGTGTCCTTTGCTTCCCATGTTGACTCCTTGTCCTCCGTTGTTCACCTCTCCTAACTTCTCTGCGCATACGTGCATCTGGAACAGGCCCCAGCTGTTCTTCCTCCTCACTCATATTAGCCTCCAAAGGCAGCTGCCTCTCCGGTGGCTGGGAAATGTCAGACGGCTCTGGCTCTATCTCTGCGTCCAATGCAGAGCATTCATCATAGCCTTCCCCAGACTCCAGAACTGGGCCAAATTCCTCCCCAACCTGCTCATCGGAAGCTGGCGGCCCACAACACTGGTTTCAATGTCTTATTTAAAGGTGTAATAGATGGATTAAATCTTTCTTCCACTGGTTGTGGACCAAATTATCCATAACATTCAAAGATTCTCAAGGATTCTATATTCTTCTATTCCCAAACTATTACTCGGCTCATTTTTTCTCTGCATGCCTTTAAGGTGGGTATCCATTTATCCACTTAACTCCCACAGGATATAAAAGAGATTGAACAATCAAACCCTTTGGAAAAACATACAGTATATATTTTTAGAATTGGAATAATTTTTTTCAACCAGAACTGTTCCTGCACTGTATTCTAGACTTACTTGAAGTTTTCAATCTGCTCTGAAGAACAGTTCCATAAGATAGAAAACTAGATAGTCTACACTGGAAATTATCATGGATAGATTGTGGTTTGTTAACCAAACATGCACTTAATTTTGGAAGAAAGGATCCCCTCTCCTGGGACTTTTTCAGGCTGGAAAGTGTGCCAGAGAAGTATCATAATGATAGAGAGGAAGAGCAATAGCACTTAGACTTATATATTGCTTCACAGTGCTTCACAGCCCTCTCTAAGCAGTTTACAGAGTCAGCGTATTGCCCCCAACAATCTGGGTCCTCATTTTACCAACCTTGGAGTTGTGAATATCATTACAACTCACAAACCAGCATTGACTCTGGGACAAATTAATAGAGTAATAATATAATAAATTGTAAAGGACCCTAAAAACAAGAAGATCAGTAGTGGGTTCTAAAACCCTTTACTACCGATTCGCACGCTCATGCGCAGAAGCTTTTGTGCATGCGCAGAAGCGTCCTGGGGGTTGCGCGGAGCCTCCCGCCGCCATAGCTACTGGTTCCTAGAACCGGGCCGAACCGGGAGCAACCCACCACTGAAGAAGATACCTGAAAGGAATGGAAAGTTCTAAGGTACTGCAAATTTTGATTTTGATACAGCATTATAGGTAACCCTGGTGGCCATGTCACATTCCAGAAATCCTCTTCTTGGTTTGAGAGAACACTCAGTGGAGGTAGTCCTTGACTTACAACTGTTCATTTAGTGACAGTTCAAAGTTACGACGACACTGAAAAAAAAAGCAACATATGAGCATTTTTCATACTTATGACCACTGCAGCATCCCCATGGTCATGTGATCAAAATTCAGATGCTTGGCAACTGACTCATACATATGACTGTTGCTGTTTTTCCACCTTTATGTGATCCCCTTTTGTGGCCTTCTCTCAAGCAAAGTCAATGGGGAAGCCAGTTTCACTTAACAACCATGTTACTGCAGGGAACTGCAGTGATTCGTTTAACAAATGTGGCAGCAACAATTGTAAAATGGGGCAAAACTTTCTCACTTAGCAACAGAAATGTTGGGCTCAGTTGTAAAGTCGTAAGTTGAGGACTACCTGTATGAGGGGAAAATGTGCCCATTCAGAATAAGAAGAAAAATGCCGCTTTGTTTTTGCGGATTCCAAGATTTGCAAGCATTTATTTTTGCATATGGTCTGGTTAAGTTTCATGCAATCCATTTCTACCTTTACAGGGCATCAACACTATATTAATTCTGAATATTTTTCAGATGCAATGTGGGAACAGTTGAAGAGAACTTGTCCGTTCATTTTATTTCAGTTCTACAAAGAATTTGGTAACCAACAGTATTTTATAAAAATATTAATTGCCATGTTTGATATAGCACTTTTAATCTATTGGAGCAGATTAAAACTCATTTGCATCTCATTAGTTATTCCAGTTTGGATGCTCTTGGAAGGCCTAACCTTTTCATTTTTTCCCCCACCATAAAACTCACGGGCAGCCATCTCTCCTTTGAATTCTGGTATCATACATTTGTTTAACTTCCTGAGTAAAGTAATTAATACTACAAAGCCTTGATTGCTTGACAGAATACATTTTTATAGCTGACAATTTTTATATCTTGGGACTTTAGAGAAAATTTTTATTTAATTTGTACCAAGGTTAAAACTGGGAAGGAGGGAAGGAGCAAAGGAGGGAGGGAAGACAGTAGAATATGGACAAGTGTTCCTTTGATGGTGCTCGTCAGATAATTTAAAATTTCTTCTATGCACCATGACCTGGCTAATTGCACCTAGAGAAACTTGACTGACACTGAATACCTAAGGAATTTGCATCTCTGGGGTACTTATAGGAAATCTCTTACCGTTCCTGTCCAATTGCACTCATATATTCATAATTCTTTACTCATAATCATGCTTGTACTATTATATATATATACAATCATGTTTATACTTTGTGTATACTTTGCTTGTTATCATATATGCTTGACAAATAAAATAATAATAATATTAATATTAATAATAATAATCAACTATATCTGCCCAGAAAAACTGGTGGCAGAGGACTTTTACAAGTAAAACAAACAGTAGAAGAAGAAAAACATGCATTGGCAGAATACGTCAAAGAAAGTAAAGAACCTGCATTGATTGAAGTAAACAACTGGAAGCTTCTGAAAGTGCAGCAGACCAAGCATCAGTATAGGAAAACTGCAATGCAAACTAGAGACGACAGTTGGCGCAATAAAGCCTTGCATGGGCAATTCCTCAACAAGATTGAAGGAAAAGTTGATAAGGAGAAGATCTGGTTATGGCTCACTAATGGAACACTGAAGAAGGAGACAGAAGGCTTGATTCTTGCAGCCCAGGAGCAAGCAATTAGAACAAATGCAATCAAAGCCAAGATCGAAAAATCAGCTGATGACCCAAAATGCAGACTTTGTAAGGAAGCTGATGAAACAATTGATCATATCCTCAGCGGCTGCAAGAAAATTGCACAGACGGACTACAAACAGAGGCACAACTACGTGGCCCAAATGCTTCATTGGAACCTGTGCCACAACTACCATCTACCAGTGGTAAAGAACTGGTGGGATCATAAACCTGAGAAAGTAGTTGAAAACAAACATGCCAAAATACTTTGGGACTTTCGAATTCAGACTGACAAGGTTTTTGAACATAATACGCCAGACCACACGATTGTGGAAAAGAAAAAAGTGTGGATCATTGATGTCGTCATACCAGGTGACAGCCGAATTGATGAAAAACAGCAAGAAAAACTTAACCGATATCAGGACCTTAAAATCGAATTACAACGACTCTGGCATAAACCAGTACAGGTGGTCCCAGTGGTAATCGGCACACTGGGTGCTCTGCCAAAAGACCTTAACCGGCATTTGAAAACAATAAACATTGACAAAATCACAATCTGTCAGTTGCAAAAGGCCACCGTACTTGGATCTGCGCGCATCATACGAAAATACATCACACAGTCCTAGACGCTTGGGAAGTGTTCGACTTGTGATATAGTGATACGAAATCCAGCATATAAATCTCATTTGCAGTGTATTACATTAATAATAATAATAATAATAATAATAATAATAATAATAATAATAATAATAATAATAATAATAATAATAATAATAATAATAATAATAATAATAATAATAATAATAATAATAATAATAATAATAATAATATAATTTAGTAGCTGGAACAGTAAAGTGTACAATGGGCCAGAACACACAGTTGTAGTTGATTAGTTAGAGAATGCTGATTCATGCATGAGGCAATCTACGCTACGATTGGTTGCCATGAGTATGAAGGGGACATTTCCCTTTTCCCCACCTTTTCCTTCTGTGTGCTCTTTATGCTTTTTAGATTTACCTCATGATGATCCTGTGTTCCTGACTATCTTGTCCGCTGTAAATATAAGTAGCACTTAGACTTATATACCGCTTCACAGTGCTTCACAGCCCTCTCTAAGTGGTTTACCGAGTCAGCATACTGCCCTCAACAATCTGGATCCTCATTTTACCAACCTTGAAAGGATGGAAGGCTGAGTCGACTTTGAGCCGGTGAGACTCGAACTGCCGAACTGCGGGCAACCAGCAGTCAGCAGATGTAGCCTGCAATATTGCATTCTAAGTTTGTGGTCTGTGTCTCTGACTTCATTTGGACGCCTGCTGCACAATTCCCTGACAGAATCCAAGGCTGTAGACAAGACTGGGAACTCCCAGATGGGTGGGGACCCATCAAAAACAAAAGAACCCCCCCCCCAAAAAAAACACATCCTGGAAGAAGGCCACTGCAACCACTTCCATCTTGTGGCTAGGAAAATTCTAGCAAAGATGTCCAGGAAATCACCAAGATTCACATCTGATTTCAAGGAGACTTTGATTTTGCCATGTAAAGATCACTTGCATTATGGTAGACGGGGTGGGGGTGGGTGTAGAAAAACATGGCCAGGAAGCCTTGGACCATGTGATCAGCCTGTCATTTTGGCTGCAAGACTCAATTTGCAGTCCCACATCTTTATAGTAACAATAGGTTACTATAGGTTAACAATATGTTCCCCCAATTTAATTTAAAACCATAGTACTTTATAGTTCAGTTATAACTTTGAAAATGACTCCAATCTTGCAAGATCATGGAATATCAAAATCATGTGAAAGCAAGATCTTGAAAGTTCTCAGCATCCTCCTATGATATCTCATGAGCTTTCAGGCTCACCAAAATTCCCTTGGTAAGGTTGTCAAGATAGGAATGTTTCCTATCAGAGGCAATCTGTGGATCTTGCTTCTTTGAAGTCATTCGCATTGGAAAATAAAACTGAGATTCCAATCTAATTAACAAAATATTTATTTCAGTACAAAAGTAATAAAAATAGACCCTTAATAAGCTACATCTTTCCAGCTAACGAAGTCACGTCTGCCTTCGGCAGAAATGGAGAAAGGAAGGAAGGAATGGGAGTTAACAAAAACTCCTGGAATGCACGCATGCGTAGTAAAACATATCACATGTCTGCTTGATCATAAATACAGGAACCTTAGAAAAACATAGAGTTGCACAACTGGCAATATTCACATCGTGACAAAGGTTGCTGACCCCGCACAAGACTTTCTACTGAGTATGTACTGTATGTGCTTGCATTTTCCTTTAGTTTGTAGTCAGAGGACAAAAATATCAAATGGGAGAGAGTTAATAAGGGACACAAAGGAAAGACTTAGGCATAGGACCTCTTTAAATAACATGATGGATTGTTGATCTGAATTACTACAGAGAATGTAAAGGCTACAAAAAGAGATTTGGTCTCAAGAGTGACCTAGCTCCATGATATTATTAATTTACAAAGCTTGCAGCAAAACTGCAGAGCTGCCTCAGAGAAAGGCATGGGACTAGATCCTGTGAGCAAAATTTTATTTTATTTTATTTTTATTTTATTTGTCAAAATGTGTGCAAGATAACAGGTATGATATAAACATAAACAAAAGCAAAGTAGGTATAGGTAAATTTGGACAATAGTACAGTAGGACAGGGACGGTAGGCACGCTGGTGCGCTTATGCACACCCCTTACAGATCTCTTAGGAATGGGGTGAGGTTGACTGTAGGCAGTCTAAGGTTAAAGTTTTTGGGGTTTGGGGAAGAAACCACAGAGTCAGGTAGTGCATTCCAGGCATTGATCACTCTGTTGCTGAAGTCGTATTTTCTGCAGTCGAGTTTGGAGCGGTTTACATTGAGTTTGAATCTATTGCGTGCGCGTGAGTTGTTGCGGTTGAAGCTGAAGTATTCATTGACAGGTAGGACATTGTGGCAACTCCTTGTATCCCTCAGCCAGCATGTATAGGCTTCAACTCCCAGAATTTGGGGATTTAGATTTAGATTTATTATTAGAGTTGGAAGTGACCTTGTAGGTTATCTAGTCCAACCCCCTGCTCAAGCAGGAGTTCCTACACCATTTGAGACAGATGGCAGTCCAGTCTCTCCTTGAAGGTCGCAAGTGTTGGGGCTCTCAGAACCTCCGCTGGCAAGCTGTTCCACTGGTTGATAGCTCTCACCGTCAGAAAGTTTCTCCTCACTTCCAGGTTGAATCTCTCCTTGGTCAGCTTCCATCCATTATTCCTTGTCTGGCTCTCTGGTGCCATAGAAAACAGCCTGACCCCCTCCTCTCTGTGGCATCCTCTCAAATATTGGAACACTGCTATCATGTCACCCCTGGTCCTTCTCTTCGCTAGACTGGCCAAGCTCAGTTCCTGCAACCGCTCTTTGTATGTTTTATTTTCCAGACCCTTTATCATCCTGGTTGCTCTCTTTTGCACTTTCTCTAGAGTTTCAATGTCTTTTTTGTAGTGTGGTGACCAAAACTGGATGCAGTACTCTAGGTGTGGTCTGACCAAGGCTTTATAGAGTGGTACTAGTACCTCTCTGGTCCTTGATTGTATCCCTCTATTTATGCAGCACAGGACTGTGTTGGCCTTTTTGGCTGCTGCTGCACACTGCTGGCTCATATTTAGTTGGCTGTCTACCAGGACTCCGAGATCCCTCTCGCAATCGCTGCTATTGAGTGTGGTTTCACTCAGTTTGTATGTGTATTTTTGATTCTTCTTGCCTAGGTGCAGAATTTTACTTTTCTCTGTGTTAAATTTCATTTTATTGGTTTGGGCCCAGTGTTCAAGTCTGTCGAGGTCCCTCTGGATTTTGAGTCTGTCCTCTGGGGTGTTTGCTTGGGGAGTTGAAGTCCACACATGATAAAGTTACCAAGGTTGAGAGAGTTTGTTGTAACTATCTGGAGAGAAACAGAGTGTCCAGGAACGCCACTGTCCCCTGATGAAAACCTCCGAAGGAGTAGCATATTGACAAAGGCAATAGTTACACAAGAGAAAATGTACTTGCCCTTCAAAACCAAACCAAACAAAATGGGAAATGAAGCCTGAAATGGCAAAGAGCTTCTGAAGGCTTCTCAGACAGTGCCACTGCCCCAAAGTCTGAAAATAACAATGGGCTTTCAAGGAATCCTCCCCCCCTTCCCGCTCCCAGCTAGTCTGGAGAGCGGTCAGCCAAAGGAATTAACCTTTAAAAGAGCTCACAAGCAGGTACCTTGTATCCCTGAGGGCTTTGGGTATGTTATGGAGAACACAACTCAAAGAATTGAAGATTAGTTTCAAAAAAAAAAGACCCCCAGAGATGTGGTTTGCCAGAAGAAGGAGCAGGTTACACGCTGCATACTTAATGGCATTTGAACATCGAGGCAAGATGGTGCACAGACAAAACACCGAAGCAGGAATAAAAATGGGTGATTTAGTAAGCGCTCTTATTTCTGTTAGGGCATAGCCTATAGCTAATATATTTAATCCTGTTTAAGAAACGTGGTTGATTCTCTGCTTTCATTAGGTCATGGGAAAGTCCACGATGACAACCGTTATTACTTTACATATTTGAGCTGTGGAGCCTTAACAGGCAGAATAAAGCCAAGGGCTCAACCAAACGTTCTATTTCCTGAAAAGCACATTAATTTTAGCAAACCGTTCAGGGTTATGAAATGTATCATGGAATAGATGCAATTCAGTTGAGGCGTTACACTTTTCCTCTGAACCTTATCCAGCATTCCTAGTTGCCTTCAGCATCCTCAGCAAGCCATGATGAGGTGACCTGTATGAGGCTTGTTGGTTGCTGTCTAAAAGCCAAAAAAAAAAAAAATCTTCCCTTGCTGAGCAGGATTTATTAAGCAGAAAAGGACAGGGTTACAAGAATGCCATCAACCACACTATCTTCCATTGAGAACCAATTTATCTCTGCCTGTGTTAGGGTGAAAACATTTTTGGATTTTCTTTTGTAGTTGCTTTTCCAATACAGGTAGTCGTCGACTTACAACCATTCATTTAGGGACCATTTGAAGTTACAGTGGCACTGAAAAAAATGACTGATGACCTTTTTCATACTTATGACCATGGCAGCATCTCCCGTGGTGACATGATCACAATTCAGACGCTTGGCCACTGGCATGGATTTATGATGGTTGAAATTTCCCAGGGCCACGTGATCCCCTTTGGTGTCCTTCTGACAAGCAAAGATTTTATAGTATCCTTCCCCTGCCACGCCCACCAAGCCATGCCCAAGCCACGCCCAAGCCACACCACACCCACCAAGCCACGCCTACCAAGCCACAGAACCGATAGTAAAAAAAATTGAATCCCACCACTGCTTCATACCAAAGTAATGTATTACATAAAGTGGAGGTTGGGACACACAGGCTACCATTTACTATCTGTCTTGATGTGGTAGAACTACTGAGTGAAGGGGATGAGGCCCCAATTGAAGGGGATGTGTGCAAAAAAAACCACATTCCAGCTGAGAGCATGTGATGTGGAGGAAACATTTGAAATGAGACGTTGTACTCACCTGAGATGTCCATTCTCGTCCGGTGGAGCTAGCCGCCAAGATTGGGTATTGGCACAGCCTTCCAGCCAATAGAGACTGAGTCTGGAAAAGTATAAATAGTGGCTCTAGGCCCTGGTTCCCCCTCTTTTGACGAGGAACGAATGCCAGACTCGATGTGCCGAAAAAAACTGCAACAACTTTATTAAACATATAGGTTAATATGACAAACCAACCCTGCAGAGCAGTACACCTAAGTACCTAAAACTAACTACCTAAGATTTGAGAATGTATTCTATGAAACTAGGGCCTAAATACCTAATGACTCATAATAACATAACCTTAGTCCAGCCAGAAAAAACACAGGGAGGGACTTGGCGGCTAGCTCCACCGGACGAGAATGGACGTCTCAGGTGAGTACAACGTCTCATTCTCCATCCTGGGTGGAGCTAGCCGCCAAGATTGGGACATACCAAAGTACTTCAGTCCCCAGGGAGGGCCTCCGGATTCTGGCTGGGACCGCCACCCTTCAAAGTTACCTGTTCCAGCACCTTTCGCCCAAAGTCTGCCTCTTGAGAGGCGAAAGCGTCCAATCTGTAGTGCCGGACAAATGGTGTAGGAGAAGCCCAAGTGGCAGCTCGGCAGATCTCCTCAATGGAAGCCCTTGTGTTCCAGGCAGCAGTGGTGGCCGCGCTGCGCGTGGAATGGGCCGTAAGTCTGGTGGGTCGTGGTAAAGAAAGCTGTTCATAGGCGACAGTAATGACAGTGCGAATCCACCGACCCACCATGACAGAGGATGCTTTCCTCCCCAGGGAAGTGTGGTGGAAAGATACAAACAAGGCCTCGGTTTTGCGAATGGTAGAGGTCCTTTGAATGTACATGTCCAGTGCTCGCCTCACGTCCAGGAGGTGCCACTGCTTTTCAATGTCAGAAGAAGGGGTGGGGTAAAAGGAGGGCAGTACAATCTCCTGAGCCCGGTGGAAATATGAGTTCACCTTTGGAAGAAAGGTGGGGTCCAATCGCAAGACCACCCTGTCCTGGTGGAAAACACAAAGGTCACTCCTAATAGAAAGAGCCGCCAGTTCAGAGATGCGGCGGGCAGAAGTAATCGCCACCAGGAAAACTACCTTGTATGACAGGTAATCTAGAGGGATGGAGTCCAAAGGTTCAAACACACCCCCTGTGAGTGCTGATAACACCCTGGTCAAATCCCAGGTGGGGTACCTGTGTATGACTGGGGGGCATCGATTGACAGCTCCCTTCAGGAACCTGGAGATCAGGGGATGGGCTGAGAGTGTCCCCAGGGATGGACAGGATAGAACCGTAGACAAGGCGGCTACCTGACGTCTGAGAGTGCTAGGGGAAAGTCCCTTGGCCAGCCCCTGACGGAGAAATTGCAATACATTTATGATTGACAGATCTAATGGGGAATGCCCTTCCTTGGCGCACCAGGAGCAGAAAGCTCTCCAGGAGGCAGCATAAATTCTTTGTGTGGACGGTCTGCAGGAGTCCATTAAGACCTCCAAGACGTCCTCGGGGACCCGGCGGCTCGTCAGAGTGAGCCGCTCAAGTGCCAGGCGGTCAGTTGCAGCCAGTGAGGCTCTGGATGCTGCACTGACCCCTGCACAAGCGACCACTCTGTCGGAGGGATCCTCCATGGGGGGGAAATCGACAGGGAGACCAGGTCGGCGTACCAAGCTCTCCTTGGCCAGTTGGGCGCCAGAAGGACCATCTCGGCTCTCTCCTCCAACAATTTCCGGATGACCTGCGGAATGATGGGAATTGGAGGAAAGGCATAAAGCAAACCTCGGGGCCACCGACAGCGGAGGGGATCAGTCCCTTCCGCCCCCTGCGAATGGTATCTGGACATGAACCTGGGCAGCTGAGCGTTGCCAGGGGTGGCAAATAGGTCTATCACTGGCTGACCAAATTGCTGCACTAGCTGGTGAAATAGCGTGGAATGCAGGCTCCATTCAGAATTATCTATTTGATTTCGGCTAAGCCAGTCTGCCGTGTCATTATCTACCCCCGAAATATGCTCAGCCTCAAGTGACAACAGGTGACGTTCAGCCCAGAGGCCTAGTTGCATGGCCTCAGTCATCAGCTGGCCAGACATGGTTCCCCCTTGCCTATTAATGTGTGCCTTGGTGGCCACATTATCCGTTAGGACCAGTACGTGTGAATTCTCTACAAGGGGGAGAAACTGTTGCAGGGCAAGTGTTACTGCCTTTAACTCTAAGGTATTAATACTGAGGGACGCCTCAGACTGCGACCACGTACCCTGAGCCACCAGAGAGCCTGCGTGGGCCCCCCACCCCGCCAGGCTAGCATCAGTGGTGACAACAATTTGTTGTGGGGGGAGGAAACAGGTGCCCCTGTGAATCGCAGACGTGGTCCACCATTTTAATGACTCCCTGACGGAGGCCTGAGGCCTTACCTTCGTAGGGGCGTTAGCTCGACCCTGACGTTGATAGGGGAGAAGGAGCCATTGAAGGTCCCTGGAGTGTAGGTGTGCCCATGGGACTATATGGATAGCTGAAATCATCTTCCCCAGGATGGAAGACAGCAGGTTCAGCGGAACTAAATTTTGCTTCAGAACTTGTCTGGTTAAATCCAATAGGCTGTCTCTCCGTTCCTGGGATAGATACACCTTACACTCCAGGGAGTCAATGATCGCCCCCAAGTGGACGATCCTGGTAGATGGGTTAAGCTGGCTCTTGGAATGATTGACCAAGAAGCCAAGGTGGTCTAAGGTGGTAAGCACTACCTGAACATCTCTCTCAGCCTGAGAAGGAGAGGCTGAGGAGATGAGAATATCGTCCAGGTAGCACTGGATCCTGATGGGAATGGACCTGAGGTGAGCGGTCAAGGCCGCCAAGACCTTAGTGAAAACCCTTGGCGCTGAGGACAGGCCAAAGGGGAGCGCCCCATATTCATAATGCACCCCTGCATAGCAAAACCGCAAGTACTGGCGGTGAGATGGCCGAATTGGGATGTGGAGGTAAGCCTCTGAGAGATCTATGGATGACAGTAGGTCTCCCTTCCTAATACTTGCCAGAATTGACTGCAGGGTGTGCATTTTGAATTTCTTGTGGACTATGTACCTATTGAGGCGCTTAAGGTCCAATATTGCTCTCCACCCTCCCGAGGATTTGGGCACTACAAACAAAATGGAGTAGAAGCCCTGCCCCTGCTGGTTCTCAGGCACCTGATGGATGGCTCGAATGTCCAACAGGTGCTGGATGGCCTGATTCATGAGAACGCGTTTTTGTGGATTTGAAGACAGAGGGCATCGCAGAAAGAACCTCAGGGGGGTGGAGAGAAACTCCAGAGAAAGACCTGACTTCAGGGTTTGGCAAACCCATGCGTCATTGGTGATTTCCTCCCATCGGCTGGCATAGAGAGCCAGACGACCCCCTATGGGAGGATCGGCCGGAGAATTATTTATTCCGGCGGAAGGGGCGACCACCGGCCCCCTTAAAGGGCCGTTTGAATTGGTTGCCCCGGAATGGCCGGTCAGAGGAGAACCTCTGACGGGAGCCGAATTGGCCTTGGGTCTGCCCTTGGAAGTTAGATTGGGACGGACCCTGGGATCTATTGTTACCCTGGTAAGCCCCACGGAAGCTCCTCCTGGGGAAGGAGGTGGAACGGGACGGACCCTTACGGGTAGTAGAAGGAAGGACCTTCTTCTTATCTTTTGTCTCTACTAGTATGCGGTTAAGTGGCTCACCAAAAAGTGCCTGGCTTGTTACGGGGCTAGAGGCTAGCTTCCACTTATACTTTGCGTCAGTTTGCCAACTGCGCAGCCAAGCTAGACACCGGGTCACCACTGCTGACGCCATGGCCCTTGTCGCGAAGCGGGCAGATTGTAAGGTGGCGTCAGATGTAAATTGGGCCGCTGCCAGGAGCTTGTTGAGATCCTGGTGGGCCCGAAGATCAGATGGTGGCAGGTGGTCCTGGAGAGCGTAGAGCCACTTAACCGACGTACGACAGAAGAAGGAAGCGGTGGAAGAGGCTCGCAGCGCCCATGCGGCCGACTGGTGCGTCCTCTGAAGAGTCGCCTCTGCTCTTCGGTCCTCCGGGCGAAGAAGCTCCTCTGGCTCCCCTGGCATGTGACCGTTGGTGAATAGGGTCAGGACCGGACTGTCCACGGGTGGCACTGTAAGGTGTTGGGCCAAAGCAGAGTCAACGTTATAAAAGCGTTTATCAGTTGCATTGGAAAGGGACCCAGATGTTGGGTTCCGCCACTGTTTCAGGACCTCTTCCACAAAAAGCTTTGGGGCCGGGACCACATCTGTCTGTGATGCCGTGGGCTCAAACATGGGGTCAGGTTCTGGTGTCTGATCAGAAGCCCCGGACGGAGTGACTAAATTGGCCGTGGTTTTCGCCTTATGTAATAAAGACCTGAAAAGAGCAGGCTGAAAAAGGGCAGAGGAGACTGCAGGTTCTGGGCCCAAGTCCTCGTCATCCGACATGGCTAACTCAGGAATGGTGATACCTAATTCCTCCTCAGGATCAGAGTCATCTTGGAGGTTAATCAGAGGATCAGAGGAATCTTCCTCGTCCTCCTCCTCCTCCTCAGGCTCAGGGCAAGATAGATCCGCCATGTGCTGGTCTTGTGGAGGCTTAGCCGTAATTGTCTGATGTTTAGACGTTCCGGCCATAGCTCTGATGCCTGCCTCAATGCCCTGCCTAATTGCCATGTCAATCCTGTCTTGTACTGCCTTGGACCGGAGAGGGTCCTTGGCAGAGCTCTTAGTTGAGGCTGTCCCCTTGCGGGTCCCCTTTGGGCCCCAGACATCCGCCCTAGATTTGTGAAGGTTGGCATCGTCAATGGAGACGTTATCAGGGGACCGTGGTTGTTGGTGCCTGGTTAAGGATTCCTTATCCTGTCTACTGGCACCCCTGTTGGTTGGCAGCAGACCCTGCTTGTCTCTAGTGGCCCTGTCCCTGGCTGAGGGACTAGGCGAGCGAGGCCGGATGGGGGACCGATCCCTCTCGGCTGAGGCCGCTCTGGCTGGTTCAGTCTGGTCAGCTTGCGGCCTTGGTGTCTTGGCCTTGGCCTTGCCAGAGCGATGACTTCTCTCAGTCATGCTGGGAAGCAAGGTTGTCAAAAATAAATTCCCAAGGTAAAAGAATTTCTTTTTTCCCTTTTTTTGTTCTTTTTTTTTTTTTAAAGACCCACTCAAAATGGCCGCTTAGAGAAGCCTTGGCCACACTCCACACTCAAAATGGCTGCCAGGCCCAACCCACACCTAAAATGGCCACCTAGCCTAATTTGGTATTCAAAATGGCCGCCGGCCACGAGTCAGTGAGGAAGACGGCCGTCATGAGCAGGAGAGGCCTTCGCGGAGGTCAGGCACTTAGCTGAGGAGGTATGCGGAGGCTGAGAGGCTCCAACGAGGGTGGGGGGGGCACTGCCTGGATCGCTGTCAGCGTCGGAGGGAGAACGTGGCACTTTGAAGGCTCTGCTGCTCCCAGCTGTCAGTCGGCAATAGAAGAGCTGTCGGGCCTGGGCGTGGATCGCTTGCGCTAATCTGGCCCGGCGATCACTCAGCTGGCTTTCGGAAGGGTGGGAGGGGACGCGGATGGCTTGCGCCGGTCCGGCCACGCTCCACAGGCTTCAAAGTAATAAGGCAGATGAAGAAGCCTCGTTATCGGTCCGGATGGCTTGCGCGAATCCGGCCGAGTAACGGGCGAGGCCTGCGGCTCTCTCGATCCCTTTGAAGTTATTTCAGCCGTCAGCTGGGGATCGGGAGGCTCGCGGTCGGTACGGACGGCTTGCGCGAGTCCGGCCGAGCTAGAGAGAGACGTTAAAGGCCCTTTGTGCTGTCGACTGGCCCCTTGGCTCTCCTTCCGATCAGGCACACAAACGAACGGGCAGAATTGGCAGTCCAGGTCTCTCAATAAAAAAAGGCACTTTGTGCCGGCCTCGCCTCAATGCCCAGGCGTGCGGTAGGCCACCGCCGGCCCCCTTGGCGCTGCGGGGCCCTTTCCCACTCCCTCACACAGCCGGTATTAATCAAAACGAAATATAAAATTAAGAAAAAGATTTTTTTTTTTAAAATATAAAATTTAGAAGTTCGCACTGGGCCTTCGGCTGGAGGGGCGAGCGGCAGTCAGACTTGCGGCCGACTGCCTTCACCCAGGATCATTTGATTATGACAGAAATTAATGCCTGGGGGGCTCGTACAGGGAAAGAAAATTATATAGGATTATCGGAATAGAGAAAAAATACACTTATACTTGCAGTAATCTAGATGAAAAAGGCACAAGTCAGTTGGCTAGACTGAGTCAAAAGAGGGGGAACCAGGGCCTAGAGCCACTATTTATACTTTTCCAGACTCAGTCTCTATTGGCTGGAAGGCTGTGCCAATACCCAATCTTGGCGGCTAGCTCCACCCAGGATGGAGAATGAAAACGTTGTCTATATTTGCCTTTTTCTCAGGGAAGGCAGACAGTCTGTAAACTGGTGTTCATCAATAAAGAAACCTCTTTGAACATTTCTCAGAGATGTTTTGATTGCTCCCACTTGACATTCTCCTATGTGGAAGTTTTATTATTTTAGTTATTCATTTATTTATTATTTATTTATTTGTCAACAAGTGCAAGGAAACAGGACAGGATGAAAAAAGTGGCACAAATAAATGGATATAAAGAAGCAAAACATAGTCATAAACACATAAAATGAGTACATACCAATGGGTACAGTAGGACAGGGATGGTAGGCACGCTGTGCGCTTATGCATGCCCCCTTAGGGACCTCTTAAGAAATGTGTAAGCTCCACAGTAGACAGTTTAAGGTAAAAGGTATGGGGGTTAGAGAAACTAACAACAGGATCAGGTAAAGTGTTCCAGACATTTACTACTCTATTGCAGAAGTCGTATTTTCTGCAATCAAGATTAGAGCGGATTACATTTAGTTTGTATCTATTGATAGACCTAGTATTATTGTGGTTAAAATTAAAGTAGTCGTTAACAGGTAGGATGTTAAGGTAGATGATCTTGTATACTAAGCTTAGGTCGGAATGTAGACAGCATAGTTTAAGGTTATCCAGGCCCAAAATTTCAAGTCTACTGGAATAAGGAATTTTATTGCGAGCAGAGGAGTTGAGTACTCTTCTTGTAAAATACCTCTGGACCCTCTCTAATGTATTAATGTCCGAAATACAGTGTGGGTTCATGTTCAAGTGCATATTTGATGAGGATTGAGTGTCAGTAGTAGTGTAACTGGTTCCATGAGGTTGTGGTTGAGGCTGAGGTTGTTGAGATGGGGTAGGTTTTTGAGATGATGGGTCTTCACTTTTCTGCTTTATATCATCTTTTTTGAGGGATGCTACAATGGTATTAAGGGACTTTAATTGCACTTCAATTGTGTTGATAGATGCTAAATGAAATTCAATGGAGTTTACCTTTTCTTGCAGGACATTGACATTGTCTAGTTTTGGTTTGCAAGATGGGCAGAGAAATGGGAGTGAGAAATGGGAGGATGGGAGTGAGGCCTTTTGTATGAATTGGACTATGGCTTTGGTTAATTTCATGCATTTGTGGTGAGCATACATGCCGCATAGGGAGCACTTTATTGAACTCACTTCCTCCTCAATGGGATCTAAACAGATGAAGCAGCAGGAGCTGGAATTATGTTGGTCTTTAGTAGAGATTTCATTCATTTTGAGTGTAGGTTTGGCGGTGGAGTGCTTGCTAGGCATAGTAGTTTAGTATTTGCAATCCAAGCCTTTCCAATTAAGTATTCTATGTAGCGGATTAGATTGCCCAATTACAAAATCAATAATCAACAATCAATCGATAAACAAAGTCTGACTAGTTAGACAGACAATTTAACACTGGAGTATTAATTATTAATGAATGCTAAACTATTTAGTTAATAGTACCTGGTCAATTAATTAATTAATCAGTTTTTATGCAATCAAAAATAACAGTAAATCAATTAAACGTTCAATAATCCAGTCAACTAAACTAAGCAACAAATTAATTGCCCAACCAATAAATCAAAAGTTAAAAAACGACTAAGTATTTAAATTGTTCAATTGATAATCAATTAAAAGCCTAACTAATTATTCTATCAATTAATAATCATTAAATGCCCAACTATCTAATCAATCAGTTAGTTACCAATCTCTCAATCAATATTGTATTAAGAAATTAAGCATCAATCAATTAATTAATTAATTAGGAAATTAAGGTATTATAGATGAATCAACATGGTCAGTTGCAGTAGCCTCGTTGGGAATTGGTTGGAGTGGTAGCCTCAGTGATAGCCTTGGAAGGGCTCCGTACAGAGCAGGGGTCTCCAACCTTGGCAACTTTAAGCCTGGTGGACTTCAACTCCCAGAATTCCCCAGCCAGCAAAGCTGGCTGGGGAATTCTGGGAGTTGAAGTCCACCAGGCTTAAAGTTGCCAAGGTTGGAGACCCCTGGACTACAGAGGGCTCCTTACAGATGAAGTGCAAGGGTAGCAGTGCAGCGCAGATGCGGTGGACTCACGTTAGGTCTCCTCAGATCTCCCTCCTCACTTCCGTCAATCTCCTGGTCTTTGCCGAAGGATCTGGGCTGCAGAGGGCAGTTGTTACTCGCTATTCAAGATGGTGTTCCCTGCAATTGTTCATGGGGTTCTTGCCTCCAAGTTTTATCTGATAGTTTCAGTAGCCCGGAGATGTTTCAGTTCCATTGGAAGTGCTGGAGAAGCTCTCCATGTCAAGCAGGATAGAGAGTTTGCTTTTAAGATCAAGAAAGCCTTCATGAAATCCTTTGGAAGAGACTTTGAAGACCTTGAAGCTGGCTGGGGAATTCTGGGAGTTGAAGTCCACAAGTCTTAAAGTTGCAAAGTTGGAAGACCTCTGGTCTAGCTGGAGGAGAAATGTCTTCACCTTGAGATTTCTATACATTTCTATCATCTTTACTAGGAAGACTGTATGTGAATGTGAGCACATGAGCATATCTAAATCCATATACTAACCCCTATATTTGTCAGTTTTAAAACCCTAGAAATATGCAATACAAAAATAGAGATTTTAGAGATAGAATCCAACAAAAATGCCAGTGTTTCGGAAACATATACATAAACCCATCTCATATTAAAGCGAGTTTTTCTTTTTAAGATGTGTTTCATAAGACAATTGTATCTAACACATCACAGATGACCTTGCCCAAAATGCCCATCACAATTCCAGTCTGAGCATCAAATAAATAATTCAAGAGGCAATGGGGCAGGAGGTAGGACTTTTAATTTCATGAGTATGGAAAATAAAAGCCGAGGTGATGCAGCAGTTAGAGTGCAGTACTGCAGGCTACTTTAGCAGACTGTGATCAGCAGTTCAGCTGTTCAAATCTCACCGGCTCAGGGTTGACTCAGCCTTCCATCCTTCTGAGGTAGGTAAAATGAGGACCCAGATTGTTGGGGGCAATATAAATATACATTGCTTAATGGTGTAAACCGCTTAGAGAGTGCTTGCACTATGAGGCGGTATATAAATCTCACTAATAAATAAATAAATAAATTGTCCCAAATATACAATTGGCCTCGATCTTCAATACATTCATGAAATTTTTAAAGTCATTCTGTTTCAGTAGGACTTTGAACTTTAGGATGTCTGGGTGACAGATAAGAATAATTCTCATCAGAGGCGAAATAGATCTTTCCCTGGAACTCTGACATTATAAAAAAGGAAACCGCAGTTTAAAGTACTGAAGTAGAAAATATTTATTTCGGTACAAAAACAATAAATTGTCAATAATCACATCTTGGCTATTAAAAACAGGTCTTGCTCCTTACAGAAGCTGAAGAAGAAGGAAGGATCAAAGAAAGGAATGTACACATGTGTACTAGGAACATATTAATCATGTGCTCAGGAATAAACCATTATATTTGATAGGGATGCATCTCCCGCATATACATATAACAGGCAATATAAAATCATTGCCTGACACTGGGGGCATCTATATTTTATAATGTATGATTGGTTATTGCAGGGGTCTCCAAACATGGCAACTTTAAGACTTGTGAAGTCCACAAGTCTTAAAGTCGCCAGGTTTGGAGACCCTTGGGTTATTGAATTGTTATTGATTGAAATCAGCTGCTTTTCAGTTGTTTGCACTGTCTAGAACCAATCAGGAATGGCTTATAAATAATAAATAAATAAATAGAGTACTTATGCTTCTTTTCTCATCTTGATTACATCATGAAGAAGGTAGCATTACCTTCCGCACCTACCGTATTTTTTGGAGTATAAGACGCACCTTTTTCCTCCCTAAAAGTGGCTGAAAATTTGGGTGCGTCTTATACTCTGAATGTAGCTTTTTCGGAGCTTTTTTCCCAGCCCTAACTAGGTGCTAATGATCTTCCCAGCTTGCAGGCTCTTTCATTGTTACTCTCTCAGAAGAATGTTTTCCAGCCCTAAGTCTTTGCAGGGTTTTTTTCATTGCTCTACTTGCTCAGAATAAGTTTTTTTCCAGCCCTAACCAGGTGCTAACTATCTTCCCAGCTCTTACTGGCTTGCAGGCTCTTTCATTGTTACTCTCTCAGAAGAAGGTTTTTTAAAGTCCTAACCAGGGGATAAAATAATGTGCTGAAGCTTCTCCGAATACGTTTTTTTCTAGCCCTAACCAGGTGTTAACGATCTTCCCAGCTCTTACTGGCTTGCAGGCTCTTTCATTGTTACTCTCTCAGAAGAAGGTTTTTTTAAATCCTAACCAGGGGATAAAATAATGTGCTGAAGCTGACCAGACTAAGGACGCTAGCCAGATGAATACCTGGTAGGCAGATTTTTTCCCCCTATTTTCCTCCCCCAAAACTAAGGTGCGTCTTAGAGCTGAAGTGGTGCAGTGGTTAAATGCAGCCATTGAAGGCTGACTGCTAGTTCAACAGTTCAGCTGTTCAAATCTCACTAGGCTCAAGGTTGACTCAGCCTTCCATCCTTCCGAGGTCAGTAAAATGAGGACCCAGATTGTTGGGGGCAATATGCTGAACTCTGTAAACCGCTTAGAGAGTGCTGTAAAGCACTATGAAGCGGTATATAAGAAAAGTGCTATTGCTATTGCTATTATACTCCAAAAAATATGGGTAGTTAGATTTGTTTTTGTGATAATATCACTGAGAATAAATGAAGCCAACCGAGAGTGAAGATAAATACATTTTTTTTAAATGGAAGGGGCTACTTAATGAATGGATTGATGTAAATCAGTTAATGATATCAGAGAGAGCAAGTGAAATAAATTGAAAGTGGGATTGATTCAGGAGGATGTCAATTAACTGGCAAATGTTTTGCATGCAGTGCTGAAAATTGTCCCAGCAAAGATTATCTTTCCTCAACACTTCCCCACACTTTCCACGCTGAATGAAATAGCAAGCTGCCCTGGCTTATAACCCAGAAAGGTCAGCAATTTCAATCATCGATCAGGAGATTTACATTCAATATTAAAATTTAAGCCATCCCATTATGCCAAAACATTAACCAATGTACTATAAGAATAACTAGGGTTTAAGGTGCTAGCACAATACCATTATCATTAGACTGGGGAATTTGGTTGTCATCAGTACTCTGCAAAACCTTGTTTATATTTCCCCCCAATGCCTTTGTACATTAAATTAAGTCAAAGTTTATTTCAGTCATTAATGATATATTTTTAAAAACTCCAAAGGTAAAATATCTACAAAAAACCAGGAATCCGTAATAATAAATTGAAGGAGCAAATTTCAAATAATACTTTTAATTGCCCTACCAACCTCTAGTGGGGATATTGGAATATTTCTCTTTCCCACCTCTTATTAGTTTAGTTTAGTTTATTTGTATTTATATGCCGCTCGATCCGCGAGGACTCTGAGCGGCTCACAGGAATACAGGTAAAAATAAACATTAAAAACAGATTTTAAAAACTATATAACAATTTTAAAAACCATTCAATAATCCAGTCACTACATTATTGTCTCTCCTCTCTCTCCTCTTATTGTCTCTCCTCTTGTCTGTCTGTCTGTCTATCCTTCCTTCCTTCCTTCCTTCCTTCCTTCATTCTATTCTATTCTGTTCTGTTCTGTTCTGTTCTATTCTATTCTATTCTATTTATTTATTTATTTATTTATTTATTTATTTGTTTGTTTATTTATTTTGTCAAGTACGTGTTGGTAATATACATAGATATAACATTGTTTATATACATAAAATGAGTACTGACAAGAGGGAACATTAGGACAGGGATGGTAGGCACGCTGGTGCACTTATGCACGCCCCTTACTGACTATTCTATTCTATTCTATTCTATTCTATTCTATTCTATTCTATTCTATTCTATTCTATTCTATTCTATTCTATCTATCTATCTATCTATCTATCTATCTATCTATCTATCTATCTATCTATCTATCTATCTATCTATCTATCTATCTCCCTGAACATTCCTGGGGACCCTCACTTTCGAATCTTGAAAAGCATTGTGTCATGAAGTTCATTCTTGAACGGAAGTGTGGGAAACCAAGGAGGCTGCAGACTGGAGGAGAAAGGATTGCACATTGCAAGGATTATATTTACACACCCTTGTCCAGAGGGGGTAGAGAAGAGGCGGTCAGAAAAGTGAAGGTGATGGCTGGGATGATCAAAGCCCTGTCCTAATGCAAATAAAAAGGGCTGCGGCTTCAATTACAGGATTATGGCCATAATCTAGATATTTTTGACCCCTCTCTACTTCCCCTGGACATTCTTGATATTCCCCCAGGGAAATGTCACAAAGATTCTACTCTTTCTTGAAATAAATGTGAAAAGGCTACTTCTTTTTCTTCCAACTGAATGACAATAGATAAACAAACAAACAAAGCCCCAGGTTGTATTTCTATTTGATAGCCTGACTTTTTCTCTGCTAGAGAGGCTGAAAAGTCAGGAAACGAGGAATACATTATAAGACGATGCTGAACAACAACAATAATCCCTACATGCTCCTCAATGTGAAGAGCAGTTTATCAGAGTAGGCTGTAATCAATGGGTTTATTATCTATAATAGATATTGATTTTGTAATAAATATTATGTTGACTTTCTAAGCAAATTATTTCTAGTTATTCACAGGGAGCATTCAGAGTTAGATAACAAATGAGACAAATTTATCAACTTGACTAATAGTCCTATGGATGTCAGTAGTGTTTTCTTAGACGTTAACTTGATCTAAATGCTACCCAAGGGTAATTGAACATAAAATTCTAGTTGTATTTCTTGTTGCTTTTGCACTTTTGATGTATCTCCTGCAAGATACCAAAAAGTGCAACTTGTAATCATTATTAATTTGGAAAGTAGCTCTACATATTAGTGTGCAATACTGTATAATCATGAGCTATAGGCTTGAGAAAGAAATCAACAATATCTAAGGGCAAACAAATCACTTCTGAAATGCCAAGGAAATGATGTCACCAAATGTCATGGATACTTTATCTTTAACCTCCAACTTTATATTCAAACTTTCATTAAGGATTTTTCTTTTCAAAAGCATGCAGCCAAGCTAATTTTATTGGGGGGGGGGTATTTGATTAAAACATTTCCAATAACCAAGTTGAATCAACTCATCTAATTGAAGTTAGAAACCAAATCAATAGAAAGAAGTAACAAGCCATAATCATGTGCATTTCTTGCTTTATTAAAATTCTTCCAAGAATTACAATGCCAGATTATATTCTATGCTGATTGTGATTTCTTATTTCATTAAGATACAAAAAAGAAATTCTGGACTATGTTTATAAGGCTACCCCAACCTTTAGTTTTCTATCTTAATATCTCAAAATATACTTAACTCTCTAGTTCCCAACCTTACATTATTTCTGCTGCCCTAATGATTGTAACTATGATTTGTGATATATGACCTATCACTTTGTTGTTTGTATGCACACTGAGAACTTCTACACTGGAGACAAAGTACTTGTGTGTCCAATCACATTTGGCCAATAAAAAAATTGTATTCTATTCTGTTCTGTTCTGTTCCCATTTGAAACTAGAGGCTTTACTGTCTGTTGATCTGTCTGAACTCTTTAACAAGTCTTTCAGAAAACTTGGTAAAATCTTGAAGCTGAAGAGAGAGCCCGTTCATCATCTCATTCAATTCCCTGTTTATTTTGTCACATCTTTTATATCTGCCTAAGAATTTTAAAGATGGGTTCGCATCTTGTAATACCTTTTTCCACATCGCTCGCCTGATTTGCTCATTTTGGTATGAAGCTATTTTTGCAAGCTGCATTTTTGTAAGCAAATTTCCCTGGAATAGTGCTTTCATGGGTGTATTAGTAAAACAAAGATATTTTTGCAATGTTGTTTTTTTCCACAAAATAAAAAAAGTGGAGAACAGCATAACAAAATTCAGAGAAGTGTGAATTTTTAAAGCTAACAGGATAGCAATTCAAGTATAGGGTCAAAAGTAACACAATTCAGACTTCCGGTTCCGGATCGCTGCATCGCGGACGCTCCTCGTTGAGCGCCTTTCCTTTTCCCCGTTAAAGCCGCCAGAACAGCTGTCTGGCGGCTTGAAAGTCTCTGCCCCGGGCAAAGGGGAGAGATGAGAGCCGGACAGGTGGGGTAGAGCCCCCCCTAGTGCCCCAAGTGTCAGCTAGGGGCGCGAAAGGTGAGGGCTCCCCAGCCAGCCTGTCTCTTGCTCCGGGGACTTGGAAACCTCCGCTTTTGCGGAGCAAGATGCTGTGACCACCCGCTGCTTCGTGAATGGGATTACAACTACTTAATTGTTTAAACAAGCAGACAGAGAGAGACAGGATTTTAAAGGGCAAGTACAGATTTTTTTTTCTTTCAACTCCACTGCTGATTTTCACTTCAGAAGAAACTAAGTAACAGTTATTAGGCTACAACATGGCGATCGGAGAAAGTGGGAGGAGAAGTGAAAGTAACTTTCGTTTCCCTAGCAGCTTTTTTTCTTATGGAAATTTTTGATTTTGAAAGTTGGCTTTACCCTCTCTGTCTCCCGATTCTGGATTAAATAATAACTGACAATTTTTTAAAAATAAAATTCTATCTGGCTTTGGAATTTGAAAGAATTTTAAAAGAAATTTAAAAGAACTTTAACTAGAGGCTTGGCTTTTTCTTTGTTCACCACTGGAAATACTAAAATGGCTTCAAAATCTGGAAAGATTGTTTTGAATAAAAGAATGGATTATTCATCTGGTTATATTTCTAAAATGCAACTTACCACTGAGTTAACACCCCCAAAGTCTTTAACACCTGAAAATTTAATAAGTACCTTAAAGATTATGAAAGATGAACTTATTGTTGAATTTAACCAAAAAATTAGTGAAATAGATAATAAAATGCAGGCTGCTTTAAAGAATATTGACCAACAAATTAGAAATGATGTGTTGGAGGTATGTAAAGGTCTAGCAACAAATATTGAAGTTTTGGCAAACCGCATTGAAGAAAACAAACAAGTTTTGACAACTTCAGTAGAATATATAGATAAAATACAAAATGACATTGCAAATTTTGAAACAGAGGTGTTAATGACGCAATTCAGATCCATGGAATTTGCCATAAGGGTCAGGGGGTTGAAAGAAGGATTATATGAAGATTTGAAAGGAAGGATGGTGGAAGCTTTGGAGCAGGTGTCTGGACTGTCTAAAGAAGATCTAGCCAGGCAAATTGATAAAATATATAGAATCAACTCCTGGTATGCAAAACAAAAACACCTACCAAGGGATATTGTAATATACTTTACTACAAGAGCCTTACGGAATAGGATTATACAGGCGACGTTTAAAAATAACCTGCAGGTGAATGGCCAGGAACTGATGATATGGAAAGAAATTCCCTCTAAAATGCTCAAAGCCAGAAAAGATTATACCTTTCTGATTGATGAATTTAAAAGGTTAAATTTACATTACAAATGGGAAGCACCAACAGGAGTTGCAGTGAAATTTCTGGGAAAAAGATATCGGCTTAATACAACAAAGAAAGCTACTGAATTTTATGTCAACGTCTTAAAGGCTGATATATCCAAGATTCCAGAGGAAAGATGTATGAAAACAAAAGAGGAGGAGGAGGGAAAGCCATCCCTTCCTCTTCAAATCGAAACAGATTTACAAAATTTAAATGATTGGCAGAGCCAGACAGATGTCTACAGTCTGGAAAAGGAGATGGAAGATCGGGGTCAGATGGGAGGCGAGCTGACAACTACAAAATTATCAAGTTACAAAAAGATGCAACCATCATCAAGATACAACAAGATGCAGTGTTGAAGTTTATTGGACAGATGGTTGCCATTATGACTGTATTTTTCTTTTTCCCTTCTTTCCTTAATTTTTTTTTCTTTTCTTTACTTCTTGCATTCTTTTTTTTTCTTTTGTTTTTTTTTGGGGGGCTTATTCAAAGTATTATTAATTCTTTTTAAAGATTTAGAACTTTTTTGAACCTAATAATTTAATACATAGTAACATTTTGTTACTAATAGAGTGGTAGAATTTATGATGAAGTTTAAGGTTTTTGTATTATTATTTAGTTATTTTTTGTGTAATATCAATTTAAGTTTTATTTAATTGTGAGAAAGATTTGGAATTGTTATCTATCCAGTTATAAAATATTACAATTAGATTTAACATTTTTTTTTTGGGAGGAAGGTTATTTAAAGTTTGGAATTAGTGCTTATAATCTGATATATAGTAATAGTAAGTTATTTATATACTGATTGATTTTATGATGAAGTTTAAGGTTTTTGTATTTAATACTTAGTCATCATTTATGTAATAATCATTTAATTCTTAGTTAACAGTGAAGAAATGTTGTGAAGGGTAGATGATTGAAAGGAGGAGGAAGGAATTTTTATTAGTGTACAATTTGGAGTTGAAGTTTTTAAAAAATAAGGTGGAAGTCAAAATTTTTTAATTTAATTTAAATTTATTTTATTGATATTATGCCCTGTACTCTCTCTGGGAAGTCCGGGGGGGAGGGGGGAGGGAAAGGGGTGGGTTAGGGGGGAGAAAAATTAAAAAAAATGTTTGTACTTTCTATTTAATGTTTAGCTATTATCTATGTAATTTTGTACTAATAAAACTTTTTGGAAAAAAAAAAAAAAAAAAAGTAACACAATTCAGTACATTTGCATTAAAATGCAGACAGAATAAATGTCTGTTTCTGAATGCTAAATAACTCTTAGTAATAACTTGATTCATCTTAACCTTGGCTAATTTTCGGTAGTTTTGCATATTATGACAAAGCTAGAAAACAGGTAAGGGAGTGCTTTGGGTTTTAATCCACCTCAAACTGTTTTTAATTTCCATACATTTAGACTAGCCCTCTTTTCTGAAATAGCAAGAAAAAACAACTTCCTTTTGTAATACTACTCTTTTGCATATGAATTTGAATCAGAGGTAGTATTCAGCAGGTTCTGACCAGTTCTGGAGAACTGGTAGCAGAAATTTTGAGTAGTTTGGAGAACCGGTAAATACCACCTCTGACTGGCCCCACCCCCATCTATTCTCTGCCTCCCGAGTCCAAGCTGATCGGGAAGAAATGGGGATTTTGCAGTATCCTTCCCCTGCCACACCCACAAAGCCACGCCTACAGAACTGGTAGTAAAAAAAAATTTGAATCCCACCACTGATTTGAATACTGTTGATTAAATGCATCTTTTTCCATACCCATTTTTTCAAATTGCAAAAGCAAATTCAAGCTTTTGAAGATCTCTGGAAAATTTCTTGTTCTCTTGATCTTCCTTCTGCAAAAATAAAACCACCAAGATCTTCCCTTATTTTTTCATAGGGTGACTTTTAAAATGAAAATTGCTTCATTCATCTCTAAAATGAGGAAAATTTGCTCATCTTTTTTTTAAATTAAACATCTCTCAGAAAAATAACGGAGGCCCATCTGTTGCTGTTCCCATTTTATTGGACTACTCCAGAAGAAGCAATTGTGATCAATAGATCACAACCCAGCAATGGCTCACGCAGCTATTAGCTGTTGGAGAAATAAGTTTAATAAAAAGTTGAATGGCAAGTGAGTCAGCTTCTTAGTAGGGGGCGTGTTGTCATGTTTTATGGTCTATTCAATGCCTGGGAAAGAAGGCAGACATTTCAAAAGGATTGCAACTTCAGAACGTCTGTAGGTTCTTTCAGCAGGTGGAAAATATCCAGATAACTTTCCATTTCCTCAAAGAGGAGTTACAAAAAGAATTATGAAAACTTCACCCTAGCAAACCTAGAGATAAAGTGAGTCCTATAAGTGTCGAGAGTTCTGTTATTTTCCCTTTTCATAAATCTGGTTAAAGACTTTTTGCAAATCTTCTGGGCAAAAGCTTGACACGACGGATATCAACAGGAGAGATCAAAAAGATGAAGTTGGTAGCTGTGACTATGAGGCAAAAGCCATGCTCTTTTCATGGGTTGTGTGTGTGTGAGTGCGTTTGTGAGTGTGTACAGGGATTCAATCAGGATTCATATTGACTTTTTTCTTTCTTTTTTATTCCAACCTCTCTACCACAAATGTCCCTGCAGAGAGCTATATTATGTTTTGATGAAAATAGTCCCTATCTAATAACATATGGACATTCTTCTTTAACCATAAGCCAGTTGGGCATAAAATCCTATCTACCTGCAGAGGCAATTACATGCAATGAACCAGTGAATGGCGCATTGATATAACGTTTGTCTGCACTTAGATTCCACTTTCCCTACTCCTGTAAAGAAATGCATATTTTTTTTCTCCTCCCAGGACACAAAATAACAAGAGTTGGAAGGGATCTTGGAGGTTTTCTAATCCATCTCCCTGCTAAAGCAGAAGGTCCTACACCATTCCAAGCAAATGGTTGTCCAGTCTCTTAAGAGTACTTCCCAGTATTCTTCAATGTCTTCATAAACGACTTAGATATAGCACTTTTCTTATATACCGCTTCATAGTGCTTTACAGCACTCTCTAAGCGGTTTACAGAGTTCAGCATATTGCCCCCAACAATCTGGGTCCTCATTTTACCGACCTCGGAAGGATGGAAGGCTGAGTCAACCTTGAGCCTGGTGAGATTTGAACAGCTGAACTGTTGAACTAGCAGTCAGCCTGCAATGGCTGCATTTAACCACTGCACCACTTCAGCTCAGATGAGGGAATAGAAGGGGAACTTACCAAATTTGCAGATGATACTAAGCTGGCAAGAATAGGTAACACCCTCGAAGATAGGCTCAAGATCCAGATGGATCTTGACAGACTTGAACACAGGGCCCTATCTAACAAAATGAAATTCAAAGTAGAGAAAAGTAAAGTCCTACACTTAGGTAAGAAAAACCAAATGTACACAAATAAACTGGGTGAAACCAGGCTTAATAGCAGTGACTGTGAGAGAGATCTTGGAGTCTTAGTGGACAACCAGCTAAATATGAGCCAGCAGTGTGCAGCGGCAGCCAAAAAAGACAATGCAATCCTAAAAATTGCATTAACAGAGGGATACAATCAAGATCAAGTGAGGTACTAATACCACTCTATAAAGCCTTAGTTAGACCACACCTAGAGTACTGCATCCAGTTTTGGTCACCACACTATAAAAAAGATGTTCATTGGCTGACCTTGTTACCATTGGCTCTTCCAGTTCATGAATATTCTAACAACATACCCATTTCCCACAACTGTTCATCTAAGTCAGAGGTCTTCAAACTTGGCAACTTTAAGACTTGTGGACTTCAATTCCTAGAAGCTATGCTGGCTGGAGAATTCTGGGAGTTGAAGTCCACAAGTCTTAAAGTTGCCAAGTTTGAGGACCCCTGATCTAAGTTTTTGATGGAGTGAGAATTAATCTCACAGAGGTGATGTTTGATCTTTTCCCGGAATTCAGACATTAGAAATGAAACCGTAGTTTAAAGTTCTAATTAAAATATTTATTTCGGTACAAAAACAATAAAATATCATTTGTTTACATGTCTGATATAAAATGTGACTTCCCTCATCGGAAGCCAGAAGAAGAAGGATAGAACGGAGATTCAGGAATGCACACATGCGTACAAGAACATATCAATCACGTGCTCAGGAATAAACCATTATATTAGATAGGGATGCAGCTCCCTGCATATACATGTAACAGGCAATAAATCACACCGTGACAGTTTTAGCCTCCAATCCCCTAATCATCTTTGTTTCTCTTTTTTTTTTTCTTAGAGTCTCAACATCTTTTTTGCATCAAGGTGATTAAAATTGGATGCAGTGTTCCAAGTGTGATCTTACTAGTACATTATAAAGCAATGCCTTCCTTTTTTGGGAGGGGGAGATGAGAGAGCAATGTGACATCTTAGCCTTCCAATATATGAAAAAGATGTCATAATAACAATCAGAACCAGCCTTTTGTTAACCAGCAAATAACAGGCTTTCCTTGTATTACAATCCATTTAACTGCCAGCTGCTTAGCGATTCATATTTATGTAGTAACAAGTTTGCCAAGCTGTTAAGGCTCAGCAAATGTGATCCTAATGACCAAGTGGCATTTATTTAGGACATCATAACCTACCTGCTATAGGAAATTACAACTAGACCTTTAAGTGAGTTCACTGAAGATGATGCATTGATTTTTTTTTAATAGCTGAAACCAGGGGCAGGTTCCTAATTTTTTTTACTACCACTCTGTGGGCGTGGCTTATTTTGTGGGTGTGGCTTGCCAGCCATGTGATCGGGTGGGCTTCTCGGACTGCTGAAGGGAGGGGAACTGAGATAGGTCCTGCTGCCCGTTCCCCCTCCCCTCAGCAGCTCGAGAAGCCTCGAACATGCAAAAATGCCTAGGATCATCACCGCGCGTTCGTGACTTCTCGGACTGCTGAAGGGAGGGGAATGGAGATAGCTCCTGCCGCCCGTTCTTTCATCGTCTCACGCGCTCCCTCAGCCATCCTCCCCTGCTTGGACTCACTGTGGGTAGGAAGGCAGCGCATGCGCAGTGCCGGAAGCTTGGCTTCTGGGCATGCGCAGAAGAAATTTTTTTAAAAAAAATTTAAATTTTTTTTAAGTGGCAGCGCCCAGGCACTGGCAACCGACCGCACCGGTACTGTGACGTCACCAGCGAGCCGCTACCGGTGCTATAGAGTGGACCGCACAGGTAGGAACCCACCACTGGCTGAAACCCAACCCAGATATGAAATGCAGGCTGGGTTCCATTTTACCAAGGAAAGTAAGAAAATGTGAACTGTGACTCTGTAAGTAGCCTTTCAGGCCCTTATCTAGCCTAATCAACTCAGCTGCTGTTCATCTCTTTTCTTTAAAATTTGGATAAAAGCACAAATGTCAACTTTGAAAACAAACAACATGCTTAAAAAGCTACAGCACGTTCAGGGGAGCCCCAGTTCAAATATGATCATATTAAACTTGGCCAAAGGGACTGAAAGTCAAATCTAGGAAGAGGTCAATTATGAATTGGCTTGGTAGATTTCATAATGTACCTGCTAACCTCATAGGACATGCAACAGTGATGTTTGTACTATCCAGTAGATTAATAGCAATGAGGTCGTTAGTGGTGGAACAGTGAGGGCAACAACGGAAGGTTGTGTGCAACCCAATTCATGATTAGTGATATTTTTCATTTAAAATAATTCAGACAGAGTCCTTCTCTCTTCTTTTTTTTCCGACTCTGCCTTTCTCATTGGGAAAGGTGAAAAAAAAAAGTGGAAAAAAGAATGGGGAAAAGAAGATAGAACATTTAAAGCATGTGAGCCGAGGTGGCACAGTAGTTAGAGTGCAGCATTGCAAGCTACTTCAGCTGACTGCTAGCTGCAGTTCGGCGGTTCAAATCTCACTAGGCTCAAGGTTGATTCAGCCTTCCATCCTTCCGAGGTGGGTAAAATGAGGACCCAGATTGTTGGGGGCAATATGCTGAACTCTGTAAACTGCTTAGAGAGGGCTGTAAAGCATTATGAAGCGGTATATAAGTCTAAGTGCTATTGCTATTGCTATGTGGTCCTAAAAGCTTTTTTGGACATGCACATGACCAATGTCGGCCAGCATCATTGGTTGGGTCAACACAATGCATTTTCCCTCTACAGGTAGCCTTTGATGTATGACCACAACTGAGCCCAAAATTGCCACCGTTAAGCAAGACAGTTAAATGACCTTTGCTCCATGTTATGACCTTTCTTGCCATAGTTCTTAAGTGAATCACTGCAGTCAAGTTAATAAGACGGTTGTTAAGTGAATCTGGCTTCCCCATTGACTTTGCCATTGGGCCCGCTTACTGAGTCACCCCAAAGTGGGTTTGCACTATATCCTGAACCATCAATTAAGCAAACGATCTGTATTCTGCACAGAAAAACTAGTCTGGTTTACTACTGGTTGTGCTTAGGAAGTTCTATGATTGTAAATGATTGCTGGCTTGTAACTGATCAGGTTAATTGATTGTGTGAATAGATGGTCTGAATGCAGAGGTTCCTTGAAAGCAGGGGTGGGTTCTACTTACCTTCCCTACAGGTTCGGGGTCACACTGGAAGTGCACCCATCACTCCCAAGTTAAACTGGTCTGTGCATGCGCAGGAGGCTTTGCGCATGCGCAGAGCATTATTTTTGCATAAATTTGGCTCCGGTGGACGGATTTCAAGCTGGAGGACCAGTTCAGGGGCGTGTCCAGCCGGCCATTGCTGCCGGTTCGGCAAGCGGGGGGAAATTCCAGCTACGAGTTCTATAGAACCGGTCTGAACTGGCAGGAACCCACTTCTGCTAGGGGAAAGGAATACAGACCATCCAGCAAGGCTTAAAGGATTTCATCTTATGACATGGATTTAAAGTAAGCTTCCATCTCTGCTATTCCATGTGTTATAAAAAGCTGTCAATAATAACTGCAATAAATTCCCCCAATTCTCAGGTTTCTTGGGAAGGCTAATCCTTCTGTGGAAAACTCATTAATAGGATTTTCCCTGTTAATATTCAGCAGATCTGTTCAAATGAAGACTGGAATCTCTCCAGGACTACACACACTGTTCTTGATGGTAACTGTGGAAAATCATAAAGAAAATGCAACAGGATATTTTCTTCTTTCACACCATTGCTTACTTCAGAAGGAAAAAAAAAGCCCACTACCATTAAGTCCTATTAAGAAGCAACTTAAGAAAACAACAGCTAATTGTTGGACAGAAAAGGACAAAAGAATCCCGTGAGGCCTCAGAATAAATATTTTTTCTTCTTTTCCTTTTTAACCAACCAAAAGGTATGATTACCTTAGCAAAGATATTGGGGGACATACACCACAATTGATGTACAGTGGTATCTTGGTACTTGTCATTAATTGATTCCAGGAGGTGTGACAAATATCAAAAATGATGAGAACCAAACAAATTCTTTCAATAAGGAATAGTGAGGCATGAGGCATGAGAAAACCAACACCAACTTCTAGCTCGCGTATTTGAGTACCAAACAAATGATGAGTACCGGGACAAAATTTTCTCATCAAAATGTGTTGAGTACCAAATTGAACAAGTTTCAAAGTAGTCGAATACTAAGGTACCACTCAGGGGCGGGTTCCTATTTTTTTTACTACCACTCTGTGGGCGTGGCTTATTTTGTGGGTGTGGCTTGCCAGCCATGTGACCAGTTGGGCGTGGGCCTCGGGAGCTTGGCAGCGGCCGGAGAAGCGGGAGGGGCATTGCCCACCCACAACACAGCCCCCTGCAGCGGGAGCAGCAAGACCATGGCAGTGGTTCTTCTAGGAGGCTCTGTCTGGCCTGAATGCTTCTCCCCATTCGATGATCCTAGGCTCCTGCTGCCCGTTTCCCCTCCCCTCAGCAGCTCGAGAAGCCTTGAACGTGTGAAAATGCCTAGGATCATCACCACACGTTCGTGGCTTCTCGGACTGCTGAAGGGAGGGGAACTGAGATAGCTCCTGCTGCCCGTTCTTTCAGCATCTCACGCACTCCCTCAGCCATCCTCCCCTGCTTGGACTCACTGTGGGGTAGGAAGGCAGCACATGCGCAGTGCCAGAAGCTCGGCTTCTGGACATGCGCAGAAGAAAATTTTAAAAAATATATATTTTTTAAATGGCGGTGCCCAGGCACCAGCAACCGACCGCAGCGGTACTGTGACATCATCAGCAGGCCGCTACCGGTGCTATAGAGTGGACCGCACTGGTAGGAACCCACCACTGGTACCACTGTATTATGAAAGTTAACTGAAACAGCATCAGATATAATTAACCACCTCTTAGAGATTTGCTGTGCCACCTCCTTGCTAGCATCCAAGATGTTACTGAAAACTAAATCATTTCAGAGGATATATTCTTGATTTACCATGTAGCACCATTATTATTATTTTTATTACTTTTCACTTTCATTATCATACATGATGGATGTTTTAGATGTTGTAATTGTTATTTTACTATATGCCTTGGATGCTGCCAAGAGTCACTCAATTGTGGCAGAGATGCAAGTTCCATAAATATTTAAAGAAAAATAAAATAATTAAAATTCAGCTGGCTAACTCCTAGGACAGGATTCAGAGATTTAGTTCATGACTGATTTGTTGAACATATGAATCAAATTGCCTCAGACAGTTAAATTCAAATGTCAGATAAAATGGGGTGCATTTCAATCAACTTGCTGACTCAGAATGCAGAACCATTTTTTTTTTCAAAATCAGGTAGGAAAATCAAATAAAATGGACTCAATTTTCCAAATTGTTTTGAAGCATTCATTCAGAATGAATCCACCACCTAATGTGAATTAGACAATTTAAATCAGATTGTGGCTGCTCTTCATGCAACTAATAATGTTACTCCTTCCTTCTGTCTTGAAATTTCAGTGTTTTACTGAGTAATGAAGCAAAATTTCAGCTATTCTCTCTCCTCTCCTCTCCTCTCCTCTCCCCTCTCTTCTCCTCTAGTGTCTTACCACCTCTCTCTTCCCCTCTCTCCTCCCCTCTCCCCTCTTTCACCTCCTCTCTTCTTACATGTCCTTACAGTATTTGAGAGGACATCTTAATCCCAGTCTTTCATAAAAGCATACATATGTGTTTTCTCTTAATTTGCAACCACGGACAACCAGCTTTTCAATCAATTTTATCTAACCTCTGAGAAGTATGGATTTTCTTTATACCAGTCTGGACTCGCCACTGAATTTAGCAAGTTATTTTTTTAAATTTTCTTCTCCCTCTTTCTGTGCATTTGTTTCATTTGACTTTTATATTTAAGCAAGAAATATAAGGTGCTTCCTGGGTCAAATATTTAAAAGCTCATTTATTTACTGAAATACCATTATCAGCTCTATAGCTTTACCCATGGCTAGATAACACACATACAATTTCACACATTATGGAGTGTAACTGTCTCAGAATGATTAAAACGGAAGAAGACAGCAAAACCAGCTAAATTCTGTGAACTCCAGCTCAGAAATACAGTGGGATGCATTGGGGAGGTTGAAAGGTATACCACAAAGCAAAGGCTGAGTTATTTGAACTTATTTAGCAATATTAATCTAGGTCAGAGCCAGGCTGAATGTTCTGGTTCTGGAATATGGTAATTGGAGTCCAAAACACTGAGTCACCGCCAGGGGTGGGTTCTAACTTACCTCGCCACCGGTTTGCTTCCTCCCGCACCACGTGGCCATGCCTCGTGGGCAGTGCTGAAAATTCCAAAAAAATAAAAAAATAAAAAAGCCGAAAACAAAATGGTTGTGCATGCACAGAAGAAAAAAAATCAGCAAAAAAATCCCCAAAAAAATCCCCAAAAAAGGATGTAATGTCACCAGCGGTTTGCTACCGGTTCGGCCAAACCGGTCCAAACTGGGAGGAACCCACCTCTGGTCACCACCAAGCTGGAGAATGCAGCATTTGATATTCAAAATCTGGAAAATGCTGATATCTAAAATAGTTCACAGTGTGAGTAGCAAACTTTTCAGGAAATAAACTTCCAGAATGATTCCTCCCTGTGGGAAAGACTATATAGGGCAGTGATGGCGAACCTTTTTTGCGCCAAGTGCTGAAAAGGGAGCACTCCCACATGACATGGCCAAAGTAAGTGAGACATACATCTTTTCACATTGCATTGCCCATTTGATTCAAATGGATTGGACTCATCAAGTTCAGTTTAGATTGTTTGACAACTTCATTGAGATACTATATGTCAAGGGTCCCCAAACATGACAACTTTAAGACTTGTGGACTTCAATTCCCAGAATTCTCCAGTCAGCTGGCTGGAGAATTCTGGGAGTTGAAGTCCACAAGTCTTAAAGTTGTCAAGTTTGAAGACCTCTGCTATATGCATTTTTATATTATAAATCAATCTGAATTGAATCAGTCTGGTTTGGGAATTCTAATCCTTCTTGAGTATTCAAATCAAATGAACTGACAATCTGAAATGAATCAGCTATTCAAACTGGATTGATGATCTGAATCAAATTGATCCATAGTTTTCCAAATTGATAATAAGATTCAGGAAACTCTTAGGTGAACAACCAACTACGAACTTCTCTATTAAGAGTAAAAAGATCTGCATTTGTACCAGATAACTGAAAGGTTGTTAAAAGACAATTAAGAAGTCTTTGCCCTGCTGTACACAGAATAAATTAGTTCTAAAGGGGAAATCGTTCAATTGCTGCAATTCTTGCAACCACATCCTTTCTTCTCAATAAATCTTGTTAAACAGAAGTTTGTGCTAATTGCCCTTGGAAAAGAATCCATTTCAATTACAGGCAGCTGCCAACAAGCCTGATATGACCAACTGAATGGGATCCAGGCCAATTCATATGTCTTATATCTATAACTCTTTATAATAATTTTGGGAATGAAGATGGTCAAATCACCAGGCCTACATTTTATCTATCAACTTCCAAAGACCGTTTGGCTGTCAGTGAAATCAGATAATACTTTACAAGATGGAAAACATCCATGGAAAGAACCCCTCACCCACTAATTCGGGTACATCTCATTCAATCTTAGTTGCTATCTACTATTTATTGAGAGGGCAACCCTCAACTTGTGAGCCACTTGCAGTCTTTAACATCTGAAAGAGAACTTTGGAGGTCAGGCTAAGAAGTCCTTAATCCATTTTTTTTCATGTATGTTTTGTAACTTCAACTCAACCTTGATTCCTTATAACTCCCTGGATAAGTTCCTTCATTTTTCTTGGCGGTATTTTCAAAAATGGTTTGCCTTACCTTCTTCCTAGGGTTGAGAAGGTACAACTGGCCCAAGGCCATCCAGCTGGCTTCATGCCTTAACCTGGACTAGAGGTCAGAGCTCCCACTTTCTAGACTGGTGCCTTTAACCTTACACCAAACTGGCTCCCTCTGCCCTATTACCCCATAATAAGCCCTGATTATCTTGCTAGATACATGGTGTGTTATAGCCAATCAATTTGTGCTCTTTAGTACCAATCAAATAGTTTGCCACTGTACCCAATCACATGTTCATATTCTAATGTACATAAGACTATAAAGAGACTATAAACCCTCCCCTTTTTAGCCCTGTTAACAGTATGTTGGAATGACCTTGGGGAAGGAGACAAAGAGAAGAGACGCTGCCTAAAGGACAGCTGGATTATTATTATTATTAATTATTATTATTATTATACAATTGTATCACAGCGGCCGGATTTGTTTTGCTGGATTTGGCATTGATTACTAGTCGAGCCCCACCCAGGGGCCTAGGACGTCGTAATGTATTTTCGAAGTATATGTGCGGAACCGAGCAGTGCGGCTTTCTGCATTTGACTGATGGTGATTTTGTCAATTTTGAGCTGTTTTAAATGTAATTCCAGTGCTTTTGGGATAGCACCCAGTGTTCCAATCACTACTGGAATTACCACTGCTGGTTTGTGCCATAATCGTTGGATTTCGATTTTTAAGTCCTGGTATTTTGCGATTTTTTCGTGTTCCTTTTCATTGACCTTGCTATCCCCTGGTATTGCAATGTCAATGATAGTCACCTTGTTTTTCTCGACCAGCATGATGTCTGGTGTATTATGCGCCAGTACCTTGTCTGTTTGTATACGAAAATCCCACAAGATCTTGACCATCTGATTTTCAGTGACTTTTTCAGGCTTGTGTTCCCACCAGTTTGTAGCAGTATGGATGTTATAATTTTTGCATAAATTCCAGTGGATCATTTGTGCAACAGAGTTGTGCCATAATTTGTAATCAGTCTGCGCGATTTTCTTGCAGCAGCTGAGCACATGGGCTACAGTTTCATCAGCTTCCTTGCATAATCTGCATTTAGCATTATTATTATTATTATTATTATTATTATTATTATTATTATTATTATTATTATTATTATTATTATTATTATTATTATTATTATTATTATTATTATTATTAATAATAATAATAATAATAATAATAATAATAATAATAATAATAATAATAATAATAATAATAATAATAATAATAATAATAATAATACCCTGTTTTCCCCAAAACTAGATATCCCCTGATAATAAGCCCAATTGGTTAAGCGCTTATTTCAGGGTTTTAAAAAAATATAAGACAGGGTCTTATTTTCGGGGAAAACACAGGTAACAACAACAACAACAACAACAACAACAACAACAACAATGAGTTGGAAGGGACCTTGGAGGTCTTCTAGTCCAACCCCCTGCTTAGGCAGGAAACCCTACACCACTTCAGACAAATGGTTATCCAACATCTTCTTAAAAACTTCCAGTGTTGGAGCATTCACAACTTCTGGAGGCAAGCTGTTCCACTGATTAATTGTTCTAACTGTCAGGAAATTTCTCCTTAGTTCTAAGTTACTTCTCTCCTTGTTTAGTTTCCACCCATTGCTTCTTGTTTTACCCGCAGGAGCTTTGGAGAATAGTTTGACTCCCTCTTCTTTGTGGCAACCCCTGAGATATTGGAACACTGCTATCATGTCTCCCAGTGGTGAAATCTACTTACCTTCCCTACCGGTTCTTTGGCATTTTGCATATGCGGTCTTGCTTCACTCGTGTGTGTGCTACCATCACATGCGCTTTTTCACCCTCTGCACATGCGGAGAAGGCTTTGTGCATGCACAGAGGGTTAAAGAAAAAAAAATGGCAAAGTCCAGGCGGGTGGGCGGAGCCTCACGCTGCCGCCGCTAGCGGTTCTCTGAACCACTGGCGGCCTCCACTACCAGCATGCTCAAACTGGGCCAAACCTTTTCATCCCTGATGTCCTTCTTTCCATTAAACTAGGCATACCCAGTTCCTGCAACTGTTCTTCATAAGTTTTAGCCTCCAGTCCCCTAATCATCTTTGTTGCTCTTCTCTGCACTCTTTCTAGAGTCTCCACATCCTTTTTATGTCATGGTGACCAAATAAGATAAGAATCAAATAAGATAAGAATCAAATAGGATAAGAAAGGGCATAGCCAGCAGCTGCATAATGGGTAGAGCAAGAGGCTCAGAAGGGATCCACCCTAAGTTCTCAGAACTGTATTTTCATAACTGCAAGATTGATGTCAGCCTTACCATGCAGGTTTTGGTTTTTATCTGTTCTATATTCTCAGTATGGCAAATCTAACACAATGGTTCTTGAAATCCATATTAAACCTAACTTTGCTGTACCACAAATACCCATGCCACCCAAATTTCAGGCCGTGTCCTTCTAACTCTTAAGAGCCTCTGTATTTCTCAGCAGCATTCACTCTTTCATTCAAACCAAACGGCAAATTGCAAAATGTGATTTCAAATCAAATGATACCAGCCTTCCCAGGCAGACCAGACAGGAAATATGACTAGGTGAGCCAATTCTATTTTATTGTAAGGCTGCATTAAGAGAATCTTGCAAATCCTACAGTACATCTCTCCCACTGTCTCTTTTTCAGCCTGAGAAATTAGGGAGACTCCTTTCTGAGTTTCTTTTTCTACCTGTTATATAGAGGCTGTCGTGTCCTCTCTTATTTGATCATTCCCTAGGCATAATTTCTTTGACCCAGCTCAAGGTCTTTCCCATGTTCCATTATACCCTGTGTTTGTCTTCAGAGATACCAATAAAGTAATGTGTCCTTCATTGCAATGAAGTCCTGGTCAATGGTCCAAATGTATTCCTGGTAAAATTCTCCTATGCTCCCTTTCTGCAACCCCCAAATATTCTTGGAGGGGGTAGGACTAACACTGTTGGCTACATTTTATAGGTAGCTCTCGACATCTATCTATCTATCTATCTATCATCTATCTATCTATCAATCTATCTATCTATCTATTTAATTAATTAATTGTGAGATTTATATACCGCCTCACAGTGCAAGCACTCTCTAAGCGGTTTACACCAGTAAGCAATGTATATTTACATTGCCCCCAACAATCTGGGTTCTCATTTTACCTACCTCGGAAGGATGGAAGGCTGAGTCAACCTTGAGCCGGTGAGATTTGAACCGCTGACCTGCGGATCACAGTCAGCTAAAGTGGCCTGCAGTACTGCCTCTAACCGCTGCGCCACCTCAGCTCTTATATTTGTATTTGTATTTGTTTATTTGTCAAGCATATATGATTATAAGCAAAGTACAAACAGTAAAGCATGATTGAATATATATATGTAATATTACAAGCATGAATAAGAGTAAAAGAGGTATGAATATATGGGTACATTAGGACAGGAACGGTAGGCACGATTGTGCGCTTATGCACGCCCCTTACCAACCTCTTAGGAATGGGGTGAGGTCAATGGTAGATAATAAGAGGTTGAAGTTTTTGGGGTTTGGGGAAGAAACTACTGAGTCAGGTAAAGTGTTCCAGGTGTTGATCACAACTGAGCCCAAATGTTATGTTGCTAGCTGAAACATTGGCTAAGTGAGGTTTGCCCCATTTGATGACCTTCCTTTCCACAGTTGTTAAGTGAATCATGGCAGTTGTTAAGTTAGTAACATGGTTGTTAAGTGAATCTGGTTTCTCCATAGAGTGTCAGAAAAGGGGATCATATGGGCCCTGGACATTGCAGCTGTCATAAATATGAACTGGGTGCTAAGCACCTGAATTTTGATCACATGACCAAGGGGATGCTGTAATGTTTGCAGATGTGAAAACCCGTCATAAGTCACTTTTTTCAGTGCTGTTGTAACTTTGAATGGGTCACTAAATGAAGTGTTGTAAGTTGAGGACTACCTGCACAGTACAGAAATTGGTTGTTTGGGGGAGTTAAGAAGCAAGTTAGTGCCTTAAACATTGCAGATGTTTCAGAAAAGCCGTTCTCTACTGGTCAGTTTCCAAACCTATTGTACTACAAACCCCATCCTTCTTCTAATCCAGTGTTTCCCAACCTTGGCAAGTTGAAGATGCCTGGACTTCAACTCCCAGAATTCCCCAGCCAGCATTCGCTGGCTGGGGAATTCTGGGAGTTGAAGTCCAGACATCTTCAACTTGCCAAGGTTGGGAAACACTGTTCTAATCCAAGCTAAGTAAAGTACCCTACATTCTTCCTTCTCTTCCTCCACCTTTGCACGTCTCATGAAAACCCAGCAAAGCTTCTCCGTGGGTGGGAAGGGAAAAAGAAAATCTAAATGTTCATCTTCCTTTCTCTGAGCGTACGGCCACTTTGCCAGCTATAAATAATTGAGATAATACTTATTTTAATTATATCTGGATGGAATAAATTAGAAATTCAATTACTGTGCTGCACGCTGAAGAGACATTCAAAATGTTTGGGCTATTAGTTGAGCAAATTATTGGCAAAAGACAACAGTGATTGCAGGGACTTAGCCCGATGCCCTTGTTTTAATGAGAGAATGCCAAGACAGGAAGCTTGCTCAGCAAATTGTTGTACAAGAAACTCTGGCTGCCCCTCTCGACAAGTTTTTTTTCAGAAGGGGAAACTGAGTCACAAATCTCACTCCCCACCACCACCACTGCCACTCCCCAACTTCAGATTCGGGTTAGTGTCAGGGTTCCAAACAGCATCCAGAAATAAATCAAAGTCCGAGTCAAAGTATTCCTCAAAATCCCAATTTATTCTCAGAGCCATGTTGGTACATCTGGGTGAAACCCGAATCTGATGCCCCTAGGGCAGTGATGGCGAACCTATGGCACGCGTGCCACAGGTGGCACGCGGAGCCATTTCAGCCAGCACGCGAGCCGTTGCCCTAGCTCAGCTCCAGTGCGCATGTTTGTGCCTGCCAGCTGATTTTTGGCTCGCGCAGAGGCTCTGGGAGGGTGATTTCGGCCTCCGGAGAGCCTCCAGGGTGGCGGGGGGTGGAGCATTTTTGCCCTCCCCAAGCTCCAAGAAAGCTTCTGGAGCCTGGGGAGGGCGAAAAATGGGCCTACTGGGCCCACTGGAAGTCGGGAAACAGGGGCGTGGGGGGGTCGCACACGCATGAGCTGGGGGGTGGGGCGAGGGAGGGGCTTTGAATTATGGGTGTGGGCACGCACGCACGTGCGATAGTGCGCGCACACACTATTTCAGCACCCGAGGAAAAAAAGGTTCGCCATCACTGCCCTAGGGTTTCACCACCCAGTTGAAAGTTCAAACCCATGACCCCACTCCCACAAGTTCATCATGTTCTCCAATCACCAAGTGCCCGGCTGGCAGAATCCACCCATCTCCTTCCGTGCAGGTGCAGGGGCGCAGAGACAAAGGATGACCTTGACTTTCTAGAAAGGAATTTGTTATGGCTACATGCTAAGAACTCCAATATCCCCCCTCCCGTTTTCACCACAATAGAAAATGTCTAATAGAATAGTATATGATGTGGCAGGCCAAAGACTCCAAATAAAATGGCTTCGGCCTGACACCTTCCTGATATTTGTCCTCTGTTGTACTAGCATTTTTGTTTTACATTTAATAATAAGTATCATAGTGATTAAATCAAGGGTGTCCAAACTTGGCAATTTAGGGACGTGTGGACTTCAATTGCTAGAATTCCACAGCCAGCCAGGTTGGGAGTTGAAATCCACATGTCTTAAAGTTGCCACGCTTGGACACCCTTAGATTAAATAAATGTACTTTAATAAAACCTGTCCAAAATCTCTGTTCCATTATCAAAGTGAGGGTCAAGAGATTTAGGCAAATGAAAGCTAAATGCAGTTCAGAGCCCAAGATGGAGCTTTATACAAAGATAATTGGTGCCCTGTACTATTTCCTGCATGAGCAGGACAGCAATAGGATCACTTGGGACAGCTCCTAACAGGCACACCAAGCAATGTTAAAGTACATTATTTTAATGAAAATACATTATTTTAATTAAGAGTAACAATGGGAAGCCAGCACTCTGCAAAACAAGGGAACAAGCTCTAGTACTAAATTTATTTCTAAGAATGGATTTGATAGGACTTCTAAATTTGGGATGCAAAAATCCAGATGAGAACTGAATGGCAGGAAAGAGTTTTGCAGGTTCCAAATAGGTCCCATGGATTTGCCTTAGCAATAAAGAAAGTGTTATCAATCCAGGGGAGGAAAAAGTAACACCCAAGTAAGATAGTTGGTAGATCAACAAAACTTATAAGGAGAGATAAGAGGCAACTTCTCAGTTTTTAATTTTGTGGCACATTCTTATATTTTGAATGTCTCCATACTTCCATCAAAGGAAAACATAACTCTACTGTCTGGATTGATGCAATATATTAAGCCCTAAGCTCCAAATAATAAGACACACTGGCTGTGTTTTTCACACACTCTATCCAAACAGTTAACCTACATAATGGTGTAAAGCTTAGGGCTTCACTCAATATAGTCAGATAAGGAAGGTCTGGTTCTCCTATTACATCAAAACCATTATTTATCCAACATCCAGCTAACCTACCAGATCTTGGCTGATGTCAAAAAATTAAATAGATTTAACCTGGTTTTAAAGTAGATAATAGATGCAATTCAAGGTTAAAATATTGGGTTCTTGGTGTTCTCTAAGCATGTTTTCCAGATGACCTTTTGTTACCTGGCTAGGTAATATTATCAGAGCATGGGGGAGTAAAGTTTGCTGGCTTTCTATATATAGCATCTTCTTCTGCCAGTCTTGTTGGGGTGTGTGGAACCTTGATGGTTCCTTAATCAGGGTTTGTTCCTTCCTTGATGTTTTTTTTAATCTAATGCTGCTTTTTCTTTATTTGGGATGTGATCTGGGCTATTTGATTCATTCCTTGATTGTTGGTTGTATCTTGCAGACAGATTCCAGTTCTTTAGTCCAGGGGTCTCCAACCTTGGTCACTTTAAGACTTGTGGACTTCAACTCCCAGAGTTCCTCAGCCAGCAAAGCTTACAGAAAATATAAAGTCCTTCCATCCCCACCAGTTGGTTGGAACATAAGAAACTTCTTGGATGAGAAGCAAAACATCTTAAAGAAAAATCAGGAAGTCCAGTTGCCTTTATTTTATTTATTTTATTTTATTTTATTTTATTTTATTTTATTTTATTTTTTTATTTTATTTTATTTTATTATTTTATTTTATTTTATTTTATTTTATTATTTTATTATTTTATTTTATTTTATTTTATTTTATTTTATTTTATTTTATTTATTTTATTTTATTTTATTTTATTTTATTATTTTATTATTTTATTTTATTATTTTATTTTATTTTATTTTATTTTATTATTTTATTTTATTTTATTATTTTATTATTTTATTTTATTTTATTTTATTATTTTATTATTATTTTATTTTATTTTATTTTATTATTTTATTTTATTTTATTATTTTATTTTATTTTATTTTATTTTATTTTATTTTATTATTATTTTATTACTATTTTATTACTATTTTATTATTATTTTATTATTTTATTATTTTATTTTATTTTATTTTATTTATTTTATTTTATTTTATTTTATTTTATTATTTTATTTTATTTTATTTTATTTTATTTTATTATTATTTTATTTTATTATTTTTTATTTTATTTTATTTTATTTTATTTTATTTTATTATTTTATTTTATTTTATTTTATTTTATTTTATTTTATTTTATTTTATTTTATTTTATTATTTTATTTTATTTTATTTTATTTTATTTTATTTTATTTTATTTTATTTTATTATTTTATTTTATTTTATTTTATTTTATTTTATTTTATTATTTTATTTTATTTTATTTTATTTTATTTTATTATTTTATTTTATTATTTTATTTTATTTTATTTTATTTTATTATTTTATTTTATTATTTTATTATTTATTTATTTATTTATTTATTTATTTATTTACTTACTTACTTATTTATTTGTCAACAAGTGCAAGGAAACAGGACACATGAAAAAATGGCACAAATAAATGGATATAAAGGAGCAAAACATAGCCATAAACACATAAAATGAGTACATACCAATGGGTACGGTAGGACAGGGACAGTAGGCACGCTGGTACACTTATGCATGCACACCCCCTTAGGGACCTCTTAAAAAACGTGTAAGGTCCACGGTAGACAGTTTAAGGTAAAAGGTATGGGGGTTAGAGAAACTAACAACAGGATCAGGTAGAGTGTTCCAGACATTTACTACTCTATTGCAGAAGTCCTATTTTCTGCAATCAAGATTAGAGCGGATTACATTTAGTTTGCATCAATTGATAGCCCTCGTGTTATTGCAGTTGAAATTAAAGTAGTTATTGCAGTGAAATTAAAGTACCTGTTAACAGGTAGGACATTAAGGTAGATGATCTTGTGTACTAAGCTTAGGTCGGAACATAGATGGTGTAGTTCAAGGTTATCCAGGCCTAAAATTTCAAGTCTACTGGAATACGGAGCGTCTTTGGGACAGCTCTGACCTGACTGAGAACCTCCACAGACATCAAACAAGCCATATTTTCCTCTCAGAAAAGGTGCCAGTCATGGAATCCTACCAGGGATATCATTTGTATTTCACCTGAGCCACTGTTTACAAATGCAGCGTCAATCCAAAAAGGCAGCTCTGAAGTGAAGGTGTCATTCTATCAAATTGTAGCTAGAGATTGGCAACAGAGTCTGAACCTTGTACCGGGAGCTGCCAAGAGGGACTTTCTTTTGACAGCTTTGCGGTGGATTTACCAGCATCAGAAGGCCATCGCTCCAAGATAACTCCACATACTATTTATTAAACTGTACTCTTCTGCGCTGTCACTTAAAGAGATAGAACCAAGCCAAGCGGTCTTTTTTTTGTAAAAAAAATAGACTTGACCTTCTGTGTAATATGCATGAGCTTTGGATCACCTTGCTTCCTCCTAGAAACGTGGCTTGCTCTTTGACGTGTGCTCTTTTCCCCACGAAGACATGAGGATGGGGTGGATTTTAATACTTAGTTTTCCTCACCCTCCATAAATATTTAAATGCTCTGCTTTTTGGAGGCTGGCAAGGTCTGAGGAAAGGTAAACTAAACAGGCTCAACTGCTTGAGGCCAAGGGGATTGTTAGTGGAGAAGGCTGCCACGGCTAACGTAAGTAGACAGGCACCCTGGATTGCAGAAGACAATCTGCAAATGGATGCTTAACCTAAAAGTAATACTAAAGGAGAGAAAATCGCCTGCCTGTTTTTTCCTCTCAGCTCTCATTCAATTTCATGAACTGAATGAATGAGATTTTGCTTTCAAAGGAGAAGAGATTTAGGGAGAAATTTCATAAGTAGAAAGATGATTCTTCCATTTATGTACTTATAAGTTGTTAGACATGAGACACAGGAAAGTTAAAATTTCAGGGGAGGAGGGTAATTGCACACTGGGTAGTCCCAGATGGTTTGCGTCATCCCACCAGATGCCTGTTCAACAGGCAAGAACAAGGAAGACTCCAATTTCTCATGTCAGAATCGCAATTATATAACAGGAGAAATAAAAGTGAGCAGTTATAAAGGAATTAGGTCAGTCCAGGACCAAGAATTGATGTTTGCAAAATATTACAGATGCCTAGAAGTCAGAGCCCAACCTGCCTCACAGGGTTATTATTACAGAGAAAATAACAAGTGAAAGCAATATCTTTACCTCTTTGAGTTATATAAAGCAGCCCAGAGTCACCTCAAACTTTGAGATGGAGAGAATATAAATTTAATCTATAGATCCATCATCATCCCAGGTCATTGAGAAGGACTCAATAGATGGATATACCATATTTTTTGGAGTATAAGATGCACCTTTTTCCTCCCTAGAAGTGGCTGAAAATTTGGGTGCGTCTTATACTCTGAATGTAGCTTTTTCAAAGCTTTTTTTCCAGCCCTAACCAGGTGCTAACTATCTTCCCAGCTCTTACTGGCTTGCATGCTCTTTCATTGTTACTCTCTCCAAAGAATGTTTTTCCAGCCCTAAGTCTTTGCAGGTTTTTTTTTCATTGCTCTACTTGCTCCAAAGAAGTTTTTTTCTAGCCCTAACCAGGTGCTAACGATCTTCCCAGCTCTTACTGGCTTGCATGCTCTTTCATTGTTACTCTCTCAGAAGAAGGTTTTTTTAAGTCCTAACCAGGTGATAAATAATGTGCTGAAGCTGACCAGACTAAGGACGCTAACCAGATGAATACCTGGTAGGCAGATTGTTTTCCCCTATTTTCCTCCCCAAAAACTAAGGTGCGTCTTATACTCCGGTGCGTCTTATACTCAGAAAAATACGGTAAATACCAAATCTAGCCTAAACATCTGGCTGATTCTGTGACCAAAGACAATATTACTAGAATGAATGTAGCAAAAAAGAGCAAAGATAATGCCAATAGTAGGAAGTACCTTGCAGGGGAATCCCAAAACAACTGTAGCACCTTCTGAATACCATCAGCACTGACAAAATCACTATCAGTCAATAGCAAAAGGTAGTTTTACTTGGAACAGCTGACATCATATTATACCTTTAAACACACTCAAACAACATCTGCCTTTCTCAGATGCTTGGGAAAGACTCAATAGGTTGATAAAAATGTCAAACCTATCTAAACATCTGGCTGACTGTGCAATGAACATAATATAACAATAAACACCTTGTGTGCAATTCTAAAACAACTGAAGCATCACTTGAATGTTATTGGCATTGACAAAATCACTGTCAGTCAATTGCATAAGGCAGCTTTACTCAGAACAGCTTACATTCTGTGACAATAACTTTAGCACTGTCAGATATCAACATCTGCCTATCCCAAGTCCTTTGGAAGGACTCTATAGGTAGAGAAAAATGTCAAACCCAGTCTAAACATCTGACTGACTGTACAACCAACCATAATAATATATAACATAAAAATATAAATGCAATCAATCAATCAATAAAGAACTGCCTTGGCATACTTGCTGATAAATAAATAGCTAAAGTTTACACATATCCATTTATCTTATCCAAGCATCTTTTTCCTTGTAAGAATCCTGAATAACAAGACTATGAAAGCATAGCTTTCTTGGTTATTGCTAGGGGACTCTCTACTGCTTCTGATTTCAAATGTAATGAACACATTCACTTGCTATGGTAATTCGTAGTTTGCTTAAGATCAAGGAAATAACAACATGTAAGGAATGCAAAACACAGGATCTGAAAGAAGCTTACCTGAATAGGTTTTCTTTAACAGGAGCATGCAGAAGAATAGTCCCAATCCAGTCACAGTCCCAAGATTCAGTTCAGGGATATCAGCCAGTCCAAAATTTCACAAGTAGACTTTACATACATGTCACACAAAAGCCAAAGGTCGGACAGCTTCCAACAAGGCTCATTAGTCAGTACTGCCTCTTAAAGCAGGCATCAGCCAACTGTCTTTAATCAAGAGATTTCCTCCGTTGCTTGGCAAGGAGTCTCACAGAAGTCACTGGTCTGCTTTCCTCTCTACTCTGAGAGCATGGGATGGGAAGCCTGGTTTCATCCTCATCTGACATCTCCACCTGCCCAGGTGGTCCCTGTGTTTGATCAGCCTCAGGTGATTCCTGGCTTTATGTCTCCTGACGATGACATTCCACAGGTCCTGCTGGAGCAGTTTCTTCTCATTCAGAGTCATTGTCCAATTCCTAAGTCAAGACAGATTTACAATTAATTCAATTAATAAATTAATTCAGGCTCATCTGTCTGGAACCCACACTACACATCGGACATTAATGCAATTGAGAATGTCCAGAGATATTTCACGAGAAGAGTCCTCCTGTCAGACTCCAGAATCTGCCATTCAAAAGGAGAAGGGGGGTCTTGGCTCTGTTTGATCAAAAGGTTATAACATATCCGGATCCCAGACACCTGGGAGCCTCTTCATCTTAAGATAGGGTTTTATGAGGGGTAATTGAACGGAAGAGAGAGGCTGGGAAACGTAACCATCTGTCACACATTTGTGGATTGATTATACTGAATGGGGTGGGGTATTAAGGTTAAAAATGCCTGAAGGCATTTAGACTTTGCTTTGAACGAGTGAATGTTATACAGATGCAAATAAAGGAATCCTTCTTGAGAACATTGGCTCAGAAGTTCGTACTTTAATTGTGGCTGGAAAGACATTCGTTACACCTCCACTCCTCTGTTCGCAACAGAATACCTTATGCCACCAGACTTGAAATTTTGGGCTTAGACAATTTAGAACCACGCCGCCTTCGATCTTACCTGAGTGTAACACATAAAATTATCTGCTACAATGTCCTACCTGTCAATGACTACTTCAGCTTCAACAATACATGAGTGCACAATAGATACAAACTTAATGTAAACCGCTCCAAACTTGATTGCAAAAAATACGACTTCAGCAAAAGAGTGGTCAATGCCTGGAATGCACTACCTGACTCTGTGGTTTCTTCCCCAAACCCCCAAAACTTTAACCTTAGACAATCTACCATCAACCTCACCCCATTCCTAAGAGGTCTGTAAGGGCTGTGCATAAGCGCACCAATGTGCCTACCATCCCTGAGGTCTATAAGGGCTGTGCATAAGCGCACCAAATAAAAAAATAAAAAATAAAAAATAAAAAATAAAAAATAAAAAATAAAAAATAAAAAATAAAATAAAATAAAATAAAATAAAATAAAATAAAATAAAATAAAATAATAAAATAAAATAAAATAAAATAAAATAAAATAATAAAATAATAAAATAAAATAAAATAAAATAATAAAATAAAATAAAATAAAATAAAATAAAATAAAATAAAATAAAATAAAATATAAAATAAAATAAAATAATAAAATAAAATAAAATAAAATAATAATAAAATAAAATAAAATAAAATAAAATAAAATAAAATAAAATAAAATAAAATAAAATAAAATAAAATAAAATAAAATAAAATAATAAAATAAAATAAAATAAAATAAAATAAAATAAAATAAAATAAAATAAAATAAAATAATAAAATAATAAAATAAAATAAAATAAAATAAAATTTATGAGACTCAGCATGTCAACTTCCTACAATAGTGAATGACTAGTTATTTGGAAGTGTGCTGAACTGCTTATAAGAAGTAGATAAAATCTAAAAAGAAAAAAAAATGCATGTTTACTGCTGCCTTTCTTACTTAACCCATATTCCACTCTGCAACTTAATTTAAAAGTAAATGGTCTGGAAAAGGGAAAATTAATAGCAAGAGAAATTAATTGGATGTTGATTTTTCTCTCCAAAGTGAGGAATTTTCTAGAGATGTGGCATTCAATTCCCAGAATCCTTAGCAAGACCTTAGTTGGCTGGGGAATTATGGGTGCTGATGGTTCATATCTTTAGAAGGTGCTGAAAATTATAGATTCCCATCACTGTCTTTATTTCATAAGTCATGTCTGAGTCTTCTAAATTCCTCCTTCTTGTCTGACATGAATTATAGGATCAAAAGACATTAGTTTACTCTGTTTTTCCTCCAACAAGTATTTTATAGTGAATATAAGTATATTATAGTGAATCTAATAAAGTGTAAGAAATTGAATGCTGGCCTCATCAAATTGCCCAAACATCAAATTTGAAGAAACAGTGAAAGTCAGATGCTTTTTGTGTTTTTGTTTTTGACAAGCTGGAATAAAATTAAACTTTCACACAGGGAGAGAATGCTGATTAGGATGGCAGTTGAGGCAATGTGGCAGAAGAGAAAAACATGCTAAAATCTTTAACATGACCACCTGTATTAAAAAAAAGTCTGTCTTGTTTTGTTCAACATGCACATTTTAAGATACAGTTAGTCCTTGAGTTACAATGACAATTGAGCCCAAAATTTATGTTGCTGAGTGAGAAATTTGTTAAATGAGTTTTGCCCCATTTTACAACTTTTCTTGCCACATTTGTTAAGTGAATCATTGCCTTTGTTAATTTAATAACACAGTTGTTAAGTGAATCTGTCATCCGTCATCCGTCATCCATCCATCCATCCATCCATCCATCCATCCATCCATCCATCTATCCATCTATCTATCTATCTATCTCTATCTATCAGCATTTATCATCTATCTCTATCATTTCAATCTGTCTGTCTATCATCTGTCTCTATAATTTCAATCTATCACCTATCTGTCTATATCTAACTATAGTAGATATCAATATCAATTTGATATAGCTTGATATAATTGCCTCCAAACAAAGTACAATTAAAAGAAAAAAAACAGAGAATGCAGAAAAGTTGGTTCAAATCTTGCTCCTCCCTCCAAATTTGGGAAGAGATGCACTATTGACCTAGCAGAATTTGGCATGAAGATTAAGTTGTGTATTTTTGGGGAAGCTGCCACACCCTACTCCCATGTTATATTATATTAATAGCAAATACATATAATATTTATTATAGGGCTGAGAGAAATGATAAAGTCACACACTAGACTGAGTACAGATGTTGGTAGGTGTTTTCCTGATTCTGCATATCTGCACTGGGTTATTTTTGGCAGTGTGTGCAAGTAAAATACATGACTCTTGTCTTATTTTTTTCTCATTTTGAGTATATGGAGAGAATCTAAAACTGATAAAGAATATCAAGCATCAGTTTGCTGTTAGTCCTAAGTCATAATATGTTCAAGTATTAATTTAGTATCAATTTCCTCATCTGTAAAATGGGCTCACATTTTCTAAAATGCCTCCGGTATCCACTCAACTTTCATCTCCATATTCGGATTCTGCAACTCTGCTACAGGTGTCCAATTGTGAAGTCAAATTGCAAGACACTCCAGAAACGGTTAAGCGCTTCTCTGTGAATTGTCTTTACGTGTTTTCATTCCTTCTAGTCCTTATTCTCTGCCACTGCCACCTATTTTACCTGTCTCATTACATAAAAGCCAGAGCATGGGTGTTATTAACACTTGCCAGATAATACACTGAGGAATTTTCCTCCCTTAATTTCTTGAAGATTACTGCTCTATTTATGCCTTAATGCTTGACTTATCTTGCCTCTGTTAACAGCTATAAAAAAGAAAGAAAGAAAGAAAAAGATTCTGTTCAACTTCCATCACAGCAAAAACACAAAGCGCTTTCCAAAGACACAATTTTACTCCACATAAGCATTCTTGAGCATGTTTGCTCAGCCACACTAGTGTCTATTTATCTCTAAGTGGGCAGACCCTAAATTGGAGCTCTTGTTCAGTGATGTTAAAATGACAAGAAGCTATTGTTGGTACCTAAAAGCTGCCCGGCTAGAAGAATTCCTAGAAGAGAAGGAAGAGAGGAATATTCTGGTTGTTGATCAAAATAAAATAAATGGTTTTACTTTTGCTATATCATTAACTCATTTGCAAGGTTGCTTTCACAGAGCAGATGATAAAAAATTAAGCAACAACAGAATCCTCTTATCATTTTTTTAAAAAAAATCTGGTTCAATTTTCTCTTTTTATCTCCCCCCCTTTTATTAATATACATATATAGACACATACGCGCACACACAACATATATTAAGTTCAAAACTTCTAATATAAAACAATTATTTTGATTTGCAACGATTCTCTTTTCAATGTTATATTTAACTTCGGATGAAAAAGCCAAATAATATTACACCTGTAATACTGAGACCCTAAATTATAATTAACATTGATAGAATATATTTTCTCTTTTCTGTTCTCAATATTCTGTCTAAATAATGGATGGTTAATAACTTTTAAACGTATTATACCAATATCAATGTGTTGAAACAACACAATGTACTAAGATTTATAACAACATAATAAGGAGGGAAAATATATATAATTTAGAATTATTTGAAATTGCAGTTTAAGAGGTTGTGCAGAAAGGGAGGAAAATGACATAAAATCAGATACTAAAATTACTACTAATAATACAGAAATCTCTGCTTTAGAGGGATAAATGAATCTGTTCTATGCCTTAATATTCCTCCTCTGTGAGGTTGTAGCTTTGCCTTTTTAGAAGGAGTTATGCAGGTAATCTTCAACTTACAATCAAAATCGGGCCCAGAATTTCCCTTACAAAGAAAGATGGTTGTTAAGGGAGTCATGCTCACGGCTGGATTACTGCAATGACTCTACATGGGGCTACCCTTGAAGAGTGTCCGGCGACTGCAATTGGTGCAAAATACAGCTGCGCGAGCTGTGGTGGGTGTACCTAGATGCACCCACGTAATACTGATCCTCCGCCAGCTGCATTGGCTGCCCATTAGTCTCCGGATCCAATTTAAGGTGTTGGTCGTTACCTTTAAAGCCCTACATGGCTCAGGGCCAGGTTACCTTCGGGACCGCATCCTGCCGCATACCTCCCTAAGACCAGTTAGGTCCCACAGAGTTGGTCTCCTCCAGGTCCCATCGACCAAGCAATGCCGGTTGGCGGGGCCGAGGGGGAGAGCCTTCTCTGTGGGAGCCCCCTCCCTTTGGAACCAACTCCCGCCAGAGATCAGGACTATCCCCACCCTGCTGGCCTTCCATAAAGCAATAAAAACTTGGCTCTTCCGGCAGGCGGGGTATGAGTGAAAGTTCTTTTTAAAATATTGATAGCATTTTAACAGGTTTTTTTTTACTCGCTTTTATTGATTATATGTTTCTATACCTGTTGTTAGCCGCCCAGAGTCCCCCGGGAATTGGGCGGCATAGAAATTTTAATAAATAAATAAATAAATAAATGCTGGATTTATGACCCATTTTGCCACGGTCGTTAAGCAAATCACTGCAGCTGTTAAATGAATCCTGTGGTCATTAGGCATAACTGGCTTCCCTCAGTAGCTTTACTTCTCAAAAGCCAGCTGTGCATTTGGTTCTGGGATGCTGCAACCATTAAAAATACCGTACATGCTGGTTGCCAAGTGCTCAAATTTTGATCATGTTACCATGGGGATATTGCAACGGTCATAAGTGTGAGGACCAATTATAAGTGCTATTTTTCAGTGCCTTTGTCACTTTGAATGCTCTCTAAACAAATGGCGAGGACTAGCTGTAGTGGAGATCAAGCTTACTTCCAGGTGTAGAAAGGTAGCACCTACCCCTCTCCTAGAAGAATGAAATATTTAGAGAAATATTAAAAAAGCAGAATATTATATTTCCCTGGACGAGAAATGGAGAAACATGCTCTTGGAAAACAGCCCCCACCTTCCTTAGTAGCCCACAGCAGATGTCAGCATTTAAGAGATAAAGAGATAGCTAGCTCTATTCATAAGCAAATTCCCTGCAGCAAGGTTTGAACAAAGGTAGGATTAGCTCTCAGCCACAATAGGAATGGCCCAACAAGCCCCTTCATTGCATCAGCAGACCAAGCTTCAACCAAGCTGGGCTCAGACAACCTACAGAGCCAGTTATGATCCCTACAACAGCCAATAGAATACATGTTCTTGCATAGGAACAGGAAGCTCAAGTTCAAAGCCCAAGAGAAGGTATAAACCCCCCCTCTCAACTCCATGAGGTCAGCTGCCCAGAACCACCCATGTGCTTCTGCTTCATCAATAAATGGACCCGCTTTCCAATCAGCCTCCATTTTGTCTCCAGTGCCTTTCTCCCGGCTTGGAACTGGACCTGGATATTTCTTCCAACACAGGTAAGTGATATTTGGATTGGCATTTGAACTGATATCTGTGGATCAGATTTGTCTGCGGATGTTGCTGGATTTTGCAGATTTTCTGTTAGGGCAGGAATTGCAGGGGTGAGGTTGGGATGAAAGAGAAGTGGAAAGAGAAAAGAGTACATGTTGAAGTTGCCAAGGGCAGTTTGTCCACTACAAATGGCCTCACAATTTGTCCTAGCCAATATTGTCTTTGGGCAGTACCAGAGGTGGGTTCCTCCCGGTTCGGACTGGTTCGCCTGAACTGGTAGCAAACAGCTGGTGATGTCACGATGATGTCACAGAACCGGTTCTGTCAGTGCCGGTCCATGGAGGCCGCCATCTTTTTTTTAAAAAAAAATTGGGGGATTCTGGGGGGGGGGGTTGGAATTTTTTTTCCGGTTTTTTTTCTTCTGCGCATGCGCAGAAGCTGAGTTTCTGGCACTGTGCATGCATCACCATCTTGTTTTTTTGGGGGGTGGAATTTTTTGGATTTTTTGCCACTGCGCATGCACGCGTGCAGCCACGAGGTGCGGGAGGAAATGCAGCGAGGTAAGTTAGAACCCACCCCTGGGTAGTACTGTTGTGTGCACCCAATCATCTGCAACAAGTGCCATAGCATCAGCCCCCACCAACATGGATGTCTTTCTCAAAGACTCCCCAAAGTTTTTACCAAACTACAATTTCTTCTATAACAAAAGACAAGAGTTAGTCAATGTAGGACTACAGGACAGTTATATCAGCCAATTTGAAATGCAAATCAAATGAAATCAAATGCAGGTTTGCCTTTATTTTACTCCAGATACCTCTATTAATTTGAGGAGCTCAGACTCCAGCATATCACAGAAGGCAAAGGAACACCCTAGGCTGGAAAAATCCTGACCAGCTTCTTAGCAATCACCCATAAGTCACCCACATTCACTGGCACCACTCTTGGTTGAAAGATCCCACAGCCGAAGAAAAAGAGCAAAACCATACAGTAGGGTCTGATGCATTTTAAATATGAATATATTTATAGTAGTTGCTTGTGGTTTTTTTTAAAGTGCTTTGATGAAGTGTACATGGGGAAATGTACATCAAAAGGCATGTCAATGAGGTTTAAATAACAAAGAAAAGCTGCATGCAAAATGTCAGCATGTCATTCACATTATGGGTGCTTTTTTTCCTCTAATGATATTTTATTTTTAAACAATATAGCAGAATGTCTGGGACTGCTACTTTCATGGGTCTCAGCCTCTTAAATAAATAGGCTTTTATTTTTGTACAGTTTTAATAATGTGTCACCTGTTCAGGCTCTCATTTGCCCATTTCAAATCCTGAAATTCTAAGTGGTAAATATCAGGAAACTGAAGTCTCTTTAGAACAAACTACCACTGGTGAAAAATAGCAATAACAGTAGCACTGAGACTTACATAGTGCTTCACCATGCTTTACAGCCCTCTCTAAGTGTCATGGCCCTGTCAGAGTCTGACTCTGTGGCGGAAGATGAGCTGGAACAAGAACTGACAGCGAGTGAGAGGGCAGCTCCGTTGGCCTTGGAGGAAACTGGGGAAGGGGCAGAGCCAGTCCAGGTCAGGCTGTTTGGAATTAGCAAGGCCTGCAGGCAGGGAGGAACAGAGCTCAGCCGAGGAGCAGGAACCACCCCCTTCTAATGCAAGAGCTTGGAGAGTGCAGAGGAGGCGGGATCAGCTCCAACTGAGAAGGCTACTCACAAAGAGAGGGCTCCGCCCAGCTTCACCAGGCACACCTGGGGAATGAGACTTAACAAGATGCTGTGGGGAGGAGCATTTGTCAGGAACAAATGCTGAATTCCTGGAGTGTTGTGTGCTGATGTTTGAACTTGCCAAGAATTCTTTCATTCCTGTGTGGCGTTCTGGACTGATTAACTGTATCTTTTGCCCCCTGAATTCCTTGCTTTATTCTTGTTTTGCTAGATAAATTTGGAATTTATTGCCGTGCAGCCTTGGTGCAGACAGCGCAGGGCTGGACTAATTGTGACCAGAGGCTGTTTGAGGTTTATTTGGGGGAGATTTGGAGCACTAAAAGGGCCAGTTTGAACTGCCAGCTGTTTGTGTTATCTCTGTGCCGTGCCCTGGGTCATCACACTAAGCAGTTTACAGAGTCAGCATCTTGCCCCCAACAATCTGGGTCCTCATTTTACCGACCTTGGAAGGGTGGAAGGCTGAGTCAACCTTGAGCCGGTCAGGATCGAACTCCTGGCAGTGTGCAGAGTTAGCCTGCAATATTGCATTCTAAGCACTGCGCCATCATTGCAGACAGATAGGTGATAGATTGAAATTATAGTGACAGATGATAGACAGATAGATTGAAATGATAGAGATAGATGATAAATGCTGATGGATGGACGGACAGACAGACAGACAGACAGACAGAACAAAACAAGCCAAATTTTGAAAGGTTGCTAAATGAATGGTTGTTAAGTTGAGGACTACCTGTACTGGCAATCTTCTATTTTAAGCAGAAGAGTCATGTGAGGCAATTTGGAGTTCGTGAATAAAATGTAGGTAAGACAAAGTCCCTTGGAATAGTTCTCTGGTGCATTAGCAAACCTGGAGGACTACCATCCAGCATCTTGTGGCAAGATGGGCAGCAAATAAATTTAATAACAAATAAATAAATACAAATTCTGCACCTAGTGATGAGCCTGTCTTTTAAATCTTATCAACTTGGTGGTAATTGCAAAATAACCGCAAGGCACACAGACAATCAAAATGTTGCAGGAGCTTGGCTGACAGCCACGCAACAATTCATCCCAGCGAATGAACTTTATTAAAGATTAGAAATGCAGATACACCATGCAATTAACTGAACATAGCAGGGAGGCAAATATCAATGTGAAATGGGAGAAAAATATGAGCCACAGGGAAAGAGAGAAAGATAAAGGCAACCAAGTTGAGACAATGCAATTGACAACATCAGTGTGAGAAATAACCAACAACCATCCATAATAAGGAACAAAGTAATGAATAAGATGGATGAGAGCATAAAAAGAATAGGAATTTCTATAAATAAATGTCACATAGGAAAATAAATGCTCCAAAGACTAGCATTATTTATTTATTTATTTATTTATTTCATTTTGTGACATTTATATACTGCCTCACAGTGCAAGCACTCTCTAAGCGGTTTACACCAGTAAGCAATGTATATTTATATTGCCCCCAACAATCTGGGTCCTCATTTAACCTACCTCGGAAGGATGGAAGGCTGAGTCAACCTTGAGCCGGTGAGATTTGAACCGCTGACCTGCGGATCAGTGTCAGCTAAAGTGGCCTGCAGTACCTGCCTCTAACCGCTGCGCCACCTCGGCTCATGCAGCATGGTGCAGCATGGTGGTAGGGGTATCACAAATTGTTCATAACAATTTCGTTTTGCTATATTTTTTTTTAGGACAAGGTACCTGGCCAGTTGAGGTAGCTTAGTTCAGTTTGCTGCTGTGGATATTGAAGATGAGACAACTTATATTTCCTTCCTCTGCTCATAACTGTTGTATTCACACAACATGCTTAACCCAGATACTGTATTAAGTCATTTTCTTCAACTCAATAAATGGTTGAGCTTTACATACAATGTTCACCTATCAAAAACCTAGCCACAGTCAACGCTGACTAAGCCTGGCATATCTGTCATAGATCTCATTTAATTGGTTGAGTAAATGTACCTAATGACATTCCTATTGAGGGATATAGGGGAGATCTTTCAACATCTGCCATTTTTTCGCCAGAACACCCATCAGAACAACACCAGGCCATGAGGTATGTTCCTGCTGGGGGTGGAAGAAGAGACAACAGTCCCCAGAAATTCAGTACCACACTACAAACAGTGCCAAAAGTCATGAAGAAATGAAAGGAGACTGTGATAATTATTGGAAATAGTCTGTATTCTCAGCCTTGCAGTCTAAAGGACCAAGCTTTTTCAGCTTCTTGGATGAGAAGTGAACTGTCTTTAAAGAAAACCCAGAAAGTCCGGTTGCCTCTTGAAAAAAGCACCTTTGGATCATCACTGCTAGTGACTAGGACTAGCACTGATGATGTTTCCTAGTTTGGTAATGAAACACCTGCAAGAAACCAAGCTCAGAGAGCACCAACGACTCCTCAGATAGCCTTTTGTGTGTATGCTGTATGGAATACATACAACAAGGGGTGGACCTGCAATTGCATGTTCTCTTGATATTTCCACATTCCTAGTTTAGCTTATCCATTTTTATTCGTCCCCTAATTTCACTTTTCAGGCCAATGTTCTTCTTCAGGGTAGACAATGATCAGCAAGAAGAACATGTAAAAATATGTCTCTAAGATGCAGCACTAGCTCTTCTTTTTTAAATGCCTCACTCCAAAACTAGGTTTTGCCATGCAGTTTATAATACAAATGACCAAATAAAACTCTAAGCCAGTGTTTCCCAACCTTGGCAACTTGAAGATGTCTGGACTTCAACTCCCAGAATTCCCCAGCCAGCATTCGCTGGCTGGGGAATTCTGGGAGTTGAAGTCCAGACATCTTCAAGTTGCCAAGGTTGGAAAACACTGCTCTAAGCCATTAAAGTGCACAATAAAACATATGGCATTTTCTTTCAGTCATCAGTCTTCTGAGAAGCCAATCATCCTTGACTTTCCTCAATCCTTTTTACAAAGTGTTGAATTAGTGGGAATCATCACCCCTTTGATAGTGAGTTGAGTAGGTTAATAATCTGTCATTAAAAGGAACCACAAGGAGAAATTATTCCAATTTAGGTGGCTTGTTCAGGCAAGATTTTTAAAAGGAGAGCTACAAGATTCCTGCATCAGAATCTTCTTCTGCTCTACTCTGTCTTACTCTGAACTCTTTCCTCACTTTTTTTCCTGCCTCCAAAATTGCAATTGAAATCATATGATTTCAAAACTGGGCAGCATGCAATTTGCTTGCAATTCCTCCAGTTCATCTAATTCCTCTTTGAAAATTAAACTTTCATATTGGGAAAAAAAATGCAGAAATGATGTAGGTATAACTGTATCAGGGTGTTTTTGTTTCTGCAATGCCACACCGAATACGTATATGTATAGGTAGTCCTTGGCTTACGACCGGTTGCTTAGTAACAGGGGTGGGTTCCTCCCAGTTCAGACCGGATCACCAGAACTGGTAGCGACCCGCTGGTGACATCACTGTCAGTGCCGTTCCGCGCGCGTCACCATCTTTTTTTAATTTTGTGCGCATTTCCCCCCTTCCGCGGCTTGAAAAAGGGCCCTCCTGCCCACCTGCAGGTGAATTCTGACCTTTATTTCTTTGCCCGAAGCACAGCTGATGAGCTCCTCAGCTGTGTTTCATTTCTGCTTCTGAGCACGTGCGAAAACAAAATTGCAGGGGAGGATGCGCGCATGCGCAAGCGGAGCAAGCAAACCGGTGGCGAAGGTAAGTGGAACCCACCCCTGCTTATTAACCATTCTAAGCTATAATGGACCTATCTTGAGTCTACCTACAACCCAGATTTGAAATTCCGACAGTCCCCCACGCTCTGTGGTCACATGACTGAACTCTGGACGCTCAGCAACACAACCACATCTACAGCCATTTGCAGCATCCTGAAATCACGTACTGTAACTGCACTTTGAATTTTGGCAAAAAAAAAAAAAACCATTGTAAAATGCTTTTGCTTTAATTTAAAAACCGAGCATTTACTTCTGGTTTTCGGGAAAACTGTGAACCATTGTTTTCCTTAATGACTGCGGCACTTGCTTAATTACTGTACTTTCACTTAAGAAGTGCTTTCACTGAACAATCGTGGTGGTTCATTTAACAACCACTGCAAAAAGGTTCATGAAATTAGGTGAGTCACATGACTGACTCATTTTACGACTGTGGCAACAGGCTCCGTTACAATCATAAATCAAGAACTACCTGTACAGCACTAAATTTGTTGTAAGCTGTTTTTTCTTTTTCTTTGTTTCTGTTTTATTCAGTTGATACTTCTTGCTAACCTCTTCTTTAACCCCATTGCTTGGGATGAGAGCAAACAGTTCAGGAAACAATTAGTTGTGTTGGATGATTTTTAAGAGCAGAGCCTTTGAGTGAGCCTGGAATGTCCATCTATCTTCCTTTCCCCACTCGGCTGGGTGTCTTTAGAGCAGTGGTTCCCAACCTGTGGTACGTGTACCACTAGTGGTACGCGAGGGCCTTCCAGGTGGTACGCGAACACTTTTGGGGTCATGAACGATTTTTAGTTAGTTATTTTTTTCTTCACAAAAATGTTTACTGCCTAACACAAGATAATCTGGCAACGATTTGAAACTGTTGCCACACGCCACCCACCTGGTCCCAGCAGCCCGAGAATCCAGTTGCTGGATGCGCGGGGCCAAAAAAGGAACGGTGACTGTTCTGAACTCTCAGCAGTCGCGCAGTAGAACCCTCGCAAGAAGGTGCATGTCGTAGCGAGCTCTCGAGCTAAGGTTAATCTCACTCTGTTATTGTTAGCACTATGTTCTCTTGACTCAAGTTACCCTTTGATATTCATTACTGCATCTCAGTGTGTATGTTACTATTTTTATTATTATTTTGTATACTTATATACTTATTATTTTCGTAGTTGGTTTGCGTGTTCTACTTGTACAATTATGGAAATAAAGTGATATCTGATCGAATTTAGTTTCTCTGGAACCAGGTGGTATGCGGCGACTGTACGGGACCTCCAAGTGGTACTCGATCACAAAAAGGTTGGGAACCACTGCTTTAGAGAGTCCGTCCCTGACTTGCACTGTTTTGGAAATACACATGTATTCTGGTGCAATCATAGAAGTGGAAAATTAATGCCAAAACTGCAGCAAACTGCAGCTTTACGTTTTCCCAAAGAAACCCAGAAATGAGAAAAATACAAAGCAATAAAGTACTTCTTTACATCATATCTCTTCTGGAAAGTAGGCTGTATAAATCAGAGCTAAATTTGGATGAAGCCTCTTTTGGAAGCATCTGTCTGCAGATTGTATTTGTGTGCTTGCATGGTTTCGCTTCTGCTGTGGAAAACTTTTAAATCCTGCATTAAAATAGTGAGTTGCGAGCATTGCCAACTCTGAGCCAACATTGGTAATCTCCCCTCTGAATTCTAGACCAGAAAAGGATTCAGTACTTAGACGATATCCCAGAATATACTGCAGACTGGCTACATTTCATCCATATGGCTTATTATATTAAAAGCTTATTACACCATCAGTGCTGCAGAGAAGTTGCCCTTTGCGTATGTTTACTTGTGCTCGTAAATCCCTTGTGTCCATATGCTCAGCTCAGACTAATGACTCCAACAATACACACATCAAAGACGGTTGTTTCCAACACTGTGCTCTAGGAACAATGGCACGAAATGGGATCTGGAAGCTGCTAGTCCCTTCCAGAAGCTTCCGTTCTTTGAGGGACTGAGTTATAAAATCTAGTCTCTGGAACTAAATTCGGCCTGGGAGTTAAGGCTGAGTTAACTCTACTATCTTATTTGCGCGTCTGCATGTTTTGTCAGCATCTTCTGTTTTCTGGGAGGAAAATCCTTACAGTCAACTGAACACATGTTTCCAGTTCTTGATTTGTGTTTTCATTTCTTTTTCAGCCTTCGAGCCAATGTTGACTCCGGGTAACTGCCTAGAGAAATCTCTGCAAAATTTCTTGGCAAGATGTTGGAAGTGGTTTGTCCTTGCCTCCTTTTTCCTAGGAGAAGGACTATCGCAAGGTATTCCAGTTGGCTTTGCACCTAAAGCAGGACTAGAACTCACAGATTCCTCACATCTCAGACTCTGTGGTGGGTTGCTGCCAGTTCGGACTGGTTCGGCTGAACCAGTGGCAAAAATTTGCCCCCACTCGCCAAACCGGCAGCGATGAGCGGCTGGCCACACCCCCGAACTGGTCCTCCGGTAGCTGCTCCTCGAAAGCAGCTGGCAAAGTACCCTGTGCGCATGTGCAGAGCAGGGGTGGGTTCCACTTATCTTCGCCACTGGTTTGCATTGCGATGTTTCACGCACGTGCACGCGTCCCCTTGTGCAATTTGGCTTCCGCGCATGCTCAGAAGATGGATTCAGCCCGAAACACAGCTGAAGAGCTGATCAGCTGTACTTCAGGTGAAGAAATAAAGGTCAGTATTAACCTGGGGGCGGGCGGGAGGGAGGGCCCTTTTTCAAGCAGCGGAAGAGGAGAAACCATCCAAACATGGAAAAATTCGCAAAAGAAAAAAAAAAGATGGCGGCGTCCATGGACCGGCACCGACTGAATCGGATCTGTGACATCACCAGTGGGTTGCTACAGGTTCAGGTGATCCAGTCCGAACTGGGAGGAACCCACCCCTGGCGCAGAGGCTTTTGCGCATGCACAGAGGGTCATTTCCCCAACATAACAAAGGGGAAACGCCCACTTCCGATGCAATGGGAACCAGTAGGGAAGGTTAGTAGAACCCACCCCTGCTCAGAAGGTCTGTATTAAACTGACATACTCATTTGTAATCCCAAAAATCCCCACACATCTCAAAACACTAATATATCTATCACATACCTCATCTTCTAGAATTGTTATTCTGATCATGAAAAGCTATGGGATGGGACCTGAACTGTACTTACCACAAAAACACAGAACTGCAGGTCAGACTGGATTTGCCCATGAAGTCACCAAGTGGAGGGAGGGAGGGAGGGAGGGAGGGAGAGAGACAGAGAGACAGGGAGACAGAGAGAGACAGAGACAGAGAGAGAGTGGAGAGAGAGAGAGACAGAGAGACAGAGAGAGACAGAGAGACAGAGACAGAGACAGAGAGACAGAGACAGAGACAGAGAGACAGAGACAGAGAGACACAGAGAGAGAGAGAGAGAGAGAGAGAGAGAGACAGAGAGACAGAGAGAGAGAGAGACAGAGACAGAGACAGAGAGAGAGAGAGAGAGAGAGACAGAGAGAGAGACAGAGAGAGACAGAGAGAGACAGAGAGAGAGACAGAGAGACAGAGACACACACACACACACAGAGAGAGAGACAGAGACAGAGACAGAGACAGAGAGACAGAGTGAATCCATTAGAAAAACAGACTGATGTACCAGTCTTTCCTATTATTATTAATTTTATTGAAGATGATTTTTAACAAAATCAAACAACATTTAAAGAAGAAAAAGGAAAGTGATAAATAAGAAATAACTATAAAAAAGGAGAAAAGTGAAAAAAGGCACAAAGAAGCAGTTTCCAATTTTCTTTGCAGCAATTATAAATGCAATTATATTTTATCCTTTCTTTCTAAGGTTACATCGTGACTCCTTGCTTTCCATATTTTACCTTGTCTATTCATCACACTCATCAATCACCAGTTCATTTTTTTTTCGTTTTCAACCTAGAAAGGGTGCCCTTGTGTTAATTTCTGATTGACAATAGGGGAATTAGGAGCACATCTCTATTTTCAGTTGGAAAGAATAAGAAGCTGAAGCTGATCTAGACTGAAGGTTCAGAGTCCAGGTAGGGGGTGGGAAATCTTCCCCCATACAAAAGGATTCTATGAGGTTCAGGAGAAAACATAAAGCTGTGGCTTCAAACGTATAAGGGTTCCCCTAAAGCACTCTGCCCTATCCAAAAATACTAGTAGTTTTAAAAACTAAAGCAGGGAGGATAATTGCAGTAGCTGTTGGCAGTTAAATACAAGGAAATTTAATGGAAATTAAACCACTTTGGGGGGGGGGGTGCAGCAACAGTCATGAAATGCTGTCCTAAGCAGAGGTGGGTTCCTGCCAGTTCGGACTGGTTCTTTAGAACCGGTAGCGGGAATTCCCCCCCACTCGCTGAACCAGCAGTGATGGCCGGCTGGCCACATCCCTGAAACGGCTCTCTTGGTGGCGCCATAAATGCCGCCATCTTGTTTTTTGCTTCTGCGCATGCGCAGAAGCCGAGTTTTCAGCACTGCGCATGCACGCGTACATGCACCCACACGGTGCGGGAGGAAGCAAGCCGGCAACGAGGTAAGTCAGAACCCACCCCTGGTCCTAAGCATGGAAACATGGCAGACCAAGATTGAATGTGCAAAGGAAACCCTACTTTAAAGAAAGGACACAATTGCATTGTTTGGAGGGGTGGATAGATAGATACGAGGGTGAGTCAAAACGTAATGCCATTTTCTTTAGGACAGGTATAATTACCAACACAGGAACATGTAGCATACATCAAAATGAAGCTGGTCCTCTGAGGATCACATCCCTACTTCTCAACATAGTCACCGTTTCTCTCAATAGCAATGTTCCACCTTCGAATGAGAGCATGTATACCAGCCTCGTAAAATTTGGTTGACTGTTCTTTGAGCCACTTCTTCACTGCAGTTTTCACTTTTCACTTCCTTGTCACTGGAACAATGTTTGCCTCTCAAACCCTCTTTCATTGGGCTGAAGACATGATAATCTGAAGGCGCTAAATCTGGTGAGTATGGAGGATGTGGTAAAGTTGTCCACCCGAATGAGGTGATTGTCTCCCTTGTCCTGATCCTTGTGTGTGGTCGAGCATTGTTGATTGGCAAGTTGGGTCTCACTCGTTGGATTCTTGCTCTGAGCCTCTTCAGGGTCTCAATGTAGGCCTCAGAGTTTATTGTTTCTCCTCTTGGCAAGAAATCAACCAGAATGACACCTTGAGTATCCCAAAAGATAGTCGCCAAGGGAGACAATCACCTCATTCGGGTGGACAACTTTGCCGCATCCTCCATACTCACCAGATTTAGCACCTTCAGACTATCATCCACAGAGGACCAGCTTCATTTTGATGTATGCTACATGTTCCTGTGTTGGTAATTATACCTGTCCTAAAGAAAATGGCATTACGTTTTGACTCACCCTCATAGAATAGCTGGCTAACAAGTGTTCCTATGACAAATCTATGAGAAACACATACAGACTTTTCTGGGCATTTGAAATACACAGTACAGGTAATCCTTGATTTACAACCATTCATTTTGTGACCAGTTGAAATTACAATGGCACTGAAAAAGTGACTTATGACCATTTTTCACACTTATTACCCCTGCAGTATCCCCATGGTCACATGATCAAAATTCAAGCGCTTGGCAACTGGGATGTATTCATGATGGTTGCACTGTCTCTGGGTTATGTCATCACCATTTGTCATCTTCCAAGCCGGCTTCCAACAAGCAAAGTCAATGGGGGAATCCAGATTCGCTTAATGACCTCATGGTTCACTTAACAACTACAGTGATTCGCTTAACAACTGTGGCAGAAAAGGTCATAAAATGGGGCAAAACTCAACAACCACCTTGCATAGCAATGGACATTTTGGACTCGATTGGGTTGTAAGTTAAAGGCTACCTGAAGTTTCCAACCAAATGTAAAACAAAATGGAGCTGTGCTGGTACAGTGGTTAGAATGCAGTACTGCAGGCTAACTCTGCCCACAGTCTGGAGTTCGATCTCGACTAGTTCAAGATTGACTCAGCCTTCCATCCTTCTGATGGGTTGGTAAAATGAGGACCCAGATTGTTGCAGACAATATGCTGACATTGTAAAGCACTCAGATAATGCTGTAATACACATATATAAGTGGTATATAAGTCTAAATGTTGGTGCTAAAATAAAGACAGGAAAACTGATGATCTGTATCAGATGTGGGTTCCTCCCGGTTCGGACCGGTTCTATAGAACCAATAGTAACTTGACAGCCTGGGTCGCTGGAACCGGCAGCGACCCAGGCCTGCCACGCCCCTGAGCCAGTTCTCTCGGCGGCACTGTAGGCGCCATCTTGTTTTTTGCTTCTGCGCATGCACGCCCGCACGTCACATCTCTGAGCGAACTGGCAGTGCAGAAAGCCAGGACCCACCCCTGCTCTGTATGGAAAAATTCACCCCTTCCTTTTATGGTAAAAGGGCTATAACCAGCAGACCTAAACTTGGCTATAGCCTAGGAACAGTCCCAATCTGCTACATCATTTTCCAGGAAGACATATTTCTCCATGAACTATGAGAGCAACCAGGATGATAAAGGGTCTGGAAAATAAAACATACAAAGAGCGGTTGCAGGAACTGAGCTTGGCCAGTCTGGCGAAGAGAAGGACCAGGGGTGACATGATAGCAGTGTTCCAATACTTGAGGGGATGCCACAGAGAGGAGGGGGTCAGGCTGTTCTCTATGGCACCAGAAAGCCAAACAAGGAATAACGGATGGAAGCTGACCAAGGAGAAATTCAACCTGGAAGTGAGGAGAAACTTTCTGATGGTGAGAGCGATCAACCAGTGGAACAGCTTGCCAGCAGAGGTCATGAGAGCCTCAACACTTGTGACCTTCAAGGAGAGACTAGACTGCCATCTGTCTCAAACCTGAAACCCTGGTACACAGTTCGGCTGACTCCCTGGTGGCTGCTTGGAACACCGCAGCATCAGGGGCGTTAGACCGAATTGCGCCTAAGCGACCTCTCCGTGGCAGTGGATCCCGGAAAGCTCCCTGGTTTACCGAGGAGCTCCGGGAGAGGAAACGCCAGAAGAGACGTCTGGAGCGCCGCTGGAGGTCCAGCAAGACCAAATCCGATCGAACACTATTAAGAATTTACATCAGATCTTATTTAGTGGTGATAAGGGCGGTAAAATGATCCCATTTTTCCGCTCTTATTGCGTCCGCAGATTCTCACCCAGCCGCCTTGTTTAGGGTGACTCGCTCCCTCCTTGCTAAAGGGGGGAGCAAGGAACACTTGCAAGGTAGAGCTGAGGAATTCGCAGAGTTTCTGTCGGATAAAGTCGCTCGGATCCGGTCGAACCTGGACTCTGGCTGGGCAGAGTCCATGGAGTTGACTGGGGAAAGTCTTAGTCCACTGTTGTGGGAGGAGTTTGGGCCTGTTTCTCCTGATGATGTGGACAGAGCCGTGGGGGCGATGGGGGCCTCCACCTGTTTATTGGACCCGTGCCCCTCCTGGTTGGTCTCGGCCAGCAGGGAGGTGACACGTGGCTGGATCTGGGCGGTGGTCATCGCTTCTTTGGGGGAGGGATCCGTACCGCAGTCGTTAAAAACTGCGGTGGTGAGACCCCTCCTGAAGAAGCCTTCCCTGGATCCAGCTGATTTGAAGAACTATCGTCCGGTCTCCAACTTACCTTTTTTAGGGAAAGTTGTGGAGAAGGTGGTGGCTACTCAACTTCTGCGACTTCTGGATGAAACAGAACATCTAGATGCCTATCAGTCGGGTTTCAGGCGCGGGTACAGTACAGAAACTGCCTTGGTCGCTCTGATAGATGATCTCTGGCAGGCCCGGGATGGGGGAAACTCCTCTATCCTGGTGCTACTTGACCTCTCAGCGGCTTTCGATACCATCGACCATGGTATCCTTCTGCATCGTCTCGGTGAGTTGGGAGTGGGAGGCACCGTTTTACGGTGGTTCTCCTCTTATCTCGCCGATAGGATGCAGTCGATGTTAACAGGAGGGCAGAGATCCTCCCCTAGGCCCCTGTTATGCGGGGTGCCTCAGGGGTCGGTTCTCTCGCCCATCCTATTTAACATTTACATGAAACCGCTGGGTGAGATCATCCACAGACATGGGGTGCGTTTCCACCAGTATGCTGATGACACCCAGCTGTACATCACCACCCCGTCTGACTTCAGTGTGGCAGTTGATGTAATGTGCCGGTGCCTGGACGACGTTAGGATCTGGATGGGGAGGAACAGACTCAGACTCAACCCCGACAAGACTGAGTGGCTTTGGGTATTGCCTCCTAAGGACTACGACAACTGTCCCTCCTTGGTTTTAGAGGGAACGAAACTGATTCCCTCGGACCAGGTCCGCAACTTGGGGGTCCTCCTAGATCCACAGCTAAAATTGGAGCATCAACTTACTGCTGTGGCTAGGGGGGCCTTTGCACAGGTTCGCCTTGTGCACCAGTTGCGGCCATACTTGGAGAAGGAGGCTCTACTCACGGTCACTCACGCCCTTGTCACCTCCCGTTTGGACTACTGCAATGCGCTCTACATGGGGCTACCCTTGAAGAGTATCCGGAGACTCCAACTGGTACAAAATGCGGCTGCGCGTGCTGTGGTGGGTGTACCAAGGTACACCCACGTGACACCTATACTCCGCCAGCTGCATTGGTTACCCATTTGTCTCCGGGTCCAATTCAAGGTGTTGATCATCATCTTTAAATCCCTTCATGGCTTAGGGCCAGGTTATCTCCGGGACCGCATTCTGCCTCATACTTCCCTTCGACCGGTTAGGGCCCACAGAGTTGGCCTCCTCCAGCTCCCGTCAACCAAGCAATGCCGGCTGACGGGTCCTAGGGGGAGGGCCTTCGATGTGGCAGGCCCCGCGCTCTGGAACCAACTTCCTCCAGAGACCCAAACTATCCCCACCCTGCTGGCCTTCCGAAAAGCCGTTAAGACGTGGCTTTTCCTGCAGGCAGGGGGCAGAGCTTAACTCCAGCTGAACTCTCCCCCGGGTATGCTTGGTTGTTGCATGGTTGTTTTTTATAATGCATTTTTAATTTTTATATTATGTTTTTAAATTTTGTTTATTGGTTTCTTGTATTTTCCTATGCTGTACGCCGCCCTGAGTCCTTCAGGAGTTGGGCGGCATATAAGAAAGCCGAATAAATAAATAAATAAATAAATAAAATGGTGTAGGAACTCCTGCTTGAGCAGGGGGTTGGACTAGATGACCTACAAGGTCCCTTCCAACTCTAATAATAAATCTAAATCTAGAACATTTTTGGGAATGAGACCTGAGTTAGAAGCAAGAAAATCTCCTCTTCAATCCTCTTCACCTCTCTTATATTTACGCAGTTTTGTCCTGCCGAAGCACTACATATGCTTAACATTTCCGCATCTCTTCCTGTTATAATCCCACTGTCTATGGATCCAAATTTACTCAACAGCTACGAAGGTATTTTCATTTGAGGACGGATTATTGAAAGATATACCTCCACCATATAATATTCAAAGAAGGCATTATCTGAAGGAACAAATAAGCCTAATATAAGAAAAGAAGATCACCAGGAAATAAAACCATTCCAGGTATATTTAACAACAATCTAGCTTTCTGCTAAAGTAAAGTGCACGAGAATTAGTAATGCATTTTTCACATGCAGCTAAAGAACAGGGATACCCAAATGAGTTTGAATATTCTTCAAGATCATTCTCTCTATGATTAATTCAAGTGGAACTTGGATAGATATTATGTTTCTCCAAAATTTGGAGCATATTTGGGTAATTGCATTACAACCTCATTCTCCTGTTATGTCCTTGTTTATGTGACATAAAATATTTTTCCTTGTATGTTTTACTCCTCCTGTCTAATCTGATGGAAAGAACTCAATCTGGTTAATTCTACTGGAAGGTTGGAGTTTTCACAACCCATTAAACTTGGTTAAATGGAAAAGGAGAGAGTACAGTTTAAAGTAATGGCGAAGGCATCGAGATAGAAACAGGGGGACTGTGAGTTCTAGTCCAATCATAGCAGGGGCGGGTTCCTAATTTTTTTACTACCACTCTGTGGGCATGGCTTATTTTGTGGGTGTGGCTTTCCAGCCATGTGACCGGGTGGGTGTGGGCCTTGGGAGCTTGGCAGCGGCTGGAGAAGCAGGGGGCATTGCCCACCCACAACGCAGCACCCCGCAGTGGGAGCATTAAGACCGCGGCAGCGGTTCTTCTAGGAGGCTCCATCCGGCCTGAATGCTTCTCCCCATTCGATGATCCTAGGCTCCTGCCGCCCATTCCCCCTCCCCTCAGCAGCTCGAGAAGCCTCGAATGTGCGAAAATGCCTGGGATCATCACCGCGCGTTCATGGCTTCTCGGACTGCTGAAAGGAGGGGAACTGAGATAGCTCCTGCCGCCCGTTCTTTCAGCGTCTCACACGGTCCCTCAGCCATCCTCCCCTGCTTGGACTCACTGTGGGGTAGGAAGGCAGCGCATGCACAGTGCCGGAAGCTCAGCTTCTGGGCATGCGCAGAAGAATTTTTTTAAAAAAAATTAAAAAATTTTTTTTAAAAATGGTGGTGCCCAGGCACCAGCAACTGACCGCACCGGTACTGTGATGTCACCAGCGGGCCGCTACCGGTGCTATAGAGTGGACCGCACTGGTAGGAACCCACCACTGAATCATAGGCACAAAGCCAGGTGGATGACCTTGGTCCATCCCTCTTTCTCAATCCTAGAAAAAAGCAAATGGAAAATCACTTCTGAAATCTTGCTTAAAAAACCCCAGGGAGTTGTTGAGGCAGTTGACAATAGACAACACTGACTTGAAAGAGCCAAAATAACAACAACAACAACAAAGAATAAGTAAGGCTTAGGCTTAGGGTGTGTGAAGTGAAGTGTGTGAACATCAACCCAATAATCTGGTTTCTTTGCAGGATTGTACAGTATATTATGTCAACAAAACAATTGTGGCTTGATAACCTGGGTTAGGATTTCATTATGGGAACCACAGTGTCAAAACCCCTTATGACAGCACACAATCGGGGGGGGGGGGAGATTTTGGACAGAGCCGAGGTGGCGCAGTGGTTAGAGGCAGTACTGCAGGCCACTTTAGCTGACTGTGATCCGCAGGTCAGCGGTTCAAATCTCACCGGCTCAAGGTTGACTCAGCCTTCCATCCTTCCGAGGTAGGTAAAATGAGGACCCAGATTGTTGGGGGCAATGTAAATATACATTGCTTACTGGTGTAAACCGCTTAGAGAGTGCTTGCACTGTGAGGCGGTATATAAATCTCACAAAATAAATAAATAAATAAATGTGGAGTTTTATTGAGAAGGTTTAATCCCAGAAAAATAAAAGGAGTGAAGACACAGAACCTTGGAAAGAAATGACTGTTGGAAATATGGAAAGCTCCACCCATCACTTCGTAGTGAATTCAACAAGATGGGACTCTATGAATGGCTTAAACCTCTTCCTCCTAGTTTGCTTAACCGAAGGGCTAAAGACACTTGCCTAGATGAAATTCCCACCATCTCTTTCTTTGCCATATTTTGAACATTTTGTTTTCTGACACAGGTTCTCTTACATCTAACCATTTTGGCAAGTACAACTTCTTAAAATAAGTTTAAATTGAGTTAGGCTTAAACTTCATTTCCTGGAAAAGAAACTGCTGTAATAACAGTTAAGACATTATTGTCAAATAAAACTTAATGGCTGCAAAGAACCATGTTCCTCAAGTGAAATTTAGAGACTTCAAGTCTAGCATGATGGCATCATTGAATATCGTTCTACTTCCAACCTCATTCTACTTCATCAGACATCCTTCAACTTCATTGGGTAATGCTCTAATGCAGAGGTTTTGAACTCTCCTGCTCATCAAACCATGAGACTAGTAATTTCTCATTGTATTCAGAAGGTACCTGGAAGAATGTCAGTCATGCTATCCCTCTTGGACATCTGACAACCAAGGGTGTGAGAGAAGAGAACAGCATGAGAAAAGTGGCCATCTATGGGAGTATAGTTTTATTTAAACCATTTCAAGATATATACTAAACAGTGGTATGAAAATGCTGCTGCCTGTGGAAAAATTCTAGGGATCATTTAGAATATGAGCCGAGGTGGCGCAGCGGTTAGAGTGCAGTACTGCAGGCCACTTTAGCTGACTGTGATCTGCAAGTCAGCGGTTCAAATCTCACCGGCTCAAGGTTGACTCAGCCTTCCATCCTTCCGAGGTAGGTAAAATGAGGACCCAGACTGTTGGGGGCAATATAAAAATACATTGCTTACTGGTGTAAACCGCTTAGAGAGTGCTTGCACTGTGAGGCGGTATATAAATCTCACAAAATAAATAAATAATAAATAAATATAGAATGTAGAATAATAAAGTCCAATTCCCTGCTCACAGAGGAGATCTTGTACCTTTCTGGACAAATAGCTGTCAGATAATGTGAAAATTCAAAGTATCTTCATATATACACAGCTGATATGTTTCTTTTTCCTTGTGACTTTACAGAAGCATTTTCTGCAGAGGCTAATCATAAAGTCAAATCTCCCACATCAAGAGTCAGTGGTCCTCCCTTCCCCCCCCCCCACACACACATTTTTGAAGAAGATGTAATGTATTCTTCTGGACTCTGGGATGTGTTTGAAAGACCATACCATTGAGTTATAAACTGTACAGTTTATAACTTCAACTGTACAGATTTCTCTAGAAGTACCGTATTTTTCGGAGTATAAGACGCACTGGAGTATAAGACGCACCTTAGTTTTTGGGGAGGAAAATAGGGGAAAACAATCTGCCTACCAGGTATTCATCTGGCTAGCGTCCTTAGTCTAGTCAGCTTCAGCACATTATTTTATCCCCTGGTTAGGACTTAAAAAAACCTTCTTCGGAGAGAGTAACAATGAAAGAACCTGCAAGCCAGTAAGAGCTGGGAAGATCGTTAGCACCTGGTTAGGGCTAGAAAAAAAACTTATTCGGAGCAAGTAGAGCAATGAAAAAAAATTCTGCAAAGACTTAGGGCTGGAAAAACCTTCTTCTGAGAGAGTAACAATGAAAAAGCCTGCAAGGTAAGAGCTGGGAAGATCTGTTAGCACCTAGTTAGGGCTGGAAAAAAAAGCTACATTCGAAGTATAAGACACACCCAAATTTTCAGCCACTTTTAGGGAGGAAAAAGGTGTGTCTTATACTCCGAAAAATACGGTAGGTTTCATGGAATATGATAGGCTATATTGAGTGCAAAGGAACAGTGTTGCTTTGAAAAAGTCATATGGTTTCTCTAATCAGATGTTAGTGCTAATAGGCAAGCACATCAAGACATCAATTGTGGGTGTTTATTTTTCAGCATGAATGCACAAAGTTGTAATACAGGCAGTGCTTAAGATGCTGATACACAGTAGAAATCAAAGACTGTGGTAAGGATGGCCAAAGAGAAACATTCCCTGGGTGGCATTTCATTCCTAGTTAGAAGAGGCGAGATAAACCAATGGAGGTTTCCCTTTAATTTATGGTGCTTTTAAACTTCAAGCCTATGATAACTGATATACAGGAAAAATTCTGGATTTTGGGGTTCACATCCTGCTCATTAGAATTGGCTGTAATGTACTTTGCTTTCCAAAAGAGCAAATAGGTAAGACCTGGAAATCCCTTTTCTCAAGTTCTAGATATCAATCCCTATACAAGCTACATCAAATATTTCTTCTGGTTTATGGAAGTTTTCTATAGCCTATTTTGGGGAAGAAATTATTGTTCAGTGGTATAGAGTATGTGGGCCCAAACACTGGGCCCAAACCAATAAAATGAAATTTAACACAGAGAAAAGTAAAATTCTGCACCTAGGCAAGATGAATCAAAAATACACTCCTTCATCCCCTCCTCTTTTCTGTCTGGCTGAGTTTATCCAATACACTTAACTGGCCCAGTAACATGGCTACAATATGCTAAGCTTGATTAGCTTCAGCCCTGTTAGTTATTTTAAGGCTTAATGAGTTATGCAAACCCAGGTTGCTTCCTTCTTTCATGGTTCAGTGCATTGCGCAAGACAGAAAATGGGATGATTCGGTAATTGAAAGAAACATGTTGCATTCTCTTCCATGCTCCTCTTGATCCTACAGGCTGCTTGGGACAATAGCTGGTTGGCAGATACCTTTACCATGGCTTTGCCTTGAATCATAGCTTTTTAAAGGAGGAGATGAGTCAGTTTTTATTTTCCTTCTTTTCTCTTAAAAAAAAAACAACAACCAAAGAAACCCACAAAATAACATCGGGAGGGTGAGTGGCCTCTTAAAATAATAGCCATCTTCTTTGGGCAGGCGGGCTCTTCAACCTGACCTTCTCCACCTTCCATTGCTCTCTTTCCATAATCTGCTACAGGGAGACCGGGGGTCCTCTGTTGCAGCATGATTAAAGCCAGCCTTTTTACAGCTGGTAATAAAATCCTCTCCACGAGGCCTTCATTACAACCTCATCAAATGGGGAGGGGGAGGGGGGAGAGAAAGGCTACCAAAGAGATTTAGAGAATGGGGAGGGGGGGGGAAACCTGATCTCAGCAAAACCCCAATGTAAATGAGCAGTTAAAATTTCCACACGTTGACATTATAGTCATAAAAGCACAATATATGAGAGCCATTGTTAAGAGTCAAAGAAGTCCCCTCACCCCACCGAAGGAAAATGAAGTTTAATACTATTAGAGATCATGATTATCATGGTTGCCCTTCCTTCCTTCCTTCCTTCCTTCCTTCCTTCCTTCCTTCCTTCCTTCCTTCCTTCCTTCCTTCCTTCCTTCCTTCCTTCCCTTCCCCTCCCCTCCCTTCCCTCCTTCCTCTCAACCATCCAACTCCTTCCTTCCTTCCTTCCCTTCCCATTCCTTCCTTCCTTCCTCTCAACCATCCAACTCCTTCCTTCCTTCCTTCCTTTCTTTCCTTCCTTCCTTCCCCTTAACCATCCAACTCCTTCCTTCCTTCCTTCCTTCCCTTCCCTTCCCTTCCCTTCCCTTCCCTTCCCTTCCCTTCCTTCCTTCCTTCCTTCCTTCCTTCCTTCCTTCCTTCCTTCCTCTCAACCATCCTACTCCTTCCTTCCTTCCTTTTTTCCCTCCCTCCACATTTTGTTTTAGCTTTTAGACCTCCAGTAGTTGGTGTTTATTAGCTTATTACTCATAGTTTAATGTTGTATTTGTCTATTGCAATGTTTCTCAGCCTTGGAAAGTTGAAGATCCGCGGACTTCAACTTTATTTATTTTATTTTATTTATTTATTTTATTTGTCAAGCATGTTTAGGATAGTAGTTGTTTAACAGTCTAAGGTTAAAGTTTTGGGGGTTTGGGGAAGAAACCACAGAGTCAGGTAGTACATTCCAGGCATTGATCACTCTATTGCTGAAACTTGCAGAATTTCGGCTGGGAATGCTGGCTGGCTGGCAGCTCACACATCTCCAAATGCTGGTGTAATATGATTACAGATATTTTACTATTTCTTCACCTGGAAACAAGGATGCTTTAATTGTTCTTATAAGCCACCTTGAGCCTGTATGAAGTTGGCAGTATGTGGATTTAATAAGTAATTTTAAAGTTGGGGGTCATCAGAATGTTGTGTCTGAAATGAATTAATCTATTTGAAAGTCTCAGAAGAGCTACCATTTGCATTTCACTTATCTACAGCTTCTGCAGTGAAGTTCACCACTGAAAATCTAGGGAGAGAAAACGTATATTTAGGGATATTATGTATTAAGGAAAATTATATCCCAACACATGTATATTAAAATTGAGCACAAAGGTATATTTTGTATATCTTTATCTCTTCTCTCTCTCTCTCTCTCTCTCTCTCTCTCTCTCTCTCTCTCTCTCTCTCTCTCTCTCTCTCTCTCTCTCTCTCTCTCTCTCTCTCTCTCTCTCTCTCTCTCTCTCTCTCACACACACACACACACACACACACACACTCCCATATTTAGGTATACCAGGTGATTCGACAGAAAAAACTTATGACCCCTCCCCGGGATCAGCTGATACAGGAGGAGAACTTGTAGCTTAGAGGTTAAAGCAACTGCTTGACAAGGCAAGCAGCCCAAGTTCAAATCCAAGAAGGGTATGGCTAGCTGATGAGAGCTAAATAGCTTGAAATAGATTTATACTAGTCTCCCTTTATTTCTTTATCAGTAAAAATGTTATATATAGGGGGGGAAATGGTTTGTCGTGTAAGCGACTGCCTGGGATATACAGTGTCATCAAAAGACAGAGACTAAAGTTTCAAAGGTGTACAATATTTAATTGGGGCAAGATACATGTTTAGCTAAATATTTAGATCAGTATAGAGTTGTATTCAGAATTCTCCTGCTCAAAGATGTCCAAGGAACAGAAGAGAAGGAACTGAAAGGACAATTGGCCACAATAACATAAGGCTGCAGTTAACTTGCTTATCTGGGCAAACTACTTCTCAGAGTCAGCATTAGCCCTCCTACCCACACCTGAACAATTGGTAGACCGAATATGGCTCTTGATCACTCTTTGGCTGTGAGTTCATTCAATAGAGGCAAATGGACTCAGGTTAATGCTGTGGAACCCATCCCTTGTCTTGGCATGCTGGGTGAATCAGACCATTCGTTTTAGCCAATGTGTGGATTATTTGAGGGATACCAGGTTCTGTACAAGGACAATTGTGTCTCTTAACCCAATCTAGGGATCACCATGTATGCTGTCAGTGTTGTTGGCTGTTGTTCATCCTGGATTCGAAGCCTAGAGACTGAGAAAGGTCAGTCTTTGGTACAGACAACCATCACACAGATGGACTCTCATTCAAGATTTGGCCAGTCTTAAGGAATGTAGACATTTGAAAGCCTGGGAATCTATATATATAAAAGCCAAATGCCACTTATGCAAGAGAGAGAGAGAGAGAGAGAGAGAGAGAGAGAGAGAGAGAGAGAGAGAGAGAGAGAGAGAGAGAGAGAGAGAGAGAGAGAGAGAGAGAGAGAGAGAGAGAGAGAGAGAGAGAGAGATTGGCTGATGGGTGAGCATCTTTGGCGAGGACCGAATCCAGCTGAATCTCTCTCTCTCTCTCTCTCTCTCTCTCTCTCTCTCTCTCTCTCTCTCTCTCTCTCTCTCTCTCTCCCCCCTCCCTCCCTCCCTAGCGGGAAACAGCAGGCGGCTACTTCTGGGTTTGCTCTCTGCCCCGAGAGAGAGAGAGAGAGAGAGAGAGAGAGAGAGAGAGAGAGAGAGAGAGAGAGAGAGAGAGAGAGAGAGAGAGAGAGAGAGAGAGAGTGATGCCAGGGGCGAGTGTGGCAGGGAATGGGCTCCAGGAGGGGTAGGGGACCCAGTCTCCCCCACTGTGAAGCACGCTAGCCTTCACTGTGATGTGCAAGGCACTGCAAGAGCAATGGGCAGGCCATGGAGAGGTTATTGGGTCTTCTCCCCCGCCCCATGCCAAAGGAAAGCCAGCCGGGCTTCTCCTTCCCTCCTACAGGGAAGCCGCAGCAGAGGGTCAAAAGAGCCGCATGCGGCTCCGAAGCCGCAGGTTGCAGACCCCTGGCCTATGTCAATAATTTATATGGAGTCAGTTTCTTGATCTGGTCTCTCTCTCTCATAAGGGGATCAAGTAGATCAAGTAAGTATTAAAAAAACAAAATCACACAAATGTATGCCTCCCTATTTTTATAAGTTTATAAAACCCTGTCTACGGAGGTGCGGTCCCGTGTCATGCCCATCATGGCCACACCCACTATCACCAGTGGTGGGTTCCTACCGGTGCGGTCTTGCCTGTTCGTCACAGCAGAGCCAAAGAAGCTGTTGGCGTTCGCGGTGCGGTGCTTCCCCCGCCCGCTTTCCCCGCCCGCCGGGATGCCACCATTTGCGTTCTTTTGCCCTCTGCGCAAACAGAACACTTTGCGCATGTGCAGAGGGCAAAAGAACGCAAATGGCGGCGTCCCGGCGGGCGGGGGAAAGCGGGCGGGGGAAGCCCCGCGCCGCGAACGCCAACAGCTTCTTTGGCTCTGCGGCGACGAACAGGCAAGACCGCACCGGTAGGAACCCACCACTGACTATCACCACGCCGAGTCCCCCCACCTGGCCCTCCGAGGTCAAACCCAATCCTGAAGCAGCCCTCAATGAAATCGAGTTTGACATCCCTGTTCTAATTGTTCCAAGTCAGTGAGGAACAAAGAGTCGAATGACCTACTCAAACTACCGGGACAGTGAAAAAGAAATGGGCCATAGGGTTACTCTTGCACTGTTTATTTCCAGTGAGAAATATCTTTTGAAGGCCATGTCTACTTTCAAGTATCCTGTTTCTCCTCTTCAGATCCTCAAACTTTTCTCCAGATTGTAGCTCTGACAGTGGATCATAGCACCTATGGACATAGAACAGAGTTCTCCCTTCTTTTCCAACTCTCAGTATTGAAGGCCTTTTTTCAAGTAGAGGAACATTCAAAATACCATCGCTAAAAAGGTACAAATGAAGGTGGTGAACAGGACGTGACTTTTTGACAGTGCTAATAAACAGCTTTCTTCAAACCCTGCATGTTGAAATTACTTTCTGTGGTTCTGGGGATAGCAGTGACCTTCTGCCCTTTGCTTCCCCAAATCGGGAAAAGACTATTAAATGTTTCTACTGGAATGGAACCAAAGTATTTCTGTCTTTTGTAGCAACTGCCACCCAGAGTGTGCTATCAATGCAGAACGATTCTGACCTGGCCTTGGTTGGTGAAAGGGGAAATTGTGACATGTCTCACAGAGGCAATAACAATGCTTTCTGTTGTTGCAGCTCCAAGGGTGGTTGGAAGTATTTTACAGACCATACATTTTTAGAAATTGGGGGGGGGGGAGGTGATAAAGTTATAGTCTTCCTCAAGCTATGCAATGGAAATTTCGGCAGATTCATATGCAAACAATAAACTAAATAAGCCAAAGCTTTAATTGTAGTCTCATTTAAAAAAGAGGGTCATGATGGCTGCATTCACACAGCATGTTTGATTTGGTTACTGAATTAACTTATTAGCAGGGACTGTGCACTGCAATAAAATATGGGTTGGATTTCTATAATGCCCTAGGTTAGCAGTTCTCAATCGCCTCATGCACCCCGGTGGGGGGGCATTTTTGCCCTCCCCAGGCTGAGGAGGCTTTCCTCGAGCCTCCAGGAGGGCGAAACAGCCTCCCCAGGCTCCAGAGGCCCTCTGGAGGCCAGAAACGGGCCCAGTTCTGGCCTTCCCAAACTTCTGGTAGGCCCGTTTTTTGCCCTCCCTGAGCCTCTGCGCACGCCCTGCACTTACAGTACCTGCATCCAAAACGGGCCACGTGGGGACTTCTGGAAGGGGTGGGGTGGGGTGGGCGGGGCCAGCCAGGAGTGGGATTTAGGGGTTCTCTGAACTGCAGAGATTCTTAGCTAGAGGTTCTCCCTGTCACAGGGTGATTTTCTGATTGTCAGCTGTACTCATATGTATTCATATGTCAGGCACTATGACCCAGAGGTTCTTAGCAAAGTGAAGCAGTCACATGGGGTGTGATCTGCGTAGATGTGAAATTCCTTTGTACCCCTCCCTTACTTCTGCTGTAGTCCTTCATTAAGAAGGACGCATATTTTAGCTGCCAAGATGTAATCATTGTATTAGGTTTTTATATTTCTTTTGTACCGAAATAAATATTTTATTATTAGACTTTATACTCGGGTTTATTTTATCATAAATTGGTTTCCGAAGGAAAAGATCCAATCACCTCTACAATTTATCTTTCTCAAGTTAACACTCCCGAACCCCTGCGAACCCCCAGCAGCCCACCCCTGTATATAGTGTCCACACAGTATGTCCATATAGTTTAATAAACATATTAAAGTATAATTCACTTACAAGTGAAAACATAACCATGCTGGTACTCCAAAGCAAAAGAAAAAATCAAAGCACAAAGCAGCAGGTTATCTCTGCCCCATTTCTTACTAGAAGTTAATGTCCGAGATACAATTCCATCTGTGTGATTTGAAGAATACCTAAAAGTTCTGGAGAGATTTATCCCTCTTGATTTTCTCTGTAAACTTACTATTTACCAAACATCCATGTTTTTAGATTTTTCCTTTCTCCCAAATTAAATGTGACTGTATTGAACTTCCTTAGCAATTTTCTAGGGCCATGTAATTTAACTTTGATAGCACTACGGTCAATGGTTCTCATTAATTCAATAGCACACCTTGCTTTTAGTCTTGGCCATCACTCAATGTTGATTCCATGATTAGCTTGGCTGTATGGCACACTTCTTCATGGTATACAGGAGTGTTTCTCAACCTTGACAATTTTAAGAAGAATGGACTTTAACCTAAAGCTGGCTGGGGAATTCTGGGAATTGAAGTCCACACATCTTAAGCCTGTCAAGGTTGAGAAACACAGTATCAGCTGCCACCTTATGATGCTTGTGCTTCACTGATATTGTTCTGACCTAGGCTTTCTGATAAATCATAAAAAACAAACGTAGTCCCAAAAAACCTCTTTTTATTTCAACAGCTGTGAATTATGTTCATTCCCATCTGTAATAAATCCCAAACAATGTTAATTAGTATAACAGAAGTCTGCCAAAGTCTTTCGGAAGAAGGCTGATAAGCACCAACTTTTATCTCTCTTGACACTCTGCCAAAGACCTAGTTGACAAGGAGCTTTGCAAGGCCAAACAGAACACGGAGTCAGAACTGAGCTGCTGACCAGAATTGAACCAAGTTGTTTCCTGCAATGAGCACATCCGTGTGCTTCCCTTTTATGTCCTATGGGAGGGGCCAATCATCTCCAAGCCTTACTCCCAAGTATCCCTTTTCTTCCGCAACTGTTCTTGCCTTCTGGCAGCTCTGCACATGCGCGCATTGGGAACAGGCTCCCCCTGTTCCTCCGCCTCACTCATGTCAACCTCTGGAGTCAGCATAGACCTCCCAGATGGTCCGGGCTGGATCTCTGCCTCTGACACTGAGTCTTCTTCAGACTCCAGGCCTGGCCCATGTTCCTCCCCATCCTCGCTGTCCGACTCTGCTGCCAGCTCCGCAGGCCACTGGTGGATCACAACAGCTATGTGGTGACAAGCTGCCATGAATGTTTGGAGGAGGGAATAAAGGAAGCGGGATACTTGGAGAAATGAAAGTAGATGCTGTATCTCCTTGAGACACTGCCTCAAGGTCACCCAACTGGAAGATTGAGGGAGAGCTGCATATCAAACTACGGGATACTTGCATACCAAATTACGCTTGGACTGACCCTTATGAAAACATCTTGCCTCATTCTGATTGGTCACACAAGGGTGGGAAATGAGACACAACTGAGGGAGGGGAGGTTGAACGTAGTGATTTTGGTGCACAATTCTCAGTTTTTACTTTGCACTTGACTTTGCACTTGACTTCGAATAAAACAATACTTCTCTCAACCAATGGAGCCAAGGATCATTCTATTTAGAGTTTCAAGTTGTGGCAAGTCTGCTGCATACAGAAACAGCATCCTTATGCTCATATTGATCACACATTTACCCAAATAAGGATGAAGATGATCATGTTAATGACAAATTGTACTAAAATACATCTATTTTTGGTTTATTTTTATTTGCTGCTGTTTTTAGGTTTAGATGCTGCTTGAGTCGAGTCCGACTCTTGATATCTCCTTGAAATTATTCTCTATCCTGTGGATACTTGAAACTTTGGAGTGAAAGATAATGGCAAGTTTCTATCCTTACATTACTTTGTGGTTCAATATTATTATCCACAATGGCCACATTACAATAAAATGCTTCAATAAGGCCATTAAATTTGGCAGCTTCATTTGTCAAGGAAGCTCGGCACTGTGGCTTTCGGTTTAATTACATGTTTGCGGCTTGCTTGAATTTAGATTACAGGTCAGTTTGTCCACAGATGATCCCTACGGCATGGGATGTCTCTTCCAAATCTTCCCATCTCAATGACTGAGCTTGAAAAATATTTCTCTGCCTGATCCTGAGAATGGAAGATGCTCCTCTGGAGCAGAAAAAAATATGTTGCTATGTTATAATTGCAATTTGTATTAAATACCTCATTTAGGTTGGCATTAATTCATTAAAATCATGTTTGGTCCATTATGCAATCATTACAGACAGATTTATTTCATTACACGCACTCCTCTTTATTCCATTTGCTGCTTTCTCTTACATTATTTTGCTGATGGTAATGGCTGCAGTGAGGTTGGTTTTACTTTGAAATTTGCTGCCGCTTGGGTGCTACAATCCCACCTCCCCCAAAGTTCTAGGAATGGTTTGGTATATCTGAAAAATAATTTTTGAAGAAGTGCTTTGGCATTTTTGTGCATCCATTGCCTTCCTGTTAATAATTAAGAACTCCTTTGCTTCTTGCAGTCTTCCATGGAAGCCTGAACAAAGACCTTGGAGTACTCATATCCAACGACCTAAGTGCTAGAGCCCACTGTAACAACATTGCCAAAAAGGCACTAAGAGTTGTTCATCTAATCTTGCGTAGCTTCTTCTCTGGCAACATTACATTACTAACCAGAGCATACAAAACATTTGTTAGACCAATTCTCGAATGCAGCTCACCTGTCTGGAACCCGCACTGCATATCAGACATAAATTCAATCGAGAGAGTCCAGAAATATTTCACAAGAAGAGTCCTTCACTCCTCCACTCACAACAAAATACCTTATTCCACCAGACTTGAAATACTGGGATTAGACAATTTACAACTACGTCGCCTCCGATCTGATCTAAATGTAGTTCATAAAATCATATACCAAAATGTCCTTCCTGTTAATGACTACTTCAGCTTCAACCGTAACAATACACGAGCATGTAATAGATTCAAACTAAATGTAAAGCACTCCAAACTCGACTGCAGAAAATACGACTTCAGCAACAGAGTGATCAATGCCTGGAATGCACTACCTGACTCTGTGGTTTCTTCCCCAAACCCCAAAAACTTTAACCTTAGACTGTCTACAGTCGACCTCTCCTCGTTTCTAAGAGGTCTGTAAGGGGCGTGCATAAGCGCACCAGCGTGCCTACCGTCCCTGTCCTACTGTCCAATTGTCCTCTTTTATCGTTACTTTTTACTTATGTTTATACAAATTACTACTATACATGTTTGACAAATAAATAAATAAATCAATAAAAATTTGACTGCTTTACTAACACTTTAGTATTCCTGGAAGACACTAAGCATGGAGTAGAGTTTCTCAACCTTAGCAACTTTAAGACGAGTGGACTTCAACTCCTAGAATTTCCCAGCCAGCCATGGGAGTTGAAGTCCACTCATCTTAAAGTTGCTAAGGTTGGGAAATACTGATGTGCAGGAAATGTTCCTTATTTTTGATGGCTGCTATTTTTCCCCAGAATGCTCCAGAACAATACAAAATCACTGCATTGGATAATCTTGAATAACCATGGAGACCAAATATCCTCATCCTAATTCTACTAAATCTAGAAAATAAGTCCTGCTCTGAACTACATCCATCTCCATCAAAACTTCTATAATGGTGGAAGAAGCATGAAAAGATCAGGATTTCGCTCAAAGCTTTTAAGCAGACTTACCCGATTTGCTAAAATATCTGAATTAATACATTTTGCAGTGCAATTTGCACTTTTAACAATTTCCTGATGCTCTACACAACTCCAAAGAGCAAACATACTTGGGAAAAGTGTCCTGAAATATGCATTAAAAGAGGGAAAATTGCTTGGGGGAAAATATGCATAAAATTGTGCACTTTCATAGAAATGCACCCATCAAGTGAAATCTGCTCAAATATGTGTCATTTTTTGCCTCTAAATGTCATGCATTTTTTAAAATGTAGAAAATTGACACATTAAGCAAACAGCCTTGATAGATTCACCCATCTCTACCTACCACATCCTCTAAATTTGCCCCCACCCACCACAAGTATCCCCCTTGTCCCATAAGGGCTGGCTGCCTGCTCCCCAGACAGCCCCAGACTCTCCTGCTTATTCAGATCTGGTACTTGAATTAATGCTGCAAGGCACAAATTTTGAGTCTTATCATTGCCATTTTAGATTGAGTGAATTGTAGAAAGTTAAAGTGTTTGGGATCAGGTTCTATGGAGATCTAATAGGAGTGATGCTAACGAAAATGAGTTTGGATGCAAATGCAGAGAAACTCCCCCGGGGGTCATTGCAGAGTGACACCAGAGTAAATGGGATAAGATAGAATTCTAGAGCAATTCTAACCTGGATTATTCTAGATTGACATTCAGTCTGGCAATGGTTTGGTTTAATCCTAATTAATTTGGAAGCCAAGCTGCCTTCAATAAGAGCTGATTCTGATGAAACCAGCTGAACATCTTTCTCATGCACTTAGTTTCACTTGGACTTCTGTAACTGAAAAAACCAAGCTCTAGTTGCCATTGCAGATAACTGGGAAGCTTCTACTAGAGTTGACTATGTTTGCATATCTTCTATCACTTTGCAGGAATTTGCTTGGGTAAGTCACATTGCTTGCTAATTTGATTCCAGGTGTTTTTATTTTTGAATGGTGAACCTCAACATCACTTCTTCATGGAAAATCAGAATCTTATGGGCAGAAAAAGGTTTATTAGTTTCCCTGCCCTATCATCTATGTTTCTTTTATGGCTATATGGACATGTTGGTGGGTTGGGTTTACAACACTATTTATTTCCTCCACTTATTTCTTTCACCTTGCAGAGAAAGAAAACCACAGAATCTTCATATGTAGCATTTATTTCCAGAATATTTTGGAATGAGAATCACGAATGATTTAGTATTTGATAGCCATCTAATCATTCTGTGGATGACTGTTGACTTGAACTTGTAGTTACATGGGCTATACCAGGAGTCAGCAACCTGCGGCTCTGGAGCCGCATGTGGCTCTTTCATCCCTCTGCTGTGGCTCCCTGTCGCCAGTCGGCACCACAATTTTGAGAGGAGCTTCCGGTTGGGGGGAGGAAGCAGGGCATGCCAGGAAGAGACTCTATGCAAGGGGTGGGTTTTTCGGTCAGATCCACAATTGATAGGGCTTTTGGTTAGGACTGGTAGAGGAAAAAGGACGCCGCGCTAGGAGGAGACTATGGTGGGGGAACCAGACTTCCGGTCGGCTCCAGAATTGAATGGGGGGATTCCGGTTAGGACCTTTGTGGCTCTTTGAGTGTTTAAGGTTGCCGACACCTGGGCTATACCACCATTGAAAGCCCATGTAGGACATTCTTTTCATGGAAAACTGTTTATATGTGAAATGTGTGTGTGTGTGTGTGTGTGTGTGTGTCTCCTTAGCTACTTTGTATCTCTCTCTTCTCTTCCCCCACCGTAATTTTTAATACAAGTAGTCCTCGCTTAGTGACCATTCAAAGTTATGATGGAGTTCTGGTGTTCCAACAGTGCGCATGACATTTCAGATGCTTGATAATCAGTTGGCAAAGTGTCATCATTGTCCGCCATTCAATTGTGTCTGATCTTCAGCCACTCCATAGATCAGCACTCACCATGCACCTTCTGTCTCATACCGTCTCCTTCAGAGCCTCCATGGTCATCCCTGTGTCATCTTTTATAGTGTCCAGCCATTGGGTACTAGGGAGCTTCGGTCTCCATGTCATGCTGATCACTCCCAGCGTTACTGACATTTTGAGTAAGTCAGCTCGCATGACATGGCCAAAGTATGATAACCTTTGTTTGGTGATCTTGGCTTCAAGCGATGTGGTGATCCACATAACATTTCAGGTGCTTGGTAACTGGCTGGTTGCAGCATTACAACATTTTTTAACTTGGAAATCAACCTTTTCACACATGTATTGATTTGCTTAAAGCAGAGGTCTTCAAACTTGGCAACTTTGAGACTTGTGGACTTCAACTCCCAGAATTCTGGCTGGAGAATTCTGGGAGTTGAAGTCCACAAGTCTCAAAGTTGCCAAGTTTGGGGATCCCTGGCTTAAAGACTGCGACATTTGCTTAAAAATGACTGCAAAAAAGGTTGTACATTCTGGAACTTGAAGTCCACTCAACTTAAAGTTGCTAAGGTTGGGAAATCAATTCAGTCACATGGTTGCCTTGATTTATGTCTTTTCAAAACTTATAACAGAAATTCCAGGCTCCATTATGGTCCTAAGCAGGGGAGGGTTCCAGTTACCTTTGCTACCGGTGCGCATTGCGACATTTTGTGTGTGACCGTCCCATTGAGCGATTTTACTTCCATGCATGCTCAGAAGTGTGACGATGTGAATATTGTCAGTTGTGAGTCTATGCAGGGTGATGCACCCCTATCCTAAATATTATGGTACTTCCCAATACAAGCAGAACACGTGATATGATGTTCTACGCATGTCTACATTCCTATCCACCATTAATGATGTGCCTTCCGAACTGGAAGGTCGTGTTACGTAGCAAAGATGTAGTTTATTAAGGATTTATTGTTTTATATTGTTTTGTACTGAAATAAATATTTTCTGTTAGACATTTAATCTCGGTTTTATTTCTAAGTATTTGAATTCCAAGTAAAAGATCCAAAATCGCCTCTACGGGGGAATTCTTCCCTTACCAAGAAGGACGTTTCAGGCCGAAACACAGCTGAGGAGGTGCTCAGCTGTGCTTCGGATGAAGAAATAAAGGTCGGCATTAACCCGAGGGCGGGCGGGAGGGCTTTTTCCCAAAGCAGAGGACGAGGAGAAGCCATCCAAACCCGAAAAAAATGCCAAAAATTCCGATAAAAATTATGTCACCAGCGGGCCGCTACCGGTGCGCAGTACTGTTGCGCACCGGTAGGAACCCAACCCTGGTCCTAAGTGAAGAACTACCTAAACTTTCCTCCTTCCCATCTCCTTCACTTTTTATTCTACTTCCGTTGTGCAAGGAATGCAAAGGGGGGAAAAGGAAGACAACAAATTAGCACAGAATTTAAACATGGGAGGAAACGATGGTTTATGTCAACATGCATCTTGGTTGTTTGTACACAGCATTCTGGAAAAATTAGCCTTTATGTACGATGTTGTCAAGTCCTTGTGGCTTTAGAGAAAAAACTCCTGAGGAACACAGGGGCTGTTTTTAAACCTCAGGATCTATTCTAGAACAAGGCTAGATGGCTATTCCAGCTAGTAGAAGTAAGAGTCCACACACTGCATAAAGAGGACCTTTAAGTTTTCTACAGGAGATAAGCAGGCTTTCTTTCACTATCATTATTTTTGTAAGCCATCTAGAGTCACTGAAAGTGAGTGGGCGGCCATATAAATTACCTAAATAAAGAAATAGGTAGCCAAGCTTAGTACTTAAAGAACAATCACATCAGACTGAAAAGAGAGAAATTTATGTCTGTCAACCTGGCCACAAAACCACAGAGCAGTTTCTTCTCCCAAGCATCTGCTCTGGAGAACACCTTTAATTGTGATTAAAAGGGACAGCAGGGCTTTGTCTAAACATTTACCTTGTCTCTTTTCCGCAGCCTCCTCTGCTAAAGGTCATCCAAGATGAGATAAACAGGCTGTCATCAAGCTGGACCAATTCTGTCTGAGTTTTGAAGGCAATGTAAGACAAGGGCTTAATGGAGCCAGACACCACCAGTGAATCGCTGGAGCAGATAAGCCCATCTATAATGCATTCCTTTCTTTGCACCTCTTCCCACCAGGAGCCTCCAAACTCCTCTTAATTTAAAAGCTCTGTAATTTATTCCCTTGCTCGCTGCCTCTTCAACCTGGGTGGGTTTCCTCCCCTGGGCCGTTCAAGCATGTCACTCTCCTCCACGTTCTGCTTCTCCTTTTGTCACTCCTCACTTTCCGTGCAGGTAAGCTCCTCCAACCTTCTCAATCCCCTTTCTGTCAAAGCATAGGCAGGCTCACCCAGTCTCCGTGCCCTGAGTCTTCCTTCTTTTCTTAATGCACAGAAACATGAAATGGGCTTTTGGGGAGGTGAAAAGGAAATTGGGGGGGGATATGACATAGTTCCACCCAAATTTTTCTTCAAAAAATGCTTCCTAGAAATAACGGGACTTACATTAGAGGAGGAGCAAAAGGCAGCACCTGGCCAGTCTTGGCTGATTTAGAAACAGCTAAGCAGGGTCATCCCAGAAGTGCTTTTTCAAAAGGCAACTGGGCTTTTTTTTTTCTTGAAGACATTTCACTTCCCTCCAACCAGAGATGGGTTCCTACCAGTTCTAACTGGTTCTTTAGAACCGTTAGTAAACCGGTGGTGACGTCACAGAGCCGGTTCTGTCGGTGCTGGTCCGTGGCCGCCGCCATCTTGTTTTTGGCTTCTGTGCATGCACAGAAGCTGAGTTTTCGGCATTGCACATGAGCGCGCACCCGTGAAGCGTGCCCATGCGGCGCAGCCATGCGGCACGCAATGCGCGCGCAGCCAAACAGCATGGGAGGAAGCGAACCGGTGGCGAGGTAAGTTAGAACCCACCCCTGCCTCCAACTCTAGGTCAGAGCTGAAGAAACTTCTTGAATGAGAAGTGAAACGTCTTTGAAGGAAAACCAAAGTGCAGTTGCCTTTTGAAAAAGCACTTTTGGGACAACCATGACCTGAATGACTGAGAATGTCCACAGACACTTAAGCAGGGTTAGATCTACTTATTGTGAGAGTCGGTTTGATGTAGTTCAGGTACCAGCCTGAGATTACTCCATCTTGCCCTGCTAAGGATCTTCCTTCTCTGTGAGAAAGAGTTAAATTGAGAAAACAACATGTGTGCAAGGGGAAAATGGCCTTGCTGTTCCAGCAACCCGTAGTTTCTGTAAGATAGCAGAGGAAAGCTACCAGGAGAGAGCAGGGGTGGTATTCACTTACCTTCCCCACCGGTTCGCAAATGTGAGCTCGCTTCGCTCACACGCGCCACCTCCATGCATGTGAACGGCCTTCCGCGCATGCTCAGAGCCTCGAAAAAGTGGATAAATGGGACGTCATTATGTCTGGGTGGGTGGGCGGGGCCACCCGCAGTCGCCACTACCGGTTCGCCCAAATCGGATAGAACCGGCTGAATACCACCTCTGCAAGAGAGGCCTATTTTGTTCTGAAGCTTGAAGTTTGGTGATGTAGGAATGATTGGTAACTTCTGCAGTCTTCTGACTATTGTAGAAGCTGTGTGTCAAAGCTGCAAAATCCTTTATAAGTGCTTGTATCCCACCGAGTGCTTTGTTTGCTTTGGGAAATTATTCTCTTGCATCTTTCTTCTGTGCAAACTATACATTCGCAATCTCTAACTTTTGATGTGTTGATTGGTTGCTAAGATGCTGGGCTAGAAATCAGGGGACTCTTGAGTTCTAGTTGTCCCTTAAGCATGAAAGCCAGATGGGTGACTTTTGAGACAGCTCTCTGTCTTAACCCAGCCTAGTCTCATGGTTGCAGATGTGTGTGTGGAAGGGGGAGAGGAGATGACCATATTGGGAATCTACAGGGTTATTCAAAAAGAATGAACCAATTTCATGACGCATTGCTTCAGTTCTCAAGCATCGTCATGTAATGAGTCAGTGACCATTTGAAAGAGGAGTTATCTAAGTTTTGAATGACTGCCCCAGGGGCGATGTAGTCGCGTCGTTCTTCTGCCAATGTTCAGTTGTTTGTTTACCCTCGGAATGGCGAGTCCCCAGGAAAAGGCGTTCTGTGTTGGGGGGGGGCAAGACCTTGCTCTTTGTGCTTGGCCTGCGAGACCCCCAGACCTAACTGTGTGTGATTTTTTTCTTGGGGGGATAAGTAAAAGATCAAGTTTAGGTTCCACCGCTACCCACTAACCTCGATGACCTTAAACATTGAATAACAACAGCGATTAACTCAGTGGATTGAACACAGTTCTAGGCTGCATTAACAGAGGGATAGAATCAAGATCACGTGAAGTGTTAATACCACTTTATAATGCCTTGGTAAGGCCACACTTGGAATATTGCATTCAGTTTTGGTCGCCACGATGTAAAAAGGATGTTGAGACTCTAGAAAGAGTGCAGAGAAGAGCAACAAAGATGATTAGGGGACTGGAGGCTAAAACATATGAAGAACGGTTGCAGGAACTGGGTATGTCTAGTTTAATGAAAAGAAGGATCAGGGGAGACATGATAGCAGTGTTCCAATATCTCAGGGGTTGCCACAAAGAAGAGGGAGTCAAACTATTCTCCAAAGCACCTGAGGGTAGAACAAGAAGCAATGGGTGGAAACTAAACAAGGAGAAAAGTAACTTAGAACTAAGGAGAAATTTCCTGACAGTTAGAACAATTAATCCGTGGAACAGCTTGCCTCCAGAAGTTGTGAATGCTCCAATACTGGAAGTTTTTAAGAAGATGTTGGATAACCATTTGTCTGAAGTAGTGTAGGGTTTCCTGCCTAGGCAGGGGGTTGGACTAGAAGACCTCCAAGGTCCCTTCCAACTCTGTTGTTATTGTAATGATTGTGATATGCTGATATGCGCCTGGGAGGAATTCTCTTATCGCATTGATGTTGCCCGTGCTGCAGGTGGTGGCCACATTGAACACTTGTAAGACAGGAAATAAAAGTTGATTGTGAATAGAATACTTGGGACTTGGCTGGAGTTTTGTATTACTTTTCCTTAATAAAATATTGCGTCATGGAATCGGTTCATTCTTTTTGAATAACCCTATATATTGGTCTGAGTTGATAAAAACTAAAGGCAGGATAAACATCTAATAAATAAATACAGGATTACTGCAATGAAAGATCACCAGGGAAGGATAGAAGAATGGATACTGGAAGAAACATCCCAGAAGATGAAAGAGGAGATCACATCTGCCTTGCTGCCAAGAAAACTTCATGAATGTGGCTAGGTAATTACCAGGAGTTGAGCTTGATTCATGAAGCTTGCTGACCTTGGCTGATCTTGAAAACTAAGTAGAATTGGACTGCTTAGTACATGGATGGGAGATTGAGGCTGAAGACCAGTGATTTTCAACCTCAACAATTTTAACATGTGTGGACTTCAACTCCCAGAATTCCACAGGCAGCATGCTGTAGACCAGAGGTCTCCAGCCTTGGCAACTTTATGAGGTGTGGACTTCAAATCCCAGAGTTCCTCAGCCAGCCATGCTGGCTGAGGAATTCTGGGAATTGAAGTCCACACCTCATAAAGTTGCCAAGGTTGAAGACCTCTGCTGTAGACTAAAGAAGGAAGTCAGAACAAGATCTTGGGGGGGGGGGGGAGGCAAAGGCATATTTTCTTTGAACCATTGCTGGGTGAACTTTATGGATTTCTCCCTCTAGTCACGAGAATTTGACTCATTTTGAAGATTTTTTAAATCTCTACTTCTGTGTAAAGGCAGACAAGTTAATCATTCTCTCTCTCTCTCTCTCTCTCTCTCTCTCTCTCTCTCTCTCTCTCTCTCTCTCTCTCTCTCTCTCTCTCTCTCTCACTCACTCACACACACACACACACACACACACACACACACAATTTTTGATGAAATATATCTACAGAAGAATCAGAAGAGTGTTTGCATCTACGTATTGATTTTTAAAGTGAAAATTAAGTACATCTGAATGAAAATGAACTAAAGGCAAATCTATATCATACTCCAACATTGCAGCATACACAGTCTCAGGAGATATTTACACGGGCTTGTGAAAAAGCATTTCTGCAACCTTCTCCAGCTGGCGCCCTTCAGGTGTGTCAGAACAATAACTCTGCCAGCATTGCTATTGGATAATAATCTCACTGTACTTCTTTTGAGGGTGAAATCATTGTAAAGAAGATATTTATTGTTGGGAAAAAGCTACTGAGAATCAATGAGCTCAAGAACAACCCTTGACATGGCTTGTTTGGAGATCTACCAAAGACCTAGCAGTCAGGTTGCCAATGAATGCCAGGGTCAAGAAGAAAGACATTCTAGGATAGTATTGGCAATCAGAAAGGTGACCACAACAGGGGTGGGTTCCTGCCAGTACGCTCTTACCTGTTGGTCGCCACAGAACCGAAGAAGCCGGTGGCGTTCGCTGCGCGGGGCTTCCCCTGCCCGCTTTCCCCCGCCCGCCTGGATGCCGGCATTTGCGTTCTTTTGCCCTCTGCGCAAGCAGAACGCTTTGCGCATGCGCAGAGGGCAAAAGAACGCAAATGGCGTCGTCTAGGCGGGTGGGGGAAAGCGGGCAGGGGAAGCCCGCGTCGCAAACGCCACCACCTTCTTCGGTTCTGCGGTGACCAACAGGTAAGAGCGTACCGGCAGGAACCCACCCCTGGACCACAACATATTCAAAGTTCAGCAGAAATGGAAAACTTTCATATCTAGTCCCCAGAACCTGTAGGGTGATAGGATTGTGAAAAAAGCTGGTGCTATTCCATATGCACAGGATTTGTATCAATCCTCCTAGACTACAGCAATGCCAACAATATTTGGGGACCAGCCGTTCTTCAGCAGTATACACTTGTTCTCCCCAAAAAAAAACCAAATGGTTAAACTAGAATTTCCAACTATGAGATCCAGTAGTTTGCCTGCCATACTGAAGAGAGAACGAGTACTGGACTGGTTCAAGATAAACAGATTTGCAGATTCGTGTTCCTTAAATCTTGAAATTAGTCTGTTGAGTTAAAAAAAACACCTGAAACAACGTGCAATGATTTTTCTGGCAAGGATTGTTTAGGTAGATAAGAATCCTGAGTTGCAGCTTAATTCCCCCCATTAAAAAACTTCCATGCATAACTAACAGCAAAAGGCCAAGAAGGAAGAGGTGGCTTTAATTAAAAATTAGACTGTAAACCCTCTTCTCTTACTGCAGACGACCCAGGCAATATCAAAAGCATTAACTGCTGGGGTGGGCTTTGCAGGTGACTGCTACTTAAATTGCCTTCAATGCCAAGGCAGAGAATTGCTTGCCTTTGATGTAGAATATGGAATGAGAGCAGATAAACACTTTTGAGCAAGCTGGGGTTGTTTTTTTTCCCTACATGACAATCCGTAACCATAAAAGGGCATCAGGAGAAGATGGAGACCCAAACCAGTCAATCAAGTGTTGGGATGCCTTGCAACGATGTCCTCAATGAGGCATGCTTTGCTTCAAATTGTAAAAGACTCTTTAATGGTTTGAAAGAATGGTGGCATTTCCATATTTTTGACAACTCCTTTTTAGGGCCCCAGATATGCTTAGTTGGAGTAGAGGCTGTCGTGTTCAGATATAGAAAGCAACTCTTTTTCTCTAAAGATGGAGTAATCTCTATTTGCCACGCATAAGGAAATTAGTAGAGAAAAAAGAGAATTAGATGGGCCAATATGCACATATAGGGTTTGGGTAGGGGTGTTTTGTTTGGGGTGGGGTGGGGGTGGGGTTGACAATGCTTTATTTCGATTCATTGCATTCACTCAACTTATCTAATCTGGTCCTTGGATGAACCCTTTCTAAGTTTTCACAACACATTAGTTGAGAGTTATCTAAAAATTCTGGGTTCAAAACCACAACTTACCCAGAGTTAGAATAAACCATGTTTAGCATCTAGTAACAATAACAGAGATGGAAGATCATCTAGTCAAAGGCCCCACTCTAACAGGAGACATACTATTTCTGACAAATGGCTGTCCAGTCTCTTCTTAAAAGCCTCCAGTGTTGGAGCGCCCACAAAAGGCATTTTGTTCCACAGGTTAATTGTTCTCACTATTAGGAATTTTCTCCTTATTTCTAGGTTGCTTCTCTCCTTGATCAGTTTCTATCCATTGTTTCTTGTCCTGCCCTCAGGTGATTTGGGAAGTAAGTTGAACCCCTCTTCCTTGTGGCAGCCCTTCAAGTATTGGAAGACTGTTATCATGTCACCTCCATCCTTCTTTTTACTATACTAGGCAGAGGTGGGTTCCTGCCGGTGCAGTTAATAGCTGTTGTTCGGCACAGAGCCGAAGACACTGCTGCCGTTCGTGGCATGGGGGCTTTCCCCGGGCGCTGCCGCCGCCCGCATGGACGCCGCCATTTGCGTTCTTTTGCCCTCCACGCATGCGCAAAGCGTTCTGCGCATGCGTGGGGAAAGCGCCCAGGGAAAGCTCCCACGCTGTGAACGGCAGCAGCGTCTTCGGCTCTGTGCTGAACAACAGCTATTAACCGCACTGGCAAAAACAGGCAGGAACCCACCTCTGATACTAGGTATACCCAGTTCCTGTAATTGCTCTTCATATGTTTTAGCTTCTAGGTGTTGATCCTGAAGATTACATATGTGTAGCCATAATTTCTTGTAGCCTTTGTACTCTTTTTCTCTAGGCCCCTAATCATTTTTGTTTCATCTGGTGGAAATGCAGCTATAACTGATGTGCCTAGGCATGTTGTATAATTACAGTATACTAGCCAGAAAATTAATCAGGAACTGTAGGAGATGCCCAGGCTAAGCCTGAGGCCAGGGTCAAATGCATCATCACTCTGAAATCCTTATACCTCCTAAAGGGATCTAAGTCCAAGCCCCCCTTGAACTTAGCACTAATTTACCTTGACAATTAGTAGATAAGATTCTTGTGTACAGGTAGCATGGAATAAACTTGCAGTGCTTTCGAACTCTATCCTGGCTCCTGGTTTCTTGTGCCTGACAGCAACTTCTTAGATGTAGAGAGAGGGATCTCTTGGGAATATAGGATTGGGACAGTTTGGGTTCCCCCCCCCCCTGTAAAACCATGTATTGCAATGTAAACCATTAGCCTGTTGGGCAAATTTAGTCAACTGCCATCAGTTCAATAAAGCACTATTAAATAACTCATAGGTCAATATAGGGCCAACAATTTTTCATACTGAAATTTGGTGCCATCTGGAAGAACCCAAGATTATTCTTTAATTAAACCCCATAAATGGCCCAAAATAGAGGCACTGCAGAAATCAACTAGTGTTATTATAGGCTACCAGTGTAACTTGAGTGCTGGATCAGTTGTGAAATCCAATTTTTTTTACTGCCGGTTCTTTGGGTGTGGCTTGGTGGAAGGATACTGCAAAATCCCCATTCCCACCCCACTCTGGGGCCAGCCAGAGGTGGCATTTGCCCATTCTCCGAACTACTCAAAATTTCCGCTACCGGTTCTCCAGAACCAGTCAGAACCTGCTGGATTTCACCCCTATGCTGGACGTTCTTTGAGACTAGGCAAAGATGAAACAAGCATGTAAGCAGGGAGATTAAAAAGCCAGGGATCTCTTCTAAAGGATCCCTCAGAGGAAGTAGAGACGAAGGAACTAATTCATCAAGGAAACAATGGGAAAATATCACCTGAACCAGAACAAGGAAATTTCCCGGAGCATATGGGAAACCTTTCCCCAAATCCATCAACAGCTTCCAGCTACTGGTAAATTTACAAGGCAAGAGTAACTGCCAGTTGTCAATCAACAAAGCCAAGCCAGCAAGGGCTTTGGGGAATAAAAGGGGTCCTGAAGCCCACCTACATTTTGAATCATCTCTGGATCCAGATTTGCTAATGCCTGTCAACCTAGTTGAAGAAGGACATGGGTAAATGTGGCATATCCATATGAGAAAGAGCAAATTTTTGTAATAAGTAAAGTTTTGCTATTATTTTGAATTCTCTGGGTCACCATGTATTCTAAAGAACTGGATGTGCCTCAGTGTTTGATGGAAAGTGATCTAAGTCTGGCTGTTGACTTGGCCTGTGAGTAGTGAGTGAGTGACCATAAGCCAAACACTTCTTTGTGTGTGTGTGTGTGTGTGTGTGTGTGTGTGTGTGTGTGTGTGTGTGTGTGTGTGTAACAGTTCTTTGTTTTAAGCTCAAGTTTCTTCTGCTCTTATAATTGAGGTACAACTATTGTAGCTACAACTATAGGTAGCCCTCCTTATTAACTTTTGCAATCTGCAGTTTCACTTATCTGCAGTTTGGATTTATAATATGCTTTGGGGTATTTTGGTTTATTTCACCTATGTTCTATTTATGCCTACCTTCTTTCTGTAGGGAAATTAAGAGCTAGTTGGCTATCACTGTAGGAGGAAAAAAAAGGAGATGCAGCTCAGTATAGACAAGGAGAGAGTATTTAGTTAGTTTAAATAAATTCAGATCTCCAAGGCCAGATTAATTTGTTCTAGGCTATTGAAGCAACTAGCAGAGGTGATCAAAAACTATATTAAGTGTAGTCTTTGAGAGCTTCTGAGAACTGCTCTGGTCCTGTTGAGAGCTATTGGAAAGGAAATGTTCCTATCTTAAAAAATAAAATAAAATAAAGGGTAAGAAAGAGGTTCTGGAAAATTGCAGACCTGTCATCTTGACATCTATATTGGATAAGGTCCTTGAGCACATTACAACACAGTATATTTGTGAGCACTTGGATAGAGATGCACAATAAACAAGAGGCAACATTGGTCACGCATGCACAAAAAAAGCCATCCAAGCTAACCTTATCTTCTTTCTTGACAGAATTACTAGCTTAATAAATTGGAGAAATGGCATGAGGGTACCTTGACCTCAGCAAGACATTCAACAAAGTTTCTCATGATATGCCCATTAATCAAAGAATAAAATATAGATAGATGATACAATGGTTAGACAGAGTCATAACTGGCTTAGGACCAGGTTATCTCTGGGACCGCATCCTACCTCATACTTCCCTTCGACTGGTTAGGTCCCACAGAGTGGGTCTCCTCCGGGTCCCGTCAGCCAAACAATGCCGGCTGGTGGGGCCTAGGGGGAGGGCCTTCTCTGTAGGGGCCCCTGTTCTCTGGAACCAACTACCCCCAGATATCCGAATTATCCCCACCCTGCTGGCCTTCCGAAAAGCCATTAAGACATGGCTCTTCCTGCAGGCGGGATGATTTTGAGACAACTTTACATCTGAGGTCTCCCCCATGTATGCATGATTTTGTATGTCCTTTTTAATTTTTTTTTAAATTGTTTTTTTAATAATTTTATTGTTTAGTTGTTCTTTAAAATGCTGTACGCCGCCCTGAGTCCCCAGGGAGTAGGGCGGCATAGAAGAACTCTAAAATAAAATAAATAATAAATAAATAAATAATATTGTGGGAGTAATTATTGCACGTACTTTAAATTAGCAGACTTTAGGCATCTTGATTCAAAACTTATTGCAGTAAAACACACATTTGGGGCTATCTGTGCAAACAGAACAACACAGTGAAAGTTTTAGTACTACGTACATATCAGAATAAACACTATACACATTTTGTTCCATTTTCTTTAAAAAAAACAACAACAACCCAATATTCATTTCAAGAATGCAAGCCATCCTGGGTTTACAGCCCTGTTGCTTTATAAAAAATTATTTTTGTGTTCCTTGAAAAGGAACCAGCACAATGAATTTTATAGCACTCTGAATGATCTCTTCCATTCCCAACAGGGCTCTAAGTATCTGTTGCTGCCTAGAGGATTCAGGATGATGAGCTAAATTCTCAACTTAATATGGCCTGTGTCTGGAGGACTAGATCTGAAGTAGAACTTTATTATTTATGTTATTATTATCCCCGTCATGTCTGCGTGTGACTGGAGTCATTAAAGCGATGGCATTATTAAGTGCCTTTAAGTGGGCCAGGCCAATAATACTTGAATTTAATTAGTTACAAGTTCTTCAACATTGGCAGCAAACTGGGATTTTTAAGATGTGGAATGCCACATTCCTGGCATGTCGAGGCGGGATAATTATTGGCAGCAGATGCAATATATCACAGGCTGACGCAGCCGTGATAAAAGCAAAGCCGGTATAAATTCTCTCAGCCTCGTGTCATTTGGATCAAATGACTTTGTTTTATTAGCGCCAGTTGATTCTGAGGGTACTTTTTAAAAAATGGTGCTTTTTTTTTTTTGTAAGACGAAGAAGATTAGGCAGCGTGTGGAAGAGCAGGCTGCTTAGCAAAAATTGCAGGCTCCTGGGCTGCCTCCTTTCCCTCGCAGCTGAAGGAAGTTGTCGATAAAGCTGCAAACTTGACACAGGTGTGGGAGGAGGCCAGTGGTGGGTTTCTCTTACCTTCCCAACCGGTTCGGAAGTGCGCGTGTCACATCAGAAGTGCGCGCTTCACACATGTGCGCGCGTAACATCCGGGTACTGATCCTCTGCGCATGTGCAGAAGCCTTTGTGCATGCGCAGAGGGTTCATTGCCAGCCGCTTTCAAGCAGCGGCGACTGGGGAACTGGTTCGGGGGCGTGGCAAGCTGGCTATCACTACCGGTTTGGCAAACAAGGCCAAATTTCCGCCACTGGCTCGCGTGAATCGGTCTGAACCGGTAGCAACCCACCACTGGAGGAGGCAGAAGGAGAATACAAGAGTTGACTTGTATTTTGGAAGCTCTGTAGCCACCAGTAAATAGAGGATGGCAGTTGAACAAAGGGAGACATTTTTCCTTCAGAAAGTGTGGACGGTCCCAAAGAGAGGGGAAAAGAAATATAACAGTCCAGCAAGACGAAGCACATTGTAAAAGCAGTGCAACAGCTCTATATGCTGTGCTGGTCATTGTGAGAAGAGGAAGAGGAAGAGGAAGAGGAGGAGGAGGAGGAGGAGGAAGAGGAAGAGGAAGAGGAAGAGGAAGAAGAAGAAGAAGAAAAGAAGCAGAAGCAGAAGCAGAAGCAGAAGCAGAAGAAGCAGAAGAAGCAGAAGCAGAAGCAGAAGCAGAAGAAGAAGAAGAAGAAGAAGAAGAAGAAGAAGAAGAAGAAGAAGAAGAAGAAGAAGAAGAAGAAGAAGAAGAAGAAGAAGAAGAAGAAGAAGAAGAAGAAGAAGCAGGAGAAGAAGAAGAAGAAGAAGGAGAAGAAGGAGAAGAAGGAGAAGAAGGAGATCACAAAGAGAAGGGACTTAAGGGAGAAGGGGCTTGAGCAAGAAACACTGATGCATAATAGCAACATTGCAGAGCATAGTATACTGGCAATTATAATCAAGTAATTAGCTACATTAGATAATTAATGAAAATGATTAGATAAAATAGAGCAGTGAGAGCCAGTTTGGTGTAGTGGTTAAAGCACTACCCTTCTGAAAAACTTTGCCAAGAAAATTGCAGAGATTTGTTTAGGCCAGGAGTATCAAACTCACTTCGTCACAGAGGCATCATGTGACGTATCAGGACTTCTCCCCCCTTTGCTAAACCGGGTGTGGGCGTGGCCAGTGCGTGACACATCTGTTATAGTAATAGTGATTAAAGAGTAATAGTATATTGTAATAACAATTATAATAAGACTATAGATATAGCAATAGAATACAAGAAGTCCTTGAGTTGCGACCATAATGGAACCTGTCCATCATGGTTGTAATTTGCGATGGTCGTAAAACATTAAAAATGGCAGTGAATGTCGGCCTTTGGCAAAAATGTCATAAAATACAGTCATATGACCACACAATAGTGCAAATGACCATAAATGTGTCCTGGTTGTCAAGCACCCAAAGTGTGGTCACATGAGCATGGAGGGATCATCATTGGAACTTCAGGTTGTAAGTGTTCCCCATGTAGACGTTGAAACATCCAATGGTCACTAAATAACCACTCAGAAACTAAAGACTGCCTGAATAGGAAGCACTCATATATCACTTTGATAGGTGAAACATCTCCTCTAGCCTTATAGGGAATCCAGGATTCAGTGATTTTGTGTCTTTTTTTTTGAGTCTGGGTCAATCTCGTTGGGTATAATTTTAAAAGATCTTGTTTTCCCTCTGCTTTTAGGACGATGACACTTTCTTTGTCTGCCCTTCTAGCAGCCTGCTGGAAAGAGTTGTCCAAATCAATAGAAGTTAACAGAATAATTGACTTGGAAAGGACCTTGGAGGTCTTTTCTATTGTAGAGATCTGCACCATTTCAGATCTGAAGCCAGAAGGGTGTAGGGGAAGGACACTTATGAACAAAGCATTGGAATGAAGCCATGTACCATTTTATTTTATTTTATTTTTCCCTGAGAATGACTCTTGGGGGTTTCTGAGGAAGCCTAAAGCCTTCTTGAAAATGAGTGAGGCTGGTTCCTTCACAGAATAACCGAGTTGGAAGGGACCTTGGAGGTCTTCTAGTCCAACCCCCTGCTCAGGCAGGAAACTCTATACCACTTCAGATAAATGGTTGTCCAACATCTTCTTGAAAACTTCCAGTTTTGGATGATTCACAGCTTCTGGAGGCAAGCCATTCCACAAGTTAATTGTTCTCACTATTAGGAAATTTATCCTTAATTCCAGGATGCTTCTCTCCTTGATTATTGCTTCTTGTCTTGCCTTCTGGTGCTTGGGAAAATAGTTTGGCTCCCTCTTCTTTGTGGCAACCTCTCAAATATTGGAACACTGGTATCATGTCACCCCTAGTCCAGTGGTGGGTTCCTACCGGTGCGGTCTTGCCTGTTCGTCGCCACAGAGCCGAAGAAGCTGTTGGCGTTCGCGGCGTGGGGCTTCCCTCGCCCGGTTTCCCCGCCCGCCGGGACCCCACCGTTTGCATTCTTTTGCCCTCTGCGCATGCGCAAAGCGTTCTGCTTGCGCAGAGGGAAAAAGAATACAAATGGCGGCATCCCGGCGGGCGGGGAAAGCAGGCGGGGGAAGCCCCGCGCCACGAACGCTAACAGCTTATTCGGCTCTGCGGCGACGAACAGGCAAGACCGCACTGGTAGGAACCCACCACTGCCCTAGTCCTTCTTTGCTCTAGACTGGCCACACGCAAATCCTGCAACCATTCTTCAAATATTTTTGCTTCCAGTACCCTAATCAGTTATTCCCTTGGGATGAATCCTTTTCCCCCTACTTCTCCTCATACCTTCCATGGATCTCCCTGATTATGTAAAATCCAGGCGTTTAGAAAGAACAGACAATTCAATGTGAGGAGGATGAAGCTTGGTAGTGGATTGATTTTCAAAAAGGTAGGAAGGGACTAGCTTTTTTGCAAAAGTTTCAGTCTGATTGGAGCGTTCATCTGCAAATCTATCTGGCAGACAGATACTGTATACTCTGGCATCATTGAGGGATGCTCCGAGAACCCATTTCTTCTGAATTTATCTGCAGATTAGATAATTGATTGATGTGTTGTCAAGGTATAGTGTTTCCTTTTTGGTACGGATATTACTAATCTTGTCTTTTGCAAAGCATTGAGCATGCACAAATTACTGCAGAATGTTACTACTAGCCCAATTCAAATTGTAATGGCCCACTTTTAGAGATTATGTGGCCATCTGAGCCACATCTGAGCATTGGGACCTGACTGACAATTCCTAAGCTACCTGGTGCTTTGGAAGACTGAAAAATAGAAAAGATTAGACAAAAGTAGATCATCCTTGAGGTTCCTTTCAGCTCTTTAGATCTGTGGCAAGTTCCTTCCTGTCATCTCGGTGCTATTGTAACTTCAAATCTTTAAAAGGAACAAGACTTTGTTTTAAATCCCTTGTATTAGATAGTGATGAACTGAGTTCTCTCCAACCTATTATCCTTTTCACAGCGATGAAAACTGGGTTATCCTTGACATTCTAAAGAAATATCTGTAAGATTTCAAAGAATTCCCATAACAGTAAAAACAGGCCTTTTAAGGACTGTGCAGTGTTTCAGAAGCAAATTGAAAGAGACATCCAAAATGTTCAAGAGTATGGACATAGTCCTAGTCTGCAGCTCATTAAAGCAGCCATATTTGTTTCAGTGGCGGGTTGCTGCCGGTTCGTACCGATTCGCCCGAACCCATGGCGGAAATTTGCACCCGCTCGGCGAACCGGGAGCGATACAAACTGGTAGGGAAGGTAAGTGGAACCCACTCCTGATTTGTTTCCAGAATGATGGTTGTGCATCATGATTACAGCCCCAGTGGGTTTATTTATTTATTTTATTTATTAGTTGCATTTGTATGCCGCCCACTCCACAGAGACTCTGGGCGGCTCACAACAGTAAAAATTCACATGCAACAACAAATATAAGAAGCATTAAAAACAATAGATATTAAAACATTAAAAAAAAACATTAAAAACCACAATTTAAAAACCCATACAATAAATCATTCGTGGGGCCAAGAGTGATCGGTGTTGTATTAAAATCATTGGCCAAAGGGCTGTTGACAAAGCCATGTTTTTACTGCTTTTCTGAAGGCTGGCAGGGTGGGAATTATGCGGATCTCCGGGGAAAGTGTATTCCAGAGAGCCGGTGCCACCACAGAGAAGGCCCTCGTTCGTGGGCCCGCCAGCCGACATTGTTTGGCTGACGGGACCACCAGCAGGCCAACTCTGTGGGCTCTAATCGGTCTTAGGGAGGTATGTTAGAGGAGGCGGTCTCGGAGGTAAACTGGTCCTAAGCCATGTAGGGCTTTAAAGGTAATCACCAACACCTTGAATTGCGCTCGGAGACCTATGGGCAGCCAGTGCAGTTCGCGAAGGATGGGTGTCACATGGGTGTATCTAGGGACACCCATCACCACACGCGCCGCTGCATTCTGCACTAGCTGCAGTCTCTGAACGTTCTTCAAGGGTAGCCCCATGTAGAGTGCGGGTTCTTCTTTGTTTCTACTTTTTCAAAGAAAGGAGATAAGAATTTCCTCTTTTGTTTACATCATGGAGAAAACCTTATAACTGGGACATTTTTAATGATATTCAGATCGTTGGCTTTTAGGTAGAGCTGGGTGAGCATACACTAATAAAATGTTACAGGCAGCCTTCAGGTTAGGAACATTCAATTTAAGGACAACCCCTGGGTATGAATGGACTGCCTGTTGTACTAAAAATGGCAGATGGCATTCTCCTTCCTTGAGCTCACATATCGCTGAAGCCGCACAATGCTTTCAGGAACCACTGAAGTTGTGCGTTTTTAAAATACAGCCCATTTTCAGTAGTTTCCAGCAGTTCTTAAAAGCATTGCGCAACTTCAGCGGTTTGTCAGTTTTAAGGACGATGCTGTCCACCATTTTTAGCAATAGGCAATCTGTTTGCAAGTAGGAGTTCGGACTTATGTACAAATTTGAGTTAAAGACAGAGTAAGGAATGACACTTGTTCTAAACTCAGAGATTGCTTGATGTCGAAGGACAGGCAGAGGCTGGGATTGGAGTCAAGGGAGTAATCAGCCTAGAATCTTTACATTCCCACAAGCGGTTTAAGTCCAATTCCCCCTTGAATTCTATTGACTCTTATCTAGCACAAATTTAGTGCTGACTATTAGTTAACTAGATTCTTGTGTATGGGCATGAGCAATAAATCAGCTTTACTGGAGCTTAACATGTGGTCCTGACTTTTTGCACTTGATACCTGCTTTATTAAATGTAATTGTCAAATGCTAATAACATTTTTATTATTATTATTCCATGCAGTGGAAATGTACAACACTTATCTAAATGGTATGCCAAGTAGGAGTTTTCCAGGTATTGGTCAAAAAGTCAAGATGGCATCTATGACAATAGGATTGAAGCTCCATCTATTTGTATGGATATTGCACAAGAGACATGGATAAAAAAACCTCCAGAATTCTTAATATACTGTCATGGCTAATCTCTTGACTTGTTGACCAACCTGTGCAGACACCCTCAATAGGTAGATCAAACTTTGTCCTATATCCATGATGGTAAACGTATGGCACGTGTGCCACAGCTGGCACATAGAGCCCTCTCTGTGGGTACGCGAGCCGTCACCCAGCTCAGTTCCACCGCGCATGTGCATGAACGCCTCCTGCCAGCCAGCTTATTTTTGGGATGTACAGGGGCGGTCGCATGCAGGAGATGCGCACGCATGTGTGGGGGTGCCGGTGGGTGCGGCGTTCCCCCCATGGCCCGCATTGGTCCCAGGAGGCTGCAGGGAGGCATGCTAGGCCCAAAACAGGGGGCGGGGAGTTGCGTGAACATGTGTGGGGGCAGGGGGAGTGTGGGGGGTCATATGCACATGCGCGGGGTCAGGCGCATTGCATAATGGGTGCTGGCACGCACATGCCTTTTCGGCACAAGACGAGAAAAAGGTTAGCCATCACTGTCCTATATGCTCATCATGCAATTTTGGCTATGGATGCATTTCTTCTCAGTATTTTAAAAAATCTGTCTTTACTAGCCTGTGGAAGATTAAAGTAGAGCAGTGCAAGATCTCCATTGATTTGGCTTCCTTGTGCTCAGCAGGCATTGTCCAACAATCACCACCCAACACCGATTGAAATGTGCTTTCTGAAAACACATGCATACAGACAAGTCTAATTAACTCTCAGGATGCCAAATTTTGCACTAATTTTGTCAGGCTGTTATGATCCTATGGGACCAAAACGGAGCATTCACATTGCTTGGCTTGGAATCTTCCTTCAAAGGGTTACACAATCCAAGCTAATGGATGGAAAACATAGGCAATGCAGAATGGTTATTTCTTCCACTTGAAAAGTCCTTCACCCATCTTTTCTCATAGAGGAGTCAGGCAAGCATGAAAAACTGAAGTTTTTGTGACTGCATCAGCTTCTAACCTCAGGCTGATGGATTGGAGGGAGATGACTGATAGCTTGGATTCAGAGTCTCCATTACAGCTTTTCATTGTAATATTCCTACTTGAACGCCGTTCGACTGCTCCTCCGCCCTTGATGATTTCTGCAGCATGCCTTTGACCAAAGGGCAAAACTTGAAGTTGCGGGGAAAAAGTTAAAGCTTTTGTATCGAAAGGTTGGGCTAAACACCAATGGAAGTCTACAATTCTTTCTCCACTAAGAGAGACAATCAGAAGTCCTGCAATCTCAAACAGAGCCATCCCCTGCAATTCACGAGATGATATCAAGAAGAACCGTGTTTCTGCATATGGAAGTTACCATGGCTACTCACCGCAACAGGCCTAGCTCTCCACAGTGTTACAATTCCCATTTGCAATTTAATGGCCATCAAACCATTGTGCAGCACCATTGTTCAGCTCAATTGCGCAATGTAGAGAAATCCATTTCCTTTTAAAACAAGCAGCTACATTCACCTATATTTTGTCCCTACTAGCTTTCATTCAATTTGATGAAAGGGTCACTTGGTTTTCAAAATTTTATTTCTCAAAGAAGTGATTGGCGGAGACAGGGATATTTGCATGCATTTATAGAGAAGGAGTGTAGGTGAAGGTTTTTCTTTCTATAACCACTTCTCTAGTTTGTAGATTCCTTAACAATCCATATTTCAGTTAAACCCCAAGAAAGGTGACTCCTCGCAGAAATTTCTCCCCTTGCAGTGATTCTAATGTCATCAGTTAGTGGCCGTTGCACTACAACAAGCAATTATACCATTTTTAATTCCCCAGGAGAAATTCAGAAAAGCCATGCCATCACTTTCACTTACCATGATCTACTAGTATATCGCAGTGTCCCCAACCTTTCTAGCTTTGTGGACCAGCAGTAGCAGCAGCGGGAGTTGGAGAGGGGAGGATTCCGTGCATGCAGCGGGCAAGTACACAAGCGTGTGCAGCTCTATTTGTGCAAGTGGTGGGCGCTTGTGGAAGTTTGCCTGGTTCCGAATGGGCCATGACCAGGGTTGGGTTCCTCCCAGTTCGGACCAGATCGTCCAAACCATTAGCGACCCGCTGATGACGCGACGATGGCATCACGGATCCGGTTCGGTCGGTGCCAGTCCGTGGGTGCCGCCATCTTTTTTGGTGAATTTTTGGTGAATTTTTCCGTGTTTGGATGGCTTCTCCTCTTCCACTGCTTGAAAAAGAGCCCTCCCGCCCGCCGTCGGGTTAATACTGACTTTTATTTCTTCGCCCGAAGCACAGCTGATCAGCTCCTCAGCTGTGTTTCGGGCTGAATCCTGCTACTGAGCATGCGTGGAAGTGAAATTGCACTGGAGGAACGTGAGCGCAGTGGCGGTAGCGAAGGTAAGTGGAACCCACCCCTGCCCAGGGGCTGGGGACCCCTGGTATATTGCATTTATTCTCCCTGTGACATCTAATGTGACATCTAAAGCTAATACAATCCTGGGTTGTATAAACAGAGGCATAGAATCAATATCCCGTGAAATATAAGTGCCGCTTTATAAAACCCTAGTAAAACCATACCTGGCATACCGCAACCAATTTTGGTCACCATACTACAAAAAAGATGTTGAGACTTTGGAAAAAGTTTAGAGAAGAGCAACTAAGATGATCAAAGGCCTGGAGACTAAAACATATGAAGAACGACTGCGGGTTTGGGGTTTGGCTGATCTAAAGAAAATAAGAATTAGGGGTGACATGATAGCGGTATTCCAGTATTTGAGGGGCTGCCACAAAGAAGAGGGGGTCAAATTATTCTCCAAAGCACCAGATGGCAGGACAAGAAACAATGGTTGGAAACTAATCAAAGAGAGAAGCAACCTGGAATTAAGGAGAAACTTCCTAACAGTGAGGACAATTAACCAGTGGGACAGCTCGCTTCCAGAAATCATGGGCACTCCCTCACTGGATGTTTTTAATAAGAGACTGGATAACTACTTGTCTCAAATGGTATAGGTTTTCCTGCTTGAGCAGGGGGCTGGACTAGAAGACCTCCAAGGTCCCTTCCAGCTCTAGATCTTATCTTTTTTTAAAGCTCATCTTCTATCATTCAACTTCTCACATCTGTTTCATAATAGATTGTTTCTATTTCTGTGTATCGACTGCGGGGATATTTTTGTATATAGACAACATGGACTATTTCTCTTTTTCTCATTGCATCTAATTTAGTGCCTCTGCTCAGGTCCGCTCGCATCTTTCTGGCAATGAGTTGCTACGTCTTTCTCATTACCATCAGCAACTATACAAACCAACCTTTCCCCTCCACAGTTTGTGCTGACTGCAACTTGATTTGGATCTCCCCAAATAAGCAGAGAAATTTCATGTGCTCATTAAAAAGACACCATTCTGAATATTGTGCGAGGTGATTTAACAACCAAGTTGGTAGGAACACATTTTATGATGTATCATTGCTTGTAAAAGTGTTTAGGAGCTGGTTTGTAGGGTTCCCCCCCACCCCAGCAAAGTGTACAAATTGGTGTGGAAATAGAGCCAGATAGAACATACAGATGGTAAAATAAGAAATCTGCCAAAAACAAAATAGAATAATTGTATGTCCCTAGCTGTCTCTTTCTCCTTCTTTTGAGCAACATTGCCTGTGGGGTGCCCATGATAACCTTCTCCATGTCTACAAATTGTGCAGATGGTTTTTCCATCACTGACAAATTTGCTTTGAATTCCTTAAATGCAATTACCATCAAACTCAGCCCAAGTCCAAAAAATTTAGGCGGCTGCTACTTGCACTGAATGTACAATAACGGAATAATCTAAGTCTGTGATAATTGATGTTGCTTTTTTCCGAGCTTACAAGAACAAATCAAGCTAGTGAGAGCTCTCTTGCACTGTCAGTGACATGGAACAGAGAAATTTAATCGCATCAGTGCAGGGGGTCAAACATTTTGGAAGCTATTTCCATATTTATTGACATACTCAATTTACACCCTGTTTTTTTTGTTATAAGAGGTACCGTATTTTTCAGAGTATAAGATGCACCTTTTTCCCCCCTAAAAGAGGCTGAAAATTTGGGTGCGTCTTATACTCCGAATGAAGCTTTTACTAAGCTTTTTTCCAGCCCTAATGAGGTGCTCATGAGTGAAGCGATCTTTATTTTATTTATTTATTTATTTTATTTATTTATTTGTCAAACATGTATAGTAGTAATTTGTATAAACATAAGTAAAAAGTAACGATAAAAGAGGACAATAGGATATTAGGACAGGGACGGTAGGCACAGTGGTGTGCTTATGCACGCCCCTTACAGACCTCTTAGAAACGGGGAGAGGTAGACTGCAGACAGTCTAAGGTTAAAGTTTTGGGGGTTTGGGGAAGAAACCACAGAGTCAGGTAGTGCATTTCAGGCATTGATCACTCTGTTGCTGAAGTCATATTTTCTGCAGTCGAGTTTGGAGCGGTTTACATTTAGTTTGAATCTATTACGTGCTCATGTATTGTTGCGGTTGAAGCTGAAGTAGTCATTAACAGGAAGGACATTTTGGTATATGATTTTATGTACTACATTTAGATCAGATTGGAGGCGACGTAGTTGTAAATTGTCTAATCCCAGTATTTCAAGTCTGGTGGAATAAGGTATTTTGTTGTGAACGGAGGAGTGAAGGACTCTTCTTGTGAAATATTTCTGGACTCTCTCGATTGAATTTATGTCTGATATGCAGTGCGGGTTTCAGACAGGTGAGCTGTATTCCAGAATTGGTCTAACGAATGTTTTGTATGCTCTGGTTAGTAATGTAATGTTGCCAGAGAAGAAGCTACGCAAGATTAGATTAACAACTCTTAGTGCCTTTTTGGCAATGTTGTTACAGTGGGCTCTAGCACTTCGGTCGTTGGATATGAGTACTCCAAGGTCTTTGACAGAGTGAGGGTCATCTACAAGTTCGTTTCCTCCAAGTTTGTATTTTGTATTCTGATTTTTTTTGCCAATGTGCTTTGCTAGCTAAGCGATCTTCCCTTTGCCTGCTTTTTTCACTGCTGCTCCCTCCGACAATCAGCTGGGCTTCTGTGCTTTAGAAGCCTTTTTTCAGCCCTAATGAGGTGCTAACCAGTGAAGCGATCTTCCCTGCTTTGCTAGCAAGCAATCTTCCGCCTTTTTTTCAGCCCTAATGAGGTGCTAATGAGTGAAGCGATCTTCCATGCTTTAAGTGAACTTCCCTTTGCCTGCTTTTCTCATTGTTTCTCTCTCTGAAGAGAGAGAGAAGTGAAGTGTTTTAGAAACTGTTTTTTATCCCCAACCAGGGGATAAAAAGCAAGTACGCTAGTGCTCAAAACCAGCAAACTAATGTGCTGAAGCTGACCAGACTAAGGACTAGCCAAGTGAATACCTGGTGGGCAGATTATTTTTTCCCTTTTTTCCTCCCCAAAAACTAAGGGGCGTCTTATACTCCGAAAAATGCGGTATATTTTAATTGCAGAATACATTTGTCTTTTGCAGCCTTTAAATATTCTATTCATCTTTCAAATATTTCTCTTCCTCTTTTAAATAAGCAGATATAAATAAATAGATAGATAGATAGATAGATAGATAGATAGATAGATAGATAGATAGATAGATAGATAGATAAACAAACAAACAAACAAACGAACAAACAACAATTCCAAAAATGCATTAAGAGCTGTTAACCTAATTTTGTGAAGCTTCTTCTCCTGTAACATTGTACTACAAACCAGGGCATGCAAAACCTTTGCCAGACCAATTCTCAAATATAGCTCATCTGCCTGGAATCCACACTGTATAATGGACATTAATACAATTGAGCGAGTCCAGAGGTATTTCACGAGAAGAGTCCTCCACTCCTCTGCTCTCAACAGAATACATTATTCCACCAGACTTGAAATTTTGGACCTGGACAGCCTAGAACAGTGATGGCAAACCTTTTTTTCCTCGGGTGCCGAAATAGTGCGCGCACGCGCTATTGCACATGCGTGCGTGCCCACACCCATAATTCAAAGCCCCCCACTTGCCTCACCCCCCTGTGCATGCGTGCATGACCCCCCCACTCACCCATTTCCCAACTTCCAGTGGGCCCAGTAGGCCCATTTTTTGCCCTCTCCAGGCTCCAGAGGCTTTCTTAGAGCTTGGGGAGGGCGAAAATGCTCCCCCTGCCACCCCAGAGCCTCCACGCGAGCCAAAAATCAGCTGGTGTGCACGTCCATGTGCGCTGGAGCTGAGCTAGGGCAACGGCTCGCGTGCCGGCAGATATGGCTCCGCGTGCCACCTGTGGCACCCGTGCCATAGGTTCGCCATCACTGGCCTAGAACTATGCCGCCTACGCTCTGACCTAAGCTTAGTACACAAAATTGTCTGCTACAACGTCCTACCTGTTAATGAGTACTTCAGCTTCAACCACAATAATACATGAGCAAACAATAGATACAAACTCAAAGTAAACCACTCCAAACACGATTGCAGAAAATACGACTTCAGCAACAGAGTGGTCAATGCCTGGAATACACTACCTGACTCTGTTGTTTCATCCTCAAATCCCCAAAACTTTAACCTAAAACTGTCTACCCCATTCCTAAGAGGTCTGTAAGAGGGTGTGCATAAGCGCACAAGCATGCCTACCGTCCCTGTCCTACTGTTCCCATTATTCGTACTCATTTCTTATGCATATACTTTACCTGTTTATACTTATATGTTTATATGTTATGTTCATACTTATAATTGTTTTCTCATACATGCTTGACAAAATAAATAAATAAATAAATAAATAAATAAATAAATAAATAAATAAATAAATAAATAAATAAATAAATAAGCAAGCAAGCTGCTGTGGCCTAGAGGTAGAGCTCTTGCCTCACAATCAGGTGGTTGTGAGTTCAATCCTGGGTAGAGGCAGATCTAGGGTCTCCTGCTTGCGCAGGGGGTTGGACTAGATGACCTGTAAGGTCCCTTCCAACTCTGTTAATCTGTAATTAATTAAAATTAAATAAATAAAGATTGGAAGTTTCTTTTTGTTTTAGTGCAGTTGAGTCTAAGGAATTGTTATTGCCGTATGTCCAGATTGAAATTCTACATGGAGCTGAATTGGGATGGGGAAGCAGAACAGAATCCTAGACTGGAAAGGCAACCCAGCAAGACCAACTCTCTAATTAGAGCAGGAATCCAAATTAAAGCAGCCCAGCCAGATGGCTGTCTAAGCCTTCAATGGATGGCATCCAATAAAGAAAAGCCCACCATCTTTTGAGTAACTGATTCTACTGTCAAACTCTTCTCAGCACTGTGATTTTTTTTTTATTATTATTTTTTATTTTTTGCTGGTACTGAACTGGATCTCTCCCTTCAGTCACTTAAGGGCATTCTTGTGAATTTTGCATTCTGAGATAATAGAGAACACATCTTAATCTTTTTTTGTCTGACACCTTTCTGAGTAGTTTAAAGTTACTATTGCAGGGTTCTGCAGCACTTCAGATCTGAAGGTAGAAGGGTGCAGGGCAGAGGTGGGTTCCTCCCGGTTTGGACCAGTTCGCCCAAACAGGTAGCAAACAGCTGGTGACATCACAATGATGTCACGGAACAGGTTCGGTCGTGGGTGCCCGCCGCCATTTTTTTTGAATGTTTTTATTTATTTTATTTATTTTTTTTCCCAGGTTTTTTTCTTCTGCGCATGCGCAGAAGCTGAGTTTCCAGCACTGCGTATGCGTTGCCATCTTGTTTTCGGCTTTTTTGTGGGGGGGAGGAAGCAAACTGGCAGTGTGGTAAGTTAGAACCCACCCTTGGTGCAGGGGAAGGACACTTATGAACAATGCATTGGAATGAAGCCATCTACCTTTTAATTTTTTCTCTCTTAAGAATGACTCTTAAGAAATGCCTAAAGCCTTCTTGGAAATGAGTAAAAACTGGTGCTTTGTAACAAACCAGTTTTGTTTTAATTGCATTTAAAGTGGAACAGGTGCCCTGAAAGCTGTCAATTAAAAAAATGTCTAGAGTCAGGGGCACTGTTACATCAAATAGAAGTTATGTCCAAAACATGAGCCACTGTTTTGCCTCAATAGTGTAAGAACTACTTCCCTTGGCTTATTTTCATACCCTGTCAGATGTTGCTGCTGACAAAAAGCACCGAAGAAGACAGCTAGGAGCTAATCGTAAACAAGAATTTGATTAAAGATGCTGATGAAAATGACGAAGTTGGAAAAAGAAGACAAGCTAATCTTGTTGATGGATAAGGGGGTAAAGAAACTGTGAGAGAAACAGGCCAAAACAACAATACATCTCCCCTAAAATGGGGAAGATTTCCCAGAAAGGGGAAGAACATTATCCTGGATTTCACCTCCTGAGGAAAAATGTTGGATCCCACTTTCTCATACTCCTTTTTAAACTAAAATTCTGTAGAGATGCTCAGTCATCCAGGTCATGGTTGTCCCAAAGGTGCTTTTTCAGGAGGCAACTGGACTTTCTTGTTTTTTTCTTTGAAGACGTAGAAGAAGCTTCTTGGATGAGAAGCAAAACATCTTCAAAGAAAAAACAAGAAAGTCCAATTACTTCTGAAAAAGCACCTTTGGGTCCTTTTTAAACTGCCTTTCAAAGGTTGGTCACAACATTACAAAAAAGATGTTGGAAAAAGTGCAGAGAAGAAAATGATTGAAGGCCTGGAGACTAAAACATATGAAGAATGGTTGCAGGATTTGGGTATGGCCAGTCTAGAGAAAAGAAGGACTAGGGAGGACATGATAGCAGTATGTCAGTAATTGAGAGGCTGTTACAAAGAAGAGGGATTCAACTTATTTTCCAAATAAGATCCTTGGATCTCGAGGGAGCGAAACTGACTCCCTCGGACCGGGTCCGCAACTTGGGGGTCCTCCTAGATCCACAGCTGAAATTGGACCATCATCTTATGCCTGTGGCTAGGGGGGCCTTTGCACAGGTTCGCCTGGTGCACCAGTTGCGGCCATACTTGGAGAAGGAGGCTCTACTCACGGTCACTCATGCCCTTGTCACCTCCCGCTTGGACTACTGCAACGCGCTCTACATGGGGCTACCGTTGAAGAGTATCCGGAGACTTCAGTTGATGCAAAATGCGGCTGCGCGTGCTGTGGTGGGTGTGCCTAGGTACACCCACGTGACACCTATACTCCGCCAGCTGCATTGGTTGCCCATCGGTCTCCAGGTCCAATTCAAGGTGTTGATCATCATCTTTAAAGCCCTTCATGGCTTAGGACCAGGTTATCTCCGGGACCGCATTCTGCCTCATACTTCCCTCCGACCGGTTAGGGCCCACAGAGTTGGCCTCCTCCGGGTCCCGTCAGCCAAGCAATGCCGGCTGGCGGGCCCTAGGGGGAGGGCCTTCTCTGTGGCGGGCCCGGCGCTTTGGAACCAACTGCCTCCAGAGACCCGAACTATCCCCACCCTGCTGGCCTTCCGAAAAGCCGTTAAGACATGGCTCTTCCTGCAGGCTGGGGGTGGAGCCTAATCCATCTGTGCTCTCCCCCGGGTATGTCTGATTGTTGGACGGTTTTTTTAATATGAATTTTTAATTTTTATATTTGTTTTTAATCTAACGTTTATTATTGGTGATTCTTGTATCTTTTTCTGTTGTACGCCGCCCTGAGTCCTTCGGGAGTTGGGCGGCATATAAGAAAACCGTAATAAATAAATAAATAATAAATAAAGCACATGCAGGCAGGACAAGAAACAATGGATGGAATTAAGGAGACACTTCCTAACAGTGAGAACAATTAACCTGTGGAATGGTTTGTCACCAGAAGTTGTGGATGCTTCATCACTGGAGGTTTTTAAGAAGAGACTGGACAGCCACTTGGCTGGAATGATATAGGATCCCCTGCTTGAGCAGGGTGTTGGGCTAGAAGATCTCCAAGGTCCCTTTCAGATCTATTCTGAATTTGAAATTTGACTCTGCAATGAATGATAAAACAGGCTTGAATACACCCGGAAGATCTTTAAAGACTTTCCTTCTTCTCCTAACTGCCCCTTCCCTTCTCTTGGAATTTGGATGCTGAACTTTGTACTCATTTACCAAACTTTCGATGTTCACTTGGGTGATAATTTGCTAAGCTTCAGGTCAGGGGTGGGTTACAACTTTCTCGCTGCCGGTTCGCTCCTTCCTGCGCTGCGTGGATGCAGTAACGAAAAATCTGAAAAAAAACAAAGCCGAAAAAAAGATGGTGGCCACATGCACAGTGCTGGAACTCGGCTTCTGCACATGCTCAGAAGGAAAACAATAATTCAAAAATTCAAAAAAAATTCAAAAAAAGATGGTGGCATCCACGGACCGGCACTGACTGAATCGGGTCGGTGATGTCATTGTGACATCACCAGCGGGTCGCTACCAGTTCAGGCAAACCGGTCTGAACAGGGAGGAAACCACCCCTGCTTCAGGTAGAACAAACAGTATCAGATCTCCTAAAACCAATCACTATGTTTTAATTAAGTCAACAGTAAAAAGTAAAACAATTTTGATTTTTAAGTCTCATTAACATTTTGACATACATATGCCAAACTGGAGGAGGTCAGTCACTGAGAGGAGTTTCTAAGATTTATTTTGTTTGTTTGTTTGTTTGTTTGTTTGTTTGTTTATAAATGAAGAAAATGTATATGGCTACCCAACTTACTTATGGTGACTCAGGGCTTACAGAAATAAAATTCCAAATTCCAAAATCCAATAATCTCTCAGCCCCCTGGCAACAACAGTCAAATAAATCACTTAATGGGCTCCATAATTTCCTAAGGTCCCCAGCGCTGCTGGCAAAACCATGTCTGTGGGGCCTGTTTCTGGCCTCGAGAGCCCGGGGGAAGCTGTTTTCGCCCTCCCGGCTTGAGGAAAGCCTCCGGAGCCTGGGGCGCAGAGGTGGGTTCCTGCTGGAGCTGTCCGATACGCAGCTCTGGTAGGGAGTGGCGGATTTCGCAACTGCTCCAGAGCCCTCTCTGCCGGTCAACCCGGCACGTCGTCATTTTTTTCCAGTGATTTTCAGGCAATTTTGCTTCTGCGCATGCGCGGAAGCAAAACCGCGCCGAAATCTCGCATGCGCACCCCCTCGCAAGATTTCAGCGGAATTTTGCTTCCGCGCATGCGCCAAAGCAAAATTGTGCGAGGGGGCGCACGTAGCGAGCGCGCCCCCCCCGAAGCGTGGAGATGCGCACGCATGGCTCCGGCAGCAAGGTAAGTGAGCAACCTGCCCCTGCTGGGGTGGGCAAAAAACAGGCCTCCCGGAAGTTCTGGAAATCCAGAAACGGGCAAAGAAAAAGCAACTGAAGAAGAAAAAACTAGGGAATCCTCCACTGGAATTATTTATTTCATTTCTATTGAACTACAATCAAATGACTCTTGCCAGCTAGAGACCAACCAAATTTCAGCTTTCTCCAGGCAGAAACTTTCTTGCAGGATCCAATCTGGGTCAGTAATGGGGACCAGATCAACCCAGATTGGATCCTGCAACATTATCGTGGGACACACATATATTTGCCTTCATTCGTGAAAAACTTACTTTTGTTCAAATGCTTTCCATCCTATTTGCAAAGCAATTTAAAATGTTTATTTTTTATTTAAAAAATTATTTATTTATAATTATTTAATAAAAAAATAAAATTTAAGGAATAAAGACAATGAATGAAGCAATAAATCAACCAGTAAACAATATCCCAATCAAGGAACTACCAACTCAGACAAAAAAGAAAGAAAGAAATCAAACAGCAAATAACAGCCTAATCAAGGAGCCACTAAGAACACCCCCCCCCAAATACAAACAGGGCAAGCCAATATATAAAATGAGAACAAACCCCACTCCCTTGTAGCATTGATGGTGTTACCTAACTAGGGAATGAAACATCTGCAGACAGAACCAAGGACATCCATAATGAATGAAATTCTTACTGGTTCACATCAGCCTCATGCAATAAGCATTGCTACTTTCCAAATGGGAAATACCTAATTTGTACCTGTCATGTTACTGGTAAATATAAAGACCCTGTCCACAGGAGACATAGAGCATCAGCATACATGTTTGAATGCACAAGACCAATGGGTCTTTTAAAGAGCTAAATATTCAAAGCAACTTCTCCTCCCACAGCCACTCCATAATAATAATAATAATAATAATAATAATAATAATAATAATAATAATAATAATAATAATAATAATAATAATAATAATAATAATAATAATAATAATAATAATGGAATGGAATGGAATGGAATGGAATGGAATGGAATGGAATGGAATGGAATGGAATGGAATAGAATAGAATAGAATAGAATAGAATAGAATAGAATAGAATAGAATAGAATAGAATAGAATACTTTATTGACCAAGTGTGATTGGACACACAAGGAATTTGTCTTAGGTGTATATGCTCTCAGTGTACATAAGGAGAATAAAATACATTCATCAATAATAAAAAAATACAACACTAATAAGCTATCAAATCATACTAGGAAACAAATAAAAACAAAACATACAAGCAACATGGTTATAGTAATAAGTGGGAAGAGATAGATACTAGTAAGGAAGAAAAGAATAATAGAATAGAATAGAATAGAATAGAATAGAATAGAATAGAATAGAATAGAATAGAATAGAATAGAATAGAATAGAAATTCTTTATTGGCCAAGTGTGATTGGATACACAAGGAATTTGTCTTTGGTGCATATGCTCTCAGTGTACATAAAAGAAAAGATACATTTGTCAAGAATCATGAGGTACAACACTTAATGATTGTCATAGGGTTCAAGTAAGCAATCAGGAAACAATCAATATGAATATGAATCGTAAGGATACAAGCAACAAGTTACAGACATACAGTCATAAGTGGGAGGAGATGGGTGATAGGAATGATGAGAAAAACTAATAGTAATAGTAATACAGTCTTAGTAAATTATTTGACAGTGTTGTGGGAATTACTTGTTAAGCAGAGTGATGGCATTCGGGGGAAAACTGTCCTTGTGTCTAGTCGAACATCCCACCTAAGCTTCTGGCCTTTCATCTACCTGGATTTAGAGATTTTCCATTAAAAGACGATCCCTGGGGTATTCATCTTTGAGCTCTCTTTATCACTGAAAAGTGGAAACCACTAACTCTTGTCTTTTCTTTGCAAAAGATGGAACATAAAAATAGGTTATCTGGTCTTGGAATATAAGTGAGCCCCAATGCATGTAAACTTAGGAAGGATTTTGCTAAGAAGCCCAAAGATTACCATGCTCACATGCAGTTTCCTCCAGTTTAGGACCCTTTCAGTATGTCAGATCCTAAATCCCAACCACTCAATGATCTTAATGACTGAATGTAATCAGAGTTTTATTCAGTCTGCACCCTAAGAGTCAGAGGATAGAATAGTATTAAGCTAACTAAATTAACTTGGATTAAAACAGCCAGTCAGGAAAAGAGACCCCCTGCCAACCTGGAACAAATATGAAAGCAGTTTAACCAATTTTGGATTATTTGGCAAATTATAACATTTGGTAAGCCAGTTCAATCAACATGATGTAAAGGCTTCTCGTTAATACAGCCTTTTAGCAAGCCTAACAGCACTCCAGCAGGGAAAAAACAGTAATCATAAATCAGTATGCTATTTACTCTTCTCTTTGAACTCATGGCCTTAGATTTTTATTAGAACTGAAGGGTGTCAAACAATGTTTCCTGTAAGATCAAAAAACGACGTGCAGCAGTTAGAAACTGCCGCGTGGTGTTCTCTTTTTATGTGCGCGGCCGCGCAGGCGCACTGCCTCTGCCATTAGAAAATGCTGCGCAGAAGTTAGAAACTTCCACGCGGCGTTCTCTCATTACGTGTGCGTCCGCGCATCCACGCAGCTTACAGGGAAGAGTGGTGTCAAACAGTTAAAGGACCCAATGTCTGAACAAAGAACCCAACATTAATGTTCAATGGGCAGGTTAGTTGCTGAAAAGTTGTCCATAGACCAAAGAATAATATAGCAGGCATAATGTCTATGGAGATTCTCAGTTACCCATGTCATGGTTGTCCCAAAGGTGCTTTTTCAAAAGGCAACTGGACTTTGTTTTTCCTGGTAGACATTTCACTTCTCATCCCAGAAGCTTCTTCGGTTCTGAAGAATCCAAGAAGCTTCTTCAGAACTTCTGGGATGAGAAGCAAAATGTCTTCAAGGAAAAATACAGTATTTTGAAAAAGCACCTTTGGGATAGCAGGCATAAGTTTCTCAACTCCAACAAGTCTTCCTTCTGGAAGCAGTCCTACTACCTGTTTCTTGTTCTTCCCAACCAGGTGCAACTGAAACTGAACAGTCCTGAAATTGTCAGAATCCAAAACTTCACCTCTCATAATATTTCCATTGTTGGTCACCCTTCCTTCACCTGGCTAAGTTGGGACTTTAAAATTTTGAGAATGCTGCTTGAATTCTTTGGGGTCTGGAAGAATTTGTCCCCACTTACTGGTATGAGCCCTCTGTATCAGAACAGGAGTAAGAGAGTCTTCATCTGTTCTTTCAAAGCTGGTAATAAGATTAAGTTCCCTTATCGTATTCATCAATTCGGCTGCTCAGAAATTATCCTGGGATGCTGGTGCTTATTTACATGAAAGCTGCTAAAAAAAAAAGAATATGCTTGGGCTTACAGCTTAGCTGGCTTAAAAGTCAACCTATTGAATGGGGACAAAAACCTCAAGTGGAATTCTTCGCTGCCACCTATTGATTGGCCAGATTTTTTTGACCCCAGATATTATAACTCTAAGCTAGTTGCCTGCAAGTCTCAAAATGGATGTCTCAAGAGCCACTGTAGGACATAAGCCACGAAGGAGTTGGATGAGGGTGAATAAAACTCCATATTTTGGGGAGCCAGTGTGGTATATCACTAGAGCTGTTGGGTTAGAAGTGAAGAGATCTGTGTTCCAGTTTCCCCTCCACCACAGAACCTCCCTGGGGGGCTTTGAACCAGTCACTTTCTCAATCCAACCTATCTCATAGAATAGCTGTTTGTAAGGGGAAATAGAGGGAATATTATGCTTCCTGCCTGTAAGTAAATAAATAGGGATAGATTTGTGAATTTTATCTGTTCTGGGGGCTTCATTGACCCCGGAAGGGGAGTGGGAATTTGCAAACCATGAATTTCATGCAACTTTCCAATGCCCCACCTCTCCTTTCATCATAGTATTGAAAATTGGCAGCAAAATAGTTGTTCTAATAGTTAGTAGAAGAACAGTTTGCTTTCCAGTGGCTTCCACCACCCAAAACTAGGAAGGAAGGAAGGAAGGAAGGAAGGAAGGAAGGAAGGAAGGAAGGAAGGAAGGAAGGAAGGAAGGAAGGAAGGAAGGAAGGGGAAAATGGCTGAATATCTTCTGCCAAGCATCACTATGTTACTTGTGCCTTTAGAAACTGATTTCTAGCTCCTAATTTTTCAAACATTGCCTGCCTTGAAGGAACAACTTCACTGTTTCACATATGCATTGAATTTTCATAACAGCCGTCAGTAGCCTTTCTACGTTTTAGAGAGCAAATGGGCTGCAAATGGAAACCATGTTGTTGTGAGTCACCCACTAAAAGAAGTCATCTAATACAAGATGGGATTGGGTGGACTATTGCAGATCATTTCTGGAATTTTTAAAAATCAGTCTATAGCTGGATTCACTGATCAGCCATTTGCCTGCTTACTGAATTAAACTTTCTTCTGGATTTGCGCAATAAATAGAACTAGAAATGAATCAATTGGGGTGGGTTTCCAAGCATGCTAAGCCCCAAAGACCCTCTCCTCCAATTAAACAAGGTTAAAACTAATTAGGCTTAGGGTGTTGGGTGAATGCACTTACTAAATTTGCAAGTAAATTGATTTAGATTGTAATTAACCTGGCTAATAATAGTATCCCATCCCAAAATGGGGGTGGGGATTATATTTTACTATGATTATTACTATAATTATAGGCCACAAAAAGTACATATATCTGAATAAAATTGACATGCTAATATAAAAATAGAGGTGCATATTAATAGTTGCTCTCATTTAAGCACAAGAATTCTACATCTTTTTATAACATGAACAAGGCTGCATGCCTGCCACTCAATAAACTGTCCTCATGGTAGGGGAGCCAATACAAGGACAGCTCTTCTTAGAATCCTTTACCATTCAAGTAAAGTTGAAGCAGCTTTCAAAGAATGGAGAAAACTGTCTTCTCCTAAAATAGGACTTCTTGTCTCATGGATTGATTTATCCCTTTATCTACAGTCTTGCAAATTATGGAGGCATCTGGAAGGAACTATCATACAGACCATGGTCACTGTGCAAAGGTCACACTACATGATGTTTGCCTCTTGTTCCATTTTCTCAGGGTTTATTGGCATTGTAACCCCAACAAATCAATTGAGAATAAGACATTCTGCTGTTTGTGAAAGTGGCCCATCAAGAATGGAATTTCCTGCTATTTCATTACTTGTTCCTGATTTATTGAAGAGATGCACAGTTTAGGCTAACATCCCATAATAAGCACTTAATTAGCTAAGCTCTTCACCTCTGGCTGTTTTTTTTAAACATGATAATCAGAGGTGGGTTCCTGCCGGAGCTGCCCAGTATGCAGCTCCGGTAGGGAGCGGCGGATTTTGCAAACGTTCCGGAGCCCTCTCTGCCGGTCCACCCGGCGCGTCGCCATATTTTTCAGTGATTTTCGGTGATTTTTGGGCGATTTTGCTTCTGCACGTGCGCGGAAGCAAAATCACGCCGAAATCTTGTGAGGGGACGCACGTACGTGTGAGATTTTGATGAGATTTGCAAAATCGCGCCAAAATCTCGCACACGCGCATGTCCCCTCGTGAGATTTTGGCGCAATTTTGCTTCCACGCATGCGCAGAAGCAAAATTTCATGAGGGGTGTGCGCACGTAGCAAGCGTGCACGCCCCCAAAGCATGGAGATGCACGCGCATGGCTCCGGCAGCGAGGTAAGTGAGCAACCCGCTCCTGATGATAATTATGTACTGTTTACCTCCAGACTTTTTCTCGGACATTCTTGACCATAGCTTAAGCAAAATGCTATGTTACTTTTCCTTGTTCCAGTAATGGGCCCATTGGTAAAATTCTTCAGCAATTGCAAATCCACAATTGATCAGTTAGCTAGACTAACACTTCCTGTAACTGAAGCATTTGTGGTCAGTCTGTTTGGCGGCTTCTGGTAAGTATCAAAGTAGGTATTAGCTCACTGCTAATCCTAACAGTGACTCTATCAAGCAAAAGCCTGGACAAAGTGATTTAAATGGACCAGCTGAAGTTAATTCATGGCTCACTTGCTAAAGTTCCCAAATAGTTTGCTAGCAGGTTAATAGCCCTGGTCCTCAAAGGGAAGGTTTCTTATAGAAGAATGCAATGATTGTGACAGGTACTGTATTTATTTTGGAAGGCAAGGAAAACAAGTCAGAAATGCTATTAAGAGAAACCTTATCCAAAAGCCAAAGTTTATATTAAAACCTGCCAGCTGTGGACGATGCATACTCTTGAAAGGCCCATTGCAATGCTTAACTTAGATCAGAAATAATTTCACATTGCAGATGAAGCTATGACATTGGTTCACTCCTCACAGTGGGATGATGGCAAGGTGTGAGGAAAAAGTGAGTGTATGCACAAGAGGGTTGGCCAAGAAATATATCAAGATGAAATTGCAGATAGGTCACATTTGACTGTGTCCTCTGCCTGTCAAGAGATGCATTACGTTATCAGCTTCTTATGATTCATCAGATATCAAAATTTAATTGGAGCTGATGCTAGGTGAGTCTTGCTACGAAGGATAATGTAACAGGGAGCCTATCTTTATAGTCATTCCCTTTCAAAAGTTAGAGCAAAGATGGGGAACACATTCTGACATGTAACTTTGAACTCCAGAATATGCCAAGAAATATGGTTATCCCACATCTGGAACAGGGGCGGGTTCCTAAATTTTTTACTACCACTCTGTGGGTGTGGCTTTTTTGTGGGTGTGGCTTGCCAGCCATGTGACCGAGTAGGCATGGGCCTCGGGAGCTTGGCAGCGGCCGGAGAAGCGGAGGGCATTGCCCACCCGCAACACAGCCCCCCGCAGAGGGAGCAGCAAGACTGCGGCAGCGGTTCTTCTAAGAGGCTCCGTCCGGCCTGAATGCTTCTCCCCATTCGATGATCCTAGGCTCCTGCTACCCATTCCCCCTCCCCTCAGCAGCTCGAGAAGCCTCAAACGTGCAAAAATGCCTGGAATCATCACCGAACGTTCATGGCTTCTCAGACTGCTGAAGGGAGGGGAATGGAGATAGCTCCTGCTGCCCGTTCTTTCAGCGTCTCATGCGCTCCCTCAGCCATCCTCCCCTGCTTGGATTCACTGTGGGGTAGGAAGGCAGCGCATGCGCAGTGCCGGAAGCTCGGCTTCTGGGCATGCGCAGAAGAAATTTTTTAACAATATTTTTAACTTTTTTTTAAAAAAAATGGCAGCATCCATGCATTGGCAACCGACCGCACTGGTACTGTGATGTCACCAGTGGGCCACTACCGGTGCTATAGAGTGGACCGCACCGGTAGGAACCCACCACTGATCTGGAGGGAATTCATGCACCATCTAATGTAGGAAAATTGGTTGTAAAAGAAATAATAGCAAACAGTTGGAATATCAACTGGACCCCATATGTGTTGTGTAGAATGAGGTCCCATGATCCCCTGGCCAGATGCAGAACAATAACCTGTGAAGGAGGTAGAGAGAGGTGTTTTAAGAAAGACTACCTGTATATTTTGTTATTTAATCTGTTTCAGTATTATAGTCTAGCCTGTATTTATTTTTGGATCTCCCAGGAAAGGTTTCCAAAGATGGACAAAGATGACCATCAGTTAGAGATAAAGCTGTAGAAATTCACCATTCCTGGTTTGTATTTTGTTAATAACAGGCAGTGAACATGACCAAATGAAGGAATTTTATTTCTTCAGGTCAAGATGTTTCACCAGAGGTTGTGCTTTCATTCCTAAAGCAACATGTGATTCAAAGTCTGAGGCCATTAGTTAGGGCACGTAAATATACAAAAGGCCAGAGGTTTCTCATAAAATCTATCCAAATTGATAATATAAATGAATAGAATAGAATAACAGAGTTGGAAGGGACCTTGGAGGTCTTCTAGTCCAACCCCCTGCTTAGGCAGGAAACCCTACACTACTTCAGACAAATGGTTATCCAACATCTTCTAAAAAACTTCCAGTGTTGGAGTATTCACAACTTCTGGAGGCAAGTTGTTCCACTGATTACTTGTTCTAACTGTCAGGAAATTTCTCCTTAGTTCTAAGTTGCTTCTCTCCTTGATTAGTTTCCACCCATTGCTTCTTGTTCTTCCCTCAGGTGCTTTGGAGAATAGTTTGACTCCCTCTTCTTTGGGGCAGCCCCTTAGATATTGGAACACTAGTATCATGTCTCCCCTAGTCCTTCTTTTCATTAAACTAGACATACCCAGTTCCTGCAACCGTTCTTCATATGTTTTAGCCTCCAGTCCCCTACTGGATCTACAATGGTCCAAAAACAGCCTACCAAAGAACTGTGAATGAGGTTGGGTTCATTCAATTTCAATTAGACATTTCATTTCAACCAAAGCATTTCAGTTACTCAACCATATCTAGGTGGGGAAAAAAATATCCTCACATACCTATCCCCAACTCAAAGGGCATAATGTTATTTTGGCACTTGAAGCAGAATGTCTGATTTTCATAAGTGAAACAGTACTAGTAAAAAAAGAATTAGTGCAAAGGAGATTAAATAACACTTCTCTTTGCCAGCAGCCCAAAAAGTAGCATGAAATTGGTTGCTTACCCTTCTTAGAGGAAACACCAGCTAGGTTCAGATCTCATCTATGTCCTTCCAGTTAATGGAAAGTACTGTTAGATCCCACTCCAGATATATGAGATTCGAACTTCTGGAATTGCTAACAGCCCCAAATCAAAGAACACTGTTCCAATGTATCATACTTCCTTTTGTAGGATCAACTTCCTAGATGCATTTATGCATTAAGATGCAAGAGATTGTTCTTATTCCACTCCTGTTAAGAGAGAGAGAGAGAGATAGAGAGAGAGAGAGATGAGAAAAAGCAATTCCCAGTTTTAGCTGTTAGCTTTAGTCTAATTCTTGTGAGGTAATTTTAATTGACACAAGCAAATTTTAATCTATGCTGCTGAGACTTTAGTCTTCATTTCTTTAGTTCCTGAAGATAAATTGAGGTTTGGATTGCTGCTGTAATATGTAATTTGGGTCGGAAAAAGAAAGAATCCAATTAAAATGGCACTTCTCTCTTCACAATGAGTAGTAGCTATTGTTAAATAGAGTATAAATTACATTTCCCTTAATATCAAAGGGCACCTGTATCAATATTTTAATAATGTGCAAGTCTGTTTTCATTTAAGAACCCTATTGATCAAGTCTCATTAAACAAGAAAATATGTAACCATTTCAAGTTGTTGGAAAGTAAGAAGGTGACTTAAGGCTGTGAAGAATTAAAAAATCAGAGAAGGGAAGATTTCCCAGGCTCACTATGGGCTGAGAGTCAGAAAATTACACAGAAATGGAAAATAGAGAATCACAATTGCTACCTCCAACACTCAGAAGGAGATTTTCTGCCCTCTTTGCCACCGATCTTATCTAGCCCCCAAAGCAACATCAACCAAATCTCTAGTAGCAGCAGTAAGTGATTAAAATGAAGAAGAAGTCAGGATTTATAATGCTTGCCTTCTTATTATCAGTGCATCAAGCTTTGATGATGATGCTAACCAAAATGTTTCTTAACTCCGAGAAAAGCATCTTGTCTGGGAAGCTTTGCAAGAGGATACGAGTCCTGTTAATTAAGGAAGCTCTGGAGATCCAGCTTCATATTTACATATTGTATCAAAATATGCATCAGGACTTGAAAGTTTGAAAAGCCAAGGGAAGCAACAAACCACCACACAGATGATTGTGCTATCAGGAACAAGGTATTCACACAAGCATACACAATCCTCTTGATCGTCTTACCACAAAATAAGGGCAAGAATATTCCACGCCACCTATGAGAATTGTTCCAAAGTCCCCTTCTTCTTTGAAGAAGTTTCTAAAGAAAGTTCAGATAAATTGAAGGAAAATACAGAACCCTTTCCCACTCCCAGCAAACACCCATACACAAGACAATATGCAACCATTTCAAGTTGTTGGAAAGTAAGAAGGTGACCTAAAGTTATGAAGAATTTAAAAAAATAAGAGATGGGAGCTTTCTCAGGCTCACTATAGACTGAGAGTCAGAAAATACACAGAGAAATGGGAAAAGTTGGTTGCAATTGCACAGAGAGCAAGCACGCTATTGCTTGTTCCCATCACTACTTGGGCTTCTTCTGATGGTAGTGAGAACAGTAGGCTGATGACTATAATTTGAAGATTTTGTCGAAAGCCAGCTGCTAGCCTTGGGGGGTTGCCAAGTTGCAGATAAAACACAAAGTCATGCTCCCAACCAGTTCTCATCTGTGTGTTCAGAGGAAACATATTGTTTCCAGCCACAACCCAAGACTCCTGCTCCCTCGCTTGCTGTGAAGCAGCTGCTTCTGCTTTGCTCACCTGTCGGTTTCAAGGTTAACAGGAGTCTGAATGGCAGATTGCAGCTTTCTTCTCTTTTGGTAAACTTTTACATGTCCTGAACTACAATTCCCAGGCTTGGGAATATGGAGAATAACTACACTGGTTATTGCATTTGGGGAGCTGTAATTCAACACATCCAGAGCAGTGGTGGGTTCCTACCAGAGCTGTCCGGTGCGTAGCTCCGGTAGGGAGCGGCCAATTGTGCAATTTGCGTGCGACCGCACAGGAGCCGTCTTCGCCGGTCTGTCACGCGCGTCACCATCTTTTTGTGAGAATTTTTGGGCGATTTTGCTTCTGCTCATGAGCGGAAGCAAAATCTTGCTGAAATCTCGTGAGGGGATGTGCATGTGCATGAGATTTCGGTGAGATTTTGCTTCCACGCAAAATCATACCAAAATCTCATGCTCACGCACGTCCCCTTGCGAGATTTCGGCGAAATTTTGCTTCCGCGCATGTGCAGAAACAAAATCACGCCAAAATCCCCTCACGATATTTCAGCAAGATTTTGCTTCCGCGCATGCCTGCAAAATCGCATGAGGGAGTGCACATGCATAGTGAGTGTGTGCACGCCTGAATTGTGGAGATGCGCGCGCAGCGCACTGGCATCAATAAGCGAGCAACCTGCCCCTGATCCAGAGTATGCCAGGTTGAGAAAGCAAAAATGTCTAGCAAAAGTGTTAAGAGTGCATTCAGAAGATCAAGTCATCACCATACTTCCTATTTTTCTTCAAAACAATAATCTTAAGTACCTAGGTAGGACTGGTTTTACATCATCTTATGAGCTTCATTGACTGAGAGGGAACCTGGATCTTCCCAATTCTAGACAAGCACCTCCATCATTTCCTCCTATTATCTTGTTGTCTGAGGAAGACAGACTGGTCCAAAATGACCTAGGAAATTTCCATGTTCGTAGTCCATCACCTTCACCATTATACTACACTGGTTCTGAAGCTGCACTTATATCTAAATGAAGATTTCTGCCATTTAACTCTTGTTAAAATGTCAGTAATTAGAAATAGCTCTTAAAAAAAAGAAATACGGTATTTTTCGGAGTATAAGATACACCTTTTTACCCCCCAAAAGAGGGTGAAAACTTGGGTGCGTCTTATACACCGAATGCAGCCCCACCCACCCAGCCACCCCCACCCTTTGGCTTCTGTCTTCCAGCAATTTACCTGCTTGCAGGAAAGAGGGAAGAGCCTGTAAAGCCAAGCAAGTCAGTAGCAGTTTCCCGATCTACAGCTGATTGGGTCTGCCATGTGGGAAAATGAAAGTGAAACTAACTACAAAGAGGCAACTAGCTGGGAGAGACATGCAGATTTTTATTTTTTGCTGAACTGGAAAGAAGGGGGTAAGTGAATAACTATAAATGTCTGTAGAATTTCATATTATTAGACTTATTTTTTAAAGACTGCTTTATTATTGTTCTAGAGCAGTGTTTCCCAACCTTGGCAACTTGAAGATGTTTGGACTTCAACTCCCAGAATTCCCCAGCCAGCGAATGCTGGCTGGGGAATTCTGGGAGTTGAAGTCCAGACATCTTCAAGTTGCCAAGGTTGGGAAACACTGTTCTAGAGCCAAGGGTCTCCAACCTTGGCAACTTTAAGACTTGTGGACTTCAAATCCCAGAATTCCACAGCCAGCTTTGTTAGCTTTGCAAAATAAAGAAGCTTTTTAAAATAAATGCTTGCTCTGAAGAGGCCCAGTGCTATTGTATCTTCTTTTAAATAATAGAGAATAATGTATACTTCCAGAAATTTTAATTAATTTTAACAGCTCTGTAGAAGTATAGTATGAAATGTAACAATATCCTGTTTAGTATTAGAGTTTAGTTACCTTGGAGTAGATCTATTTAAATAATTAGGAAGAATTAGTGTGACTACATTTAAGAAAACATTCTGGCATAATGTACATTTCTCCAATTCTTTGCCATTTCTATGGGTCAGGCACACATGCATAGAAATACACAGCAAACAGTGTATATCACCTGTGCTGTTTGCTGTTTGGCAAATTGCTTGGAGGCAGAGGCCTTTTTTCCTTGTTTTCCTCCCCCAAAACTAAGGTGCGTCTTATACTTCAGTGCGTCTTATACTCCGAAAAATACGGTACCTCTTAAGCACCTTCAGGCTCCTCATCTTGAACCTGAATTATCTGTGGGTTTTTTTTTTTTTAGGAAAAACAAGCGCTGAATTTTATTCTGCCAGCCAAAACTCAATAGAGTCATTGCTAAACTGAGTGAGAACAGGTAGAAACAATATCCTACAACACAGTTGTTGGGACTAGTAACTTCTCCAGCCTCCAACACGAGGCTCAAAGGCAGGAGGAATTTCTATATTTGTTTAATATTACAATGATCCTGAGGCTTGAGTCTTTTTTGCTCTGCATGACATTGCATTTTTTGCTGAGTTTATTTAACTATGTCTTTGGTGAAGGAGAGAGGAGAGGAGGGGAGAGAGGAGGAGGGGAGGGGAGGGGAGGGGGGAGGAGGGGAGGGGAAGAGAGGAGAAGAGAGGAGAAGAGAAGAAGAATATTATACTATAAAGATGCTATTCTACAACAATAGCACACTCAAACAAACCCAGACTCCATCATGGATTAAGTAGAATGATTAGCATTATATTATATTTCTGTATCATCCTTTCTCTTGGAATACAATATAGCATACAGTATGTATGCAGGGTAGGCATCCCCTCAATTTATCCCCACAGCAACAACCTTGAGATATAGATTGATCTGAGAGAGGATGGCCGGTGGCACAAAATGATCCACTGTTTTTCATCATTGAGTGAAGTCTTCAACTTAGATCTCCTAAATTTGATCCTGCCACTTTAACCATTATATTAGTCTGGCTCTTACTCTATAATTTCTGTCTTTTTTTCAGCCTAAAAGAGTATGCAATGCCTCCCTTTTCCACATATGCCCTTGGCAAACCTGAAGTACAGAGGTGAAGCAGTCCTACCTGCACATCCAGTATTATTCAATATTACTGTTCCAAAACTTGGAGAAGTCATCTCAGCCGGATTCCTCCAGACATTCCTGTTTGGGCGTTTTGCCTAGAGCAGGAGTTGGCAAAACCAAATCTAATTTTTAAACTCTTTCACATGTGTGAATAGAGCAGACAACCCTACCCATTGACTGTCCTTTTAAGGAATCAGCATGTCACGGTGTGAATATTGTCAGTTGTATGTCTATGCAGGGTGATGCACCCCTATTCTAATATTATGGTATATTCCAATACAGGCAGAACACGTGATATGATCTTGTACGCATGTCCACATTCCTGATCCACCGTTAATCACTTTTGACTTGGCTCATGACCTGAACAGTCGCTTTTTTTAGCAAAGATGTAATTATTCAGGATTTATTGTTTTTGTACCGAAATAAATATTTCTATTAGACTTTTTAATCTCGGCTTTATTTCTAACTGTCTGAATTCCAAGCAAAGATCAAAATCGCCTCTATGAGATTTATTTTCATCTCCAACACAGCATGACTACATTACAAAATCTGGAATTCTATCCAAATGTGTGTTGAAATTGTGGATTTTTACCTGTACCCTTTTAATGCTGTTTGCTGCCCAGAGTCACTGTGAGTGAGTTGGGCAGCTGTGGAAAATAAGTTTAATTAAGTATTAAATCTTGAGAATTTGGAGCTGGGTCTTCCCCACTCCATGTCTCAATCACCATATACCGTATTTTTCTGAGTATAAGATGCACCTTTCCCGCCCTAAAAGAGGCTAAAAATTTGGGTGCGTCTTATACTCCGAATGTCGCTTTTTTCCCCAGCCCTAACGAGATGCTAACGATCTTCCCTGCTCTTCAGGTCTTGCAGGCTTGTTTTCATTTCTATTCCCTCCAAAAAAGGTTTTTTCAGCCCTAACCAGGGGATAAAATAATGTGCTGAAGCTGATCAGACTAAGGACGCTAGCCAGATGAATACCTGGTAGGTAGATTTTTCCCCCCTATTTTCCTCCCCCAAAACTAAAGTGTGTCTTATACTCCGGTGCGTCTTATATTGCAAAAAATACGGTAATGCTGAGAGTATCTCACAAAAATGTTTTAAAAGATCTTATTTTAATTCTTGCATAAGTCACCCAGGGAATCTTGTTCTTGGGTGGCATACAAATAATACCCATAATGGCACTTGCATCATGCTGGGGACTCGATCATCAACTGTGGCAGGCAACTTGTAGCTGCATATTCTTCTGGCTTCACTTTTACATTCACTCATCATGCGTTCACTCTCTGTACAGCCACCAGCTGTTTGGGCATTTGTTCCTCTCCCTGACTGACAAATCTCCAAGAGGCAGGAGTGTTGCTATCAGAAAGGTCAGAGGAAAATGTGGTTGGGCCAAGTATGAATGAGTTGCCAGCTTTTTTTGTTTTTTGTTTTCATCTGATGCCTGGAAAAAAGAGACCCAGCTGCCAATCTGGAAAAAGCTGCTGAAGGACACAAGTCATGTTACAGTCTGCCCTAAAATCCTGGTTGGAGGGAGAGGAGAATTTTTGCTAGTAAAAATCCTCTGGTGTCAAGGTAAGGGTTGTCATCCAATCGATCATGTTTAGGACTGCTAGTTCTGAGTGGTAAAAATCCAGATGTCCATCAGCAAAGAGTTCAAGGGTTTGGTACTACTTTGCTGCCACCTAGAAGTCATCTCAAGGTTTCCTACCCTGATTTGAAAGTGCTAGGTAAGTTGGAAAAAGGATTTCATGAAGACGTGGATGTTATTCAAGTGATGGACAAGGCTTGGAATCTTGCCATTCTCCATAATAGAGATGCTCTGCCCTAGATGTAGAATTATGTACAAGGAAGATCATTCATGTTCTGGAGGCCAAAGAGCTAAAATTGATTTAAAGTGATTTGACTGTCCCTTCTCGTGACAGGATATCAAATCATGCATTATTTGCAGATGGAAAGTCCCATGTATAAATCAAAAATCCTATAAAAGGCAACCACGAACCTTTTATTATCACCATATGAACTCTACCAGGCTGAGAGTGATGCTCAGATCTGCAGGCTTAATTTCCACATCTCATTGCACTGCTCCAGAAATAGCTCCAGATCTCCGAGTTCTCATGCCAACATTTATATTCAACAATGAGTTGACTTATTTCTTGCTCTAATTCCATTTGAGGTGATCCTCCTAGACCAGGGGTCAGCAACTCGCAGCTCTGGAGCCACATGTGGCTCTTTCATCCCTCTGCTGCGGCTCCCTGTCGCTCAAAATATGTGTCACAACTGCCAATGTGCAACACCCAGCGGCACACAATTTATTGAGCTTTTCGACCCCCGGCCAACCATGGATAAATCCAAGAAAAGAAAAGTTTCAGAAGAAAACAGAATTTTTAATTCAACTATATATGGTAGTTTTGTGGCCGCTCAGGAAATAGTCAGGCACGGGAAGAGTTTTGTGGCTCCTGGTGTTTTCTTTTCTGTGGGAAACGGGTCCAAATGGCTCTCTGAGTGTTTAAGGTTGCCGACCCCTGTCCTAGACCATCAGAGGCCAATTGTGATGCCCAACTATTTTGGGGAATCACCTGCTTTGCGGCACAAGGAGGTAGCTGCTCTAGGTAGCAGGCCAAGGATGTAGCAGAAAGAAACTTAGCTTCAATGTACCATCCAGATCAGTCTGCTTCCCAAAAGACCTGATTCACTGCATGTAATCTGAAAAGAATCACTTGTGAAAAGTAGATTAAGAATATGACAGTTAAAGAAGAGCCAATGAGTTGTTGTGGGGAAGGTGTTGGACCAGAAGCTTGGAATCCAAATTCTAGTTCCTGCTTGACCATGAAACTCACTGTGTAACTGTCAGGGTTCCGAGTAATGCATCCACCAAAAGCAGAACTCCGAGGCAGGTAGATTCCTCAAAGAACATGTTTATTGGAAACATCATATCGGCACAGCTAGTGAAAACCAACTCTAAACGTTCCCACAGTTTTCACCTAATTAAAAGAGCTAAAGTTCCCACTCCCAAATGTCACTGGTCGCATTGTCCAATAGATACAGCTGGCAAGCTGCTTGGTCACTCATCTCCTCCTTCAGCAGCCACCTGTTGAGATGACCTTGGTTCCCACAGGAAAATGTTTTGTTTTGACTGTTAGCCGGTCTATCTACTTCACTCCTCCCTTCCCCTTTTCAAAGTTTGTGGCAACTATGAGGCAGGAAAAGGTGGCTTCAGCCAGGTCAGCTTCAGAGTTGACAGTAACTCTCAAATCAACATCTTGAAGCTACTGTTATTGATAAAACTAGAGGAGTCCTTAGTACTCTCTGAGCTTGGTTGTTTACTGGCAGATGTTTCATTACTCAAACTAGGTAACATCATCACTGCAAGAAAAGAACTAAGCTCAGAGAGCACCAAGGACCCCTCATTTCAACCCTGAGCAAATATTCTCCTTTGTTGGTGATAAAACTGGGGCACATCTAGACAGCCTTTAACTCCCCAAGGAGAGGAGGATATAAATAAATTAAATAAATATATGACCTTCATTTAATAGCAGATGCATTCCAATGCCAGAAATGCATATAGAAATTGCTTATACTGAAATAGTAAAATCCAGGTTCTTTTTGGATTTCTTTTTTTAAAAATTATTATTATTAAACTGCCCTTCATTCCTTATGCAATACCGATTCCATTTGTCAGTAGCTAAAATAATGTTCTAAATTCAATATAAATTTTTCAGCAACCAAGTTCATTCCAAGCTCCACTGACCCAGAACTGGCATTTCATTCAGAGGTGGTTTATCACAATGCTCCTATCCTCCAGCAGCACCCAGCTAAAACAAGTTGCCAGCTTAACTAGACAGACAAAATTCAATTCATTGGCTAAGCTGTAAGACCACTTTCCTGAATTGACTTTCAGGTAAATCTGGGTCAAAAGAAAAAGCATTTTATTTTTATGGAAGTGGTTACTTCCTGCAAAAAGAGGATAGGCATGGGTGGACTTCAAAATTTTTTAATAACAGGTTCTCTGCCTGGTTGCTGGGTTGGCATGGGCATGGTGGGCATGGCCTAGTCGGCCTCCTGCACCACGGGGGTGGGTGGTGGGGGGCATTTTCACCCTCCCTGGGCTTTGGAGGCTTTCCTCGAGTCTCCATGAGGACGAAAACGGCCTCCCCCGGGCTCCGGAGGCCCTCCAGAAGCCGGAAATGGGCCCCTTACTGGCCTTCCGGAGCCTCTGAGAGGCCCATTTTTCACCCTCCCTGAGCCTCCGCATGGGCCCTGCATTTACCAGGCATCCAAAACAGGCTGCGTGGAGACTCATGGGAGGGGAGGGGTGGGGTGGGAGGGGTGGGAGGGGCCAGTCAGGAGTGGAATTTGGGGGTTTGCTGAACCACGCAGAATTTTCACTAGAGGATTGCCCGAACCCGGGTGAACCTGGAGCAGCCCACCCCTGGGCTGCAAGGGGATGGGGAGAAGGATATCAAATTACCTTTGTTGGATGTTCCCTTCCAAAAACCTCACTCCTTACTAGCACTGATGATGTTACCTAGTTTGGATAGTGGAACTTCTGCAAGAAAACAACCAAGCTCAGAGAGCACCAAGGACCCCTCATTTCAACCCCAAGCAACAAATATTTTCCGTTATTGGTATATTCCCTTATTTTCTTCCTCAGAAAGAATGTCTTTGTGTGCTCAGTTACATGAGAGTTATCCTAGCATTCTTTCTTCCGTAGTAAACAACGATTACTAACCACTCGGTCTTGTGATAAAGTGTTTATTATTTGTTAAGCAATAATTCTCGTCATGTCAATACAGGAACAGCTTACTTCTGTCTTTTTCTCCTATAGAGAGTTTATAGAAGCATCTGTGAATGGATCCACAAGTGGAACAAGAGCATTTGTGCTGCTGTTTCTTATTTCTTAGGGGTAATGTTCACCCAACCTTTACACATTAAGTGATCAAGCTATCAATGTTTACTAAGAAAAAAGACTGGGTAGGAGATTTAATTCAAATTATTAATGTGATTTCAATGAAGCAAATGCATCTAAATTGTTGATACATTTAACAGATTCAAATCATTAATTGTATCTGAACTGATCACTCAACTGAATAAAAATGGTTTGAACAGATTCACAAATGTCTACCAAATTGCTGAATTAATCCCAAAATGCTCAGATTTGGAAATTTGATTCAATCTGAAGGGCTGCATCTATCAAATTGCATTTTCATCAGGTCTTCCACACAACCTCTATCTCTGTCACTATCTCTGATCTCTATTCCTCTAATTCTCATCTCTATATTTCTGTATAAGATGTCTTCAATTTACAACCACAGTTTGAGCCCAAAATTTATGTTGCTAAGCAAGACAATTGTTAAGTGAGTTTTGCTCCATTTTATGGGCTTTCTTGCCACAGTTGATAATTGAATCACTGCAGTTGTTAAGTTAGTAACTTGATTGTTAAGTGAACAATTATTGACTTTCCTTGTTAGAAGGTCACAAAAGGCGATGACACTGCAACTGTCATATGTATGAGTCAGGAGGGAAGGGAGGGAGGGAGGGAGGGGGAATATTTCTTATTTAGCCTTACTGAAAGACATAAGAGCTAAACGGGAAAGAATCAGAATTTTGAGAATGTATTTACATTTAATTTTACAAGAAATAAATCTAATGACCATGTAGATGATTCAGAATTACATAAGCAATAAAACTATAATTACCTTTGTATTAATGTCTGCAACCCGCGTAGGGCTTTATTCGGCAAAGTAGCTCATTGGCGCCTGACTCGAGTGATAGCAGAGAAAGTGATTAGGACGAGATAATTGCTAACCGAGTGAGATAGGTAGGCATTAATTAATAATTAACTGTCTAAGTAGAAATCTATAGGAAAATGTGATTAATTCTCCCTAGGTTTGGAGGGACTGACACTTATTAAAACATCGTAAAAGGTTTCAAATACCCTGGGGTTCCTTGCATGTGTGCATATTTAAAGAAAATTCTGGAATGAAACCCACTCAGCTGATTACAAGGGTTAGCTGTCGAGGTTAGATTTATTTCTACCACCCCCAGAGAATGGCTTGGTGCCAGCTGAATTCAAACAGGAAACAGAAGTATGGCAGATTTCTTTTCTGCCCTATATCACATTGCTTTCCAGCCCCCATTCACTGAAAGGATTGACCGTGATCTGAACGGTGCACAATACCATTACTCTGCTCCAGGGATGTCAAACTCAAGGCCCGGGGGAAAATCTGGCCCATGGGGTGCTTAGTCTGGCCCGCGGAGCCACCCTGGAAACAGTGAGGGAACAGCCTGCGGTGTCTCTGTCAGTGAAAACGGAGCTCGGGAGGGCTCCATTTTCACTGGCAGAGGGTTGCAGGAGGCCTTCACAGCCAGAAACGGAGCTCAGGAGCCTGTTTTTGCTGCCAGAGCGCTTGGGCTGCCACAGGCGCCCCCAACATGAGTGACATCGAGCCGGCCATGCCCATTCTGGCCACACACACACACACACACACACACACACACACACACACACACACACAAGGTCAAACACAACCCTGTAACGGCCCTCAATAAAATCAAGTTTGACACCCCTGCTCTAGTCTATCTACCTCAGAGGTGGGTCCCTACTAGTTCAGACCGGTTCTATAGAACCAGTAGTAACTTGGCAGCCTGGGTCACTGGAACCAGCAGTGACCCAGGCCTGCCACGCCCCCGAGCTGGTTCTCGCGGCGGCGGCATAGGTTCCGCCATCTTGTTTTCTGCTTCTGTGCATGTGCAGAAGCCTTTTTTAGTACTGTGCATGCGTATGTGCATGTGCCTGTGAAGCGCAATGCGCGTGTGCACATGCATCACGTCCCTGAGTGAACCAGCAGTAGAAGAATCCAGAACCCACTCCTGATCTACCCTGGGTTTCCAGACTGGAAGACCTGAAGCTTTCTAGATGTATTAGAATTTGATTCCTGCCATGTTCAACCAAGTTGGCCAAGGATGCAGATTCACCAAATCCGGGAGACATCAAATTAAGGAAAGATCCTCTAGAAAACCTGTACAAAACCTTTGTGCAAACTTCAGCTCTGCCTGATTCATTGTCACATCAGCTCCGTTGTGATAGCTACATTCTTTTCTAAACACATCCTTAATTTCCTTCTAGCATTAGGCTAATAACAGGTTTTTATCATTTGAGGTCTTTTTAACACAGGGTGAATATCATTTCATTATTAGTTTCTGTTGATAATAATCACTGGTTATTTTTCACTTTTAGGGAGTTGATGTAATTAATTGGCTTTTATTAGTACAGTAATGGCATTATTTTTTATCCTGGAGCCTCTCTCTCTCTCTCTCTCTCTCTCTCTCTCTCTCTCTCTCTCTCTCTCTCTCTCTCTCTCTCTCTCTCTCTCTCTCTCTCTCTCTCCCTTATTTTATTAAGCAACTAAGATATATAACAAAATAATTAATTTGGGCTGCATTCCTCACCAAATGTTAAACCTAATTAGCTAAGGGCCTAGAAGCTACATTTACACAAAATGCAAATGTTGGTTAATGCTCACTTGGTTTATTTTGTGTGTGTGTGTGCATACACACACACATTCACACACACTCTCTAATCCTTTCAGTATAATCAACCTTACATAGCCCATAAAATGAATATGAAATAATAAACCACACAAATTAAAGGCACAACATAAGGGGGGGGGGGATGAAAGTCTAGCTAAATTAGATTACACCAACACAATTCACAACCCGGCTACACTTTTCATTTATATATTTATGGTTTTATATGCTACCTGAGTCCAGTTGGTCTCTAGGACCCTCTTCCCTGCATCCTGCTCTCTTTTATAGTTTTCCTGACATGCCCTACCCATTCTCGCTTCCTTATACCCAATGGTGCAGGAGATCAGCTTTCCTCCGTGGCATTTGCAGGAGAGTGCAAGGATGGTGGTATATAAAAAGAGCTCAAGATAGCTGTTAGAACCCTGTCCAAACGATTGGGTGTGTTAATATATGATTAAGCCACAAATCATTGTTATGTGTATATTGCTTTAAATGCATTGTGGATGATTACTATATAAGCAAGCAAGAGAGCATGTTCAGTGTGGTTGGTGGTTTAGTGTGGTTTAGTGTGGTGAGTGGTGTTTGACGGTGTTCCAGATTGAAGACTCTCTGCTGCTTTACTGATGAGTAGATTACTTTATGACTGTGTGAAATTGCTGTGATGAAGAAGAGTAACTATCTGTGATAGTATAGAATTAAGTGATAGCTGTAATCTTTGTTTGTGAGTTAAAACTCACAAGAAACTTCGCATTGACTGAATACCTGTGTATGACTTGGACTTCCTATTTGACTTTGCTACTATTCAAGTAAAAACTACTTTGTACATACTAAAGATATTCTGTTTATTGACTGAATAGCATTCATATCAAACTGCAACACCATTACTACAACACATTTCACGGTGTATGTGCTTAACAGCACAATAACTCCTTAACATTAGCAATAGCATTTAGGCCAATATACCACCCCTTAGCGTTTGACATCATTCTCTGGGCAGTTTACAATGTTTATAATGCAAAATAGCTACAGTGGTAGAGTTTGTGACCATCAAGTACCCAAGAAAGCCTCCCTCATCAGTGTCCCTAACGGAGTGAGTAGATTCTCTCCAGAATGCGTGTGGGTGGGGGGATGTAAAATGGGCCCTAGCAAAAGCAATGGAGAATCATAAAAAAACCCAAGCTGATTAAAAAAGGAACTCCCTAAGGGGAATTCCACATAGGGGAAGCATTATTCGCCCCCAATATTTCCCCCAACAATCTGGGTCCTCATTTTTCCAACCTCAGAAGAATGGAAGGTTGAGTCAACCTTCAGCCCTTCTGGATCGAACTCCAGGCTGTGGGAGGAGTTTGCCTGCAATGCTGCACTTTAACCACTGCAACATCAAGGACCCATGGAACCAAAAGTCCTGTGCATGTGTGTATGCGTGTGCATGTGTGTGTGTGTGTAACACAACACATGTAAGACAGGGCTTAGGTCACTCCTTGACTTTTTGACCGTTCTTGATGCCATTGCCCTTCTGGCAGTCCTTCTTTCAACATTCACTCCTCAAAGTAAGCCCCAACACCCTTCTCCCAGCCTTTCCATATCTCATAGTCTTCCCATTTTGTCTCAGCTTTCTAGCTTCCCCCTAAGATAAGCACATTCATTTATTTTGTCACTATAGGGATAGCTTGCAATCCTTCACTCCATTTTCTCTTTCAAGCTCAACGAGATGAGGACTTTATGGGTTATACCCTGAAGCGACTTTGCTCTGCCCGGTGGCCGTATTGGTAGGAAGGGCAGGAGGAAAGCTTGTAAGAAGTCCCCAGGTGCACAGCAATGCACAACTTGGCTCTTGCCACTGCTGGACCTCACAAAGCCCCCGGGTTTCTCATTTCTGGATTGTGTTTTCATTCCGTGGGCTGAAAAAGCCTCCCCACCCCCAGAGGAGAAAACTACCGCCAAAAGTCTGAGCTCTCTGCTTGAACAGAATAGATAAATAACCTGTTAAGGATTAATTTTTATTTTAATTGTGTGACAACTTGGGATGGGAGCAAAGGGAAGAAAATGCCAAGCTCTGTGGGCCTTTTGTTTATGCATCTGATGAATGCATGGAATTAGATGTACCTGGGGGAGGCCCGACTGGGCTTAATTATTTTCTGTTTGCAGAGCTGTTAAGGAGCCTAAGTGGGGAGCAACAGAAGAGCGGAAGGTATTAAGTGACTTCGTCGCTGCTCTATTGCCAAGTTCACAATATGGCACAAAATTCAGCTCTGGAGAGAACAAGGAAGGGAGAGTTTTTCAGGAGCAGCCTGTTTTGGAAATGAGGGGCTGAGACATGATAAGATACAGCCATACGTAAGTTTAATATAACCTGTTTTGCCAAGTGTCAGGGCAGTGATCTGGTGCTCAAGCAATTGGTTCTTTTGGATCCAGGGAGAATGAACACTCTAGTAAATAAAGAGATTTAAGCTTTATTATTCAGAGTGGGGGTTCAGCAGTTAAAATGCTGGGCTTGTTGGCTGGAAAGCTGGCAGCCCAGGCTCAAGACCCGAACTGCATGCAACAGGGTGAGCTCCAAGGGTGGGTTGCTCTCTTACCTCGCTACCGGAGCGCTGCGCGTGCATTGCCACATTTGGTGTGCGTGCGCGCATGCTCGCTACGAGCGCGTGCCCCTTGTGTTATTTTGCTTCCGTGCATGTGCAGAAGCAAAATCTCACCAAAATCTCATGAGGGGACGCGCGCGCACACAATTTTGCATAGATTTTGCTTCTGCGCATGCGCGGAAGCAAAATCTTGCTGAAATCACGCACGCACGTCCCCTCGTGAGATTTTGGCGAGATTTTGCTTCCGCGCATGCGCAGAAGCAAAAAACCCCAAAAATTCGGCACTGGAGTGGTCGCGTGGAAACAGCGCCATCTGCTGGCCACTACCGGAACGACAGAGTGGACCGCACCGGTAGGAACCCACCACTGGTGAGCTCCAGTCCTCATCCCTGGCTCGCTCCTGTGAACCTAGCAGTTTGAAAATATGCATATGCAAGTAGACAAATAGGTACCACTTTGGTGGGAAGGTAACAGCACTATGACATCACTCTGACCAATGTCTTCAGACAGCGCTGGCTCGATGGCCTTGAAACAGAGATGAGAACCACCTCCTATAGTCAGCAATGACTAAAGTAGTAAAATCCACAGAGTCTTTTATGTTTTTTTATTAGCTAAATGCATTAAAAATATGCATATTGAGTAAGATGACACCTACATCTTTTATGAGCTGCCAGGACAGAGCATCTTAATCATAACAGCAGAGATACTCCAAGGGTATCCCACAGTTCCCACAGTACACCATGCCATGTTCCATGCGGAAGCTCCCAACAAACAGCAACAATCCAAAGGCTTTTATCAAAACCTTGCACCATGCCTTCATCGCCCTTCTGTGGTCAGAACACTGCAAGACCTAACATTTCTTGAGTGGCACATGACTCTGGGAGGGGAATCAAAAGTCTGAGACTTTCACAGCAAGAAAAGCTTTGAAGCTAGCTGAAGATTCTTTCCCCTGCCTCTTTTCCTTTATTCAGGAAACAAAAGTGAAAAACAAGCAGGTTACAGTAACTCAGAATAAACTCTGAAGTTCTAGATTTTTCTAAATATGAAGCAGAAACCACAGTATGTCACCAAACTCCTTAAAATCGCAATGGTCTTCTGAGTTGCTATTCCATAGCTCAAGCTAAAAATCTTGGTTAATGTTTCATGTTAACCTGAAACCCTTAGCAACTGCACCATGGTGGACTCAAGTAATACGGTTTTCTGGGTTTACATGACACCAAAAAAGATGATGCAACAGCAAGTGGGAAGCCCCAGCTGGTATTTTTGCTCATCACAAGGAATGTTTTGGTTGACTGATCCATAATGAGGGATGGGGTTTTTAATCACATTGTATCTACCAGTTGTGTTGCCACATAAAGGCCGGCAAGCATAGGTGGGGTGGGGTGGTGGTTTTTTTTTTAAGGATTCAAAGGCAATAGGTTTGAAATGCCACCAAATACACAAATTGAAGAGAGAAAGTTATATCCATTTCCCACCAGTTCAGCTTGCAAAGTAGCCCCCCAAAAGTCAACAGACGAGGCTTGAAGCCAACCAATAATTGTACCACACCTCTTTTTTCCCCAGGACTAAAAGTCTACATTGACATTTCCATTGTCTTTATCAACTTTTTATGGTTTTCATGAAAGATGGGGAGTATAAACAATAATACCTGGAGATGGGCTAGGGCATCTTATTAATAGTTTGGTCTCAACAATGAGACAGTGGAACTTCTTTCAGAGACATTTTGAAGTAAGATAAGATCCTTAACAAACAATATCTAGAAGACTTTTGTCAATAACTTAGATTACTGATCCTCTTTTAAAGGTAGGCCCTTGTTTCTAGCATACAACACCTGTCAATCTAACTGGGGCTCCAGAGAAGTGACCCTTCTATAATAGTTCCATAAGAACATGTCCAGTATGGAGCTATTGTTTCCCTGCCCTTAGATTAAGGGGCTAATATTGCCCTTTTTATTTTAATTGCTACAAAGTAGGGTGCACTTGAAAGATTCACAGGCAAGACGTATTTACAGGGATGTGAATAACAACTACAGTGTAGCCATAACAAATTTTTTCTAGAAAGCCAAGGTCATCCTTTGTCTCTGAACCGCTGCACCTGCATGGAAAGAGATGGGTGGACTCTGCCAGCATGGCAATAGAAGTTTGGACAATGTGATGGACTTGTGGGTGTGGAGGCAAGGAGTTGAACTTTCAACTGAGTGGTGAAACCTGGGAAGCTTCAGATTCGGGTTTCACCCAGATGTGCCAACATGGCTCTATTAATAAATTGGAAATTTGAGGACTATTTTGCCTCGGACTCTGATTTAATTTTGGATGCTATTTGGAACCCTGACATTCAGAATTATAAAAAGGGAATTTTTAACCTGCAAAGCTTGCTGCTTTTTCTAAGCATGAATGTGAAGAAAGTTAGACACAATATTGCCTCGGTGGGCTAAATAAAGTGCTTTTCAACCTCACCAGCTTTGAGACGTGTAGCCTTAAACTCCCAGAATTTCCCAACCACTAAGTTGCTGAGGTTGAGAAACACGAAGCTAAATTTTACATGTTCACCCCAGTATCTCCTTATCAATCTTCTACAACTCAATACACAAGTGACATGGTTGACTATCACTTTTTTCCAGGTCGTTTTTCGAATTGCCAAGTCTGGTCTGCCGCCATGACTTTTCATAATAGTCACCCATCCAATTTCCAATCAAAATAGGCCTTGCTTAGCTTTTTAAAGGATCACGTAGGTTTGGCTAGGTCAGAGGTGTCAAACTCAATTTCATTGAGAGCCACATCAGGGTTGTGTTTGACTGTGGGGGAGGGCAGGGGGCGTGGCCAAGGGGATGGCGAGCTCAATGTCACTCATGTTGGGGGCACCTGTGGTGGCCCGAGCACTCTGCCAGAGAAAATGGGCTCCCAAGCTCAGTTTTCAGCTGGGATGGCCTCCTGCAACCTCTGCCAGCGAAAATGGAGCTCGGGAAGGCTGCATGCGGCCCTCCCGAGTTCCGTTTTCACTCACAGAGGGTTGTAGGAGGCCGTTGCAGCTGAAAACGGAGCTCAGGAGCCCATTTTTGCTGGCAGAAGCACCGTGGGCCTCTCCTTCACTATTTCCAGGGTGGCCCCACGGGCCAGATCTAAGTACCTCGCAGGCCGGCTCCGGCTCCCGGGTTTTGAGTTTGACACCCCTGGGCTAGGTGCTGCCATTTAGTACTGTTCTACTAATACCAGCAATGAACTGAACATGATTTTTGGCAACACTTTCTAGGGCATGACCTCTGCTTCATCATCTCAAGTGCAAAGCCATATAAACTTGATTTCTGAGTACCTGATTTAATTCGATACTCCTGATACAGAATATTATGATCAGTTTAAGTTCTAATGTGTTAGGATTGTTTTAACTTTGGAAATGAGTTTTAATTGCCCTTTAATCATTAACTAATTTGGAGGATATTTTTGTGCACATCATGGTAGACCTCCTGGAATTAAGACAAAGAGTGAAATTTGCTAAATAAAATGTAAAATAAATACAGTACAGAAAATGAAACAAGAAGCTATATGCTGGGAGAAGAACAAAATATGTAAAAATATATATGAATAAGTGGAACAGAAAGAAACTAACTCCACAGATGCTCTGGAGGAAGCAAAATTGGCCTCCTGCCTCCACATACTATGATGATGAGAAGTGAAAAAGCAATACTTAAATAAATTTTGGGGGCCTGGTTTGCACATAATGGAGAGACACTATGGATATGCATATATGTTACACCAGCTCAGAAAGAACCAAACCCATAATGGAAGAATGGATGGCAAGAGGGATAGAATAGCAGCGATTGCGAGAGGGATCTCGGAGTCCTGGTAGACAGCCAACTAAATATGAGCCAGCAGTGTGCAGCAGCAGCCAAAAGGCCAACGCAGTCCTGAGCTGCATAAATAGAGGGATACAATCAAGGACCAGAGAGGTACTAGTACCACTCTATAAAGCCTTGGTCAGACCACACCTAGAGTACTGCATCCAGTTTTGGTCACCACACTACAAAAAAGACATTGAAACCCTAGAGAAAGTGCAGAAGAGAGCAACCAGGATGATAAAGGGTCTGGAAAATAAAACATACAAAGAGCGGTTGCAGGAACTGAGCTTGGCCAGTCTGGGGAAGAGAAGGACCAGGGGTGACATGATAGCAGTGTTCCAGTACTTGAGGGGATGCCACAGAGAGGAGGGGGTCAGGCTGCTCTCTATGGCACCAGAAAGCCAAACAAGGAATAATGGATGGAAGCTGACCAAGGAGAGATTCAACCTGGAAGTGAGGAGAAACTTTCTGACAATGAGAGCGATCAATCAGTGGAACAGCTTGCCAGCAGAGGTCGTGAGAGCCCCAACACTTGCGACCTTCAAGAAGAGACTGGACTGCCATCTGTCTCAAATGGTGTAGGAACTCCTGCTTGAGCAGGGGGTTGGACTAGATGACCTACAAGGTCCCTTCCAACTCTAATAATAAATCTAAAATAAAAAATTGGTGGAGATGGCAAAACTGACAGTTTTAACTAAAGAAAAGAACCTATCTAGTTATGTTTCTGAAAACTGGAAAAAAATGAAACTTTTATTTTAGGTTGTGATGACTAGAATGTCTTTGTTGTTATAAAAATGGCTTTAAAAATAACAGAATAACATAGTTGGAAGGGACCTTGGAGGTCTTCTAGTCCAACCCCCTGCTCAGGAAAGCTGCTGTCCAACTGCTGAGGAAACCCTACACTACCTCAGACAAATGGTTATCCAACATCTTCTTAAAAACGTCCAGTGTTGGAGCATTCACAACTTCTGGAGGCAAGTTGTTCCACTGATTAATTGTTCTAACTGTCAGGAAATTTCTCCTTAGTTCTAAGTTGCTTCTCTGCTTGTTTAGTTTCCACCCATTGCTCCTTGTTCTACCCTCAGGTGCTTTGGAGAATAGCTTGACTCCCTCTTCTTTGTGGCAGCCCCTGAGATATTGGAACACTGCTATCATGCCACCCCTAGTCCTTCATTTCATTTAATTAAACATACCCAATGCCAGCAACCGTTCTTTGTATGATATTTAGAAAAGTAAAGTAAAAGGCTGAGATTGGAACACTTTTTTGTATTCCCACTGATAAAAGTCGAACATCATCACTTTTTTCCCTTCTTCTTTCTTCTTGCAGTTCTCCTCTTTTTCTCTTTCTTAATTTTTGTTTTTATTTGTATTTTATCTCATAATAAAATTTTAATAAAGAGAGGGGGGAAAAGAGAACCAAACCACAGTTTAGCATAGCGTGATGAACAAATCCAGACAATGCATTTGATTGCAGATTGTACTGCATATGTACTCTGAAAACAATTGACTGAATCAAAACTGTTAGGTCTCTGACCATAACTGATTGGATAGATAATATATGTCTAGTTTTTAACAGCTATAAGTCTGTTTAGCTTAGGTGTTGCAGACTGCCACAAGAGGGAGCTAGAGTTCACAGCTTATTTCTATGGGAGTCCCTCTCTGTTTGTCTTTGGTCTCTACTACTTAGTGTAGTCTCTGCTACTTAGTGTGTGTTCTCTGCTTCTTATTAGAGCAAGGCCTAGAGTATGTATGCTGTGCATTTCTCTCTGTGTTGTAGTTATGTATTATAGCTAAAATGTACTTGTACTGGATAATACTTGGATTGTCATTATGACTATTAAGTGTATGACTTTGGACTGTTTATAGGAAAATGCTATTTCTTAAAGTAAACGTTTAATTCAAGTTAGTGTATCTGTGTGTGGCTGAGTACTTATTCACAACTGATCTCAATCTAAACGTTTCTGTATGCACAACCTTGGTAACACAAGGAATACTCTGCTAATACATTAACACTGGTTATGGGCCCAGAGAGATATTGAGAGTTAGTGTGAATATTCAGTTTCATACTCAGACAGCTAACTTGTGGTTTACTGTTAAATTAACAATGGCACAAGAACAGTCAACTAGCTTATCCCTGATAACCAGGTTAGATGGAACTAACTATGTTTCCTGGTCTATGAAGTGCAGCTTACTTTTGCGTAAAGAAGGATTATGGACTGTGGCTAATAATCCACCTGATATAACTGCTTGGGATCGAACAAATGATGAAGATAAGAAGAAAATAGCTGACTTTAACCGGGATAATGAAAAGGCTCTTAGTATTATTGGACTGACACTGAGTGATCAGCAACTGGTCCATATTCATGGTGAAGATTCTGCTGCCAAGTGTTGGAGTACCTTAAAGAGACTTTATGTTCGAGATAGTGTTGGTGCGCATATACACCTTACACGTAAACTGTTCAGAGCACGTTTGTTAAAAGGTGGTGACATGTTAGCTCATTTGGAGTTTATGAAGAGAACATTACAAGAGCTACATGAAAAAGAACTGATTTTCTCAGAGTTGCATCAAGTTTATATTATTCTTTCTTCTTTGGATGACTCTTATGATGATTATGTGTCTTCACTGGAAGTTTTGACCAGAAATGAACTGACATTGACTGGCATAATAGGAAGACTGTTAGAAGAGTCTAGAAGAAGGCAAGATAGAAAACAACTGAGAGAGAAACCACCACAGGAAGAACAATGGTCTTCAACTGCCTATATTGTTAGGAAATGTTATTCTTGTGGGGCTAAAGGTCATATAGCTAGATTCTGTAAAAGGGGTAAAAAGCAGAATGCTAGTAATATGCAGAGAGCTTATAATGATGTCAGTGTAGCTATATCAAGTACAAATAAAACTGTAAGCCATGATATCTGGATAATAGACAGTGGAGCATCTCAGTGTATAACTAAAAGTAAAGAGAGATTTGTTAATATGACTGAAAGTAAACAGCATGTATCATTAGCAAATGGCTGGAAATTGAGAGTATCTGGAGAAGGTAATGCATATTGTTCATGTATTAATGAAAGTTTACCAATGTTATATGTACCTAACCTTATATATAACTTACTATCTGTGAGAGAATTGGTAAAAGCAGGGTTTGTGGTAACTTTTCAGGGAGATAAATGTTTAATTGAAAAACAAGGTAAAAGAGTTACTGCAAGATTGCATGATGGCTTATATATTATCCATGATAGTCCATTAAATAAGGCCAATTCAGTTTATGAAAATAGAAAGCCTCATGATGAATGTATTCATTTGCTCCATAGACGTATGGGACATTTAAATTTCAAAGTTTTAAAGAAAACTGTTGAGTTATCTAATGGTATAAAATTAAAACCTTGTGCAAGATATTTGAATTGTAATGCTTGCAATCAGGAAAAGAGCAAGGTAATTCCTGCAAACAGGTTAAATGGATTTAAAACCAAGGAACCATTGGAGGTTGTATTTGCTGATCTCATTGGCCCTAAGAAACCCAGTTTAGGTGGAGCCTGTTATATATTGAGCATAGTTGATCATTTTTCTAGATATGGTTTCTGTTATCTGATGAAAACAAAAACAGAAACATATCAGCATTTTGTAAACTGGTTAAGGTTTGTTGAACGAAAAATGAAAAAGAAACTGGTTAGTTTAGTAACAGATAATGGTACTGAGTTTACCAATAAGAGATTTGAAGATATGCTAAAGAGAGCTGGTATTGAACATAAGCGTTCTGCTCCTTTTCGGCCGCAACATAATGCGCATATTGAAAGAAGAGGTCAGACATTACAGGCTATGTCTCGAACCATGATTTCAGATTCTGGTTTACCAGAAAGACTCTGGGGTGAAGCTATAATGTGTGCTAACCATGTTTTGAACAATGTAGTGAATGCAACAACTGGTGAATTGCCATTTACTCGTTGGTATGGTAGGAAACCAAATCTTAGTTATTTGCATACATTTGGTGCACCAGCATGGGTGCATATTCCCACACAAGTAAGGCGAAAGGGACAACATAGAGCACGGAAATTATGTTTTGTAGGGTATGAATCTAATCATAGATCATTTAGATTCTGGGAGCCAGGTACTACTAGAGTATATTGTAGTGCAAGTGCTAAATTCCTTGAGCATGTTGGATGGAGTAAACTGGAACAGGAATACAAGGAACAAGATAGTATCGTTGTTGAGGATCCATTGTTTCCTGATGATTCTGATAAGAATAGTACTGATGATAGGATAGTGAAAGAATCCTCAATAGAGGAATCATCTATGGGTGATGTAGAAGATACCTCGATAGGGGAGGAAAAGGAAGAGGAAATTCCAACAACTTGTACTAAATTGCCTAGGAGGTCAACTAGGGAGAGACGTCCACCTGATAGATATCAGGCAAGTATTGTATGCCAGATTAATGTGGAACCGTCTAATTATAATGAACTTAAGCTGTATCCAACAAAGGAACAGGTAGCTTGGCAGGAAGCTATGAATAAGGAATTAAAATCTTTAAAGGATCTTGAGGTATATGAAGATGTAAAGTTATCACCAGGTGAACGTGCAATAGGTTGCAGATGGGTGTATAAATTAAAGACTGGTGTGGATGGCACTGTTACCCATAAAGCAAGATTAGTTGCTCAGGGATTTGCTCAATCAGATAAGGATTATGATGAGGTATTTGCACCTAGTCTGAGAGCAAATACATTGAGAGGAGCATTAGTTTGGGCAGCTAAAAATAAATGCATAATTAATCATGTAGATGTCGAAACTGCATATCTACATGCACCTTTACAACATACCATTTATATGAGAAAGCCATTAAGTTTAAAAGATGATGGAAAAAATAATTATTGGAAATTAAAGAAAAGTCTTTATGGTTTAAAGCAATCAGGTTATGAATGGAATAAATGCATTGTAAAAGAATTAGTTTCCATGGATTTTAAAGCTGGTATAGCTGATCCTTGTTTATTTAGGAGAGAGAAAGATGGTTTGATTTCTCTGTTGCTATTATTTACAGATGATATAGCGATTATAACAAAGACTGAACAAGAAGCAAATGATATTGTTTCTGAATTACAAAGAAAGTTCAAGATTAGAAATTTAGGAGAAATTAAACATTATTTGGGTCTTGATATAATGAAGACAAATAGAGGATTCAAAATTTCGCAAGCTAAGAAGATTAGCCAATTGTTAAAAAGATATAACCTGGAGAATTGTAAAACTGCTAAGACACCAATGGATCAGGGATTTACAAATAGTGATACTAAATGTCCTGTGTTTGATAAGGAGATATATCAGTCTCTAATTGGTAGTCTCTCATATTTGAGTAATTGGTCTAGACCAGATATATCTTACAGCGTAAATCAACTGGCTAGATATAATGCTGAACCAAATGAAAGGCATTGGCAAGCAGCTAAACGAATACTTAGATACCTAAAGCACACAATACATTATTCTTTATATTTAGAACCAAGAAATGAATTAATGTTAACTGCATATGCTGATGCAAGTTTTGCTACTGATGCAATGACTCGCAAATCAACATCAGGTATAGTGGTAATGTTGGGTAATGCTTTAATAGGGTGGAAATCTATTAGGCAACAACATATTAGTTTATCCACTATGGAAGCAGAATTCTCGAGTTTATCATTAATGTGTACAGAATTGGTGTATTATAAACAATTGTTAAAGGATATAGGAATTACTGTACAGGAGCCATTTATTGTGTATGAAGACAATCAATCTGCCATTAGTATGGCTAATAGTTTAGCTGTGAAAACAAGGTCGAAACATACTGATTTGAGATATCTGAATGTTAGACAATGTGTTCAAAATAAAATGGTTAAGTTGGAATACTGCATGACTGAACAGAATATTGCAGATCATTTTACTAAAGCGCAAGGTGCAATTAAACACAAAGAGTGTTGTGAAAACTATGGTTTAAAGATGTAAGGTATTATATATTGATCTACCCAAAGGGGAGAATGTTAGGTCTCTGACCATAACTGATTGGATAGATAATATATGTCTAGTTTTTAACAGCTATAAGTCTGTTTAGCTTAGGTGTTGCAGACTGCCACAAGAGGGAGCTAGAGTTCACAGCTTATTTCTATGGGAGTCCCTCTCTGTTTGTCTTTGGTCTCTACTACTTAGTGTAGTCTCTGCTACTCAGTGTGTGTTCTCTGCTTCTTATTAGAGCAAGGCCTAGAGTATGTATGCTGTGCATTTCTCTCTGTGTTGTAGTTATGTATTATAGCTAAAATGTACTTGTACTGGATAATACTTGGATTGTCATTATGACTATTAAGTGTATGACTTTGGACTGTTTATAGGAAAATGCTATTTCTTAAAGTAAACGTTTAATTCAAGTTAGTGTATCTGTGTGTGGCTGAGTACTTATTCACAACTGATCTCAATCTAAACGTTTCTGTATGCACAACCTTGGTAACACAAGGAATACTCTGCTAATACATTAACAAAAACAACAGACTCCAGAGAAAAAAATGGTAGCCCCAACTAAGAAGATACTCCATCTAAAGGAGATAAATATTTCTATAAAGCTGCCCAACCTATTTGGAAGTAGTTCATTTACTTTTATTAAAAAAACAGCTCTGTTCTCTGACCCATGGCCTTAAATGTATGAAATTGGAATCAAGTACATTTGCAGTATAAGCCAACATTTGCTTACTTATGGACTACTTATCAAGTTCATTGAGGGCTACTCTTAAGTAAATATGTGTATAGGTTTGCAGCCTGGATTTAATTATTCATTTTCCTACTCTGGTGTCAGCATTACTTAAAATTAATTATACCAATACACTATTTATGCCAATCGCCTTCCCTCCACCCTCTTTCTAATTAATCTCCAATTAATTTATTTGAAGCTAATTTGCTCATAGCAAAGTGGTTTCCTGGATGACTCAGCTCAGTAAAAGCAGTAAACTGGACTCGTGTAGATGGCTTGTGGACCAGAAACTTGTGCAGTTCAAAAAGCACAACACAGCCATTCTTCGAACAGGCATTGCAACTGACAGCATAATTCCCCCCCACCCTAAATCCAGACTTCCTTGTCACCACTCAGAAAATAAATGAAAATAGCAATAGAACTTAGACTTACGTACTGCTTCATATTGCTTTACAGCACCCTCTAGGTAGTTTTACAGAATCAGCCTATTGCCCCCAACAATCTGGGTGCTCATTTTACCCACCTCGGAAGGGTGGAAGGTTGAGTCAACCTTGAGCCGGTCAGGATCAAACTCTTGGCAGTGGGCAGAAATAGTCTGCAATACTGCATTGTGACCACTGCACCACCAGTTAACATAGGTAGACCTCAATTTATGACCAGTTGTTTAATGAACGCTCACATTTATAACAGCCTTGGAATGGGTGCTTTACAGCCCAAGAAGAAAACCTCCTGGTTGTTATAACTGTTTGCACACACCTCTGTGGTCACATAACCACGTCAGGCACTTGGCAATCAATCACCTTTATGATTTATGATGTTTCTTGCTGGTTTCCAGTAATTTTTGGCTGGTTTCCAGCAAAACCTACCCATTTGAATAAATGGATTTGTACATGTGACTGCCGTCTTTGCTTAACAACCACTGCAAAAAAAGGTCCTAAAATTGCATCCATGGCATTGCATGTGGATGCTTCAGCTTACAACTCTAATGACTTATAACCAGATTTCTGATCCCAATTCCAGTTGTAAGTCGAGGCCTACCTGTAACTTTCTTGTTGTGCAGTGACTGAAATCGCCAGTGAAATATGAAAATCCTTCTCCATATGATATCCCAAACATGAGTGACTACAAGTCAACAGATAGCTTCAGGTCATCCTTCACAGACCTCTGTCAGGTTGGGTATAGGAAGAATTTTTCCAACTTTTGGTGTGACAGGTGACAAAACTCTCTCTGGGTTGTCATTGATAAATTTCTTTTCTCTCTTGCTGGAGGAAAGCTGCCTGTCAGGGTTCCAAATAGCATCCAAAATTAAATCAGAGTCCAAGGCAAAGTATTCCTCAAAGTCCCCATTTATTACTAGAGCCATGTTGGTACATCTGGGTGAAACCCAAATCTGAAGTTCTCCGGGTTTCACCACTCAGTTGAAAGTTCAAGTCCTTGCCCCCACACCCACAAATCCATCACGTTGTCCAATCTTCTATTGCCATGCTGGCAGAGTCCACCCATCTCCTTCCGTGCAGGTGCAGAGGTGCAGAGACAAAGGATGACCTTGGCTTTCTAGAAAGAATTTGTTATGGCTACACTGTAGTTGTTATTCACATCCCTATAAATCCTTCTTGCCTGTGAATCTTTCAAGTGCACCCTACTTTGTAGCAATTAAAATAAAAAGGGCAATATTAGCCCCTTAATCTAAGGGCAGGGAAACAATAGCTTCATATACAACCTCAGACAATCCCCACTCCCATTTTCCCACTGTAGAAAATGCATAGTGAAATAGTATAAAGTGTGGCAGGTCTAAGCTCCCAAATAAAATGGCTTCGGCCTGACTCTGCCCCTTTGCTGAAGCCAGGCACACAGATGAGCCATAATGAAATTATCCTCTCCTTCTGATGTCTCAATGTGTCTAATTATATTGGGTTGCTGCTTTGCTCATTGAGTGATCCATGCAGATCATCCCAGGAAATGTGAGATAAAATGGGGTGCCTCCTATGAGTGTGTCAGGTTGCTGCATGCACCTCCCAGTTGCTGGGATGTGGATAACAACTACAAGGTAGTCTATATTAGATAGAATGGGTATCCTTGGGTAAAACTGGGTCTTTCTTCGGATGGTAGCATTAATAGCCAAAATATTCCAGAAGTAACCTGTATTATCCCAATATGGACATGTGTCATAGTATGGATAAGTCTGGTAAACCTAGTGTCAGGGTTCCGACCAATGCCCTAATTAAATCATAAGCCTCGAGCCAAGCTTCAAAAGAAATCCAGTTATTTATTAGGAGTTTCATGTTGGCACTTTCCAAGTGAAGCTAACTCTGACCTCACTTAATTCACGTCCCGGCCCTGACCCTGTTTCCCCCTCCCCTCAAGGTGTGTCATCAGTCACATTCCCCAACAAAACAATTCTGCGGGTTATAGAGTCCCTCCCTCTGGCCACTATGGGTATCCATAGAGATGGCCTTGACATAGAGATGGCTGGAATGTGCTTTCGTTTAGACTGAAGTGCTATTCCTTCATTGCAGCTGTGAGGCTCGGTTCCCCATCCCCCTGCCTATGGCAACTCGAGAGCAGGTCAGGAATGCTTCACGAGTTGACATCTAGTTCATGGTTTCCAATCAATTTTTTTTTCTAATAGAGACACTAAGGGAAGCAAATCAAGAAATATATTTGCTTGAATGCCATCAGTTTTTGATTGCTTGATCAAGAGCTTTGCCACTTGATCAGAAGTTTCAAGAATTTTTCTTTTTAATGAACAGACTCTGGCCCATTTCACATTCAGTAATTGCTGTCAGAAACCAAAGCCACTAAGGGTCCAAAGTGCGAGCAGAGGATCAAATCTTAGATGGCTGGAATGTAGAATTAGCGTGATGCACCAAGACTGTTCCCCGAGAATAGTCTGTTCTTTCTCTCCTACCATCAGAGGTGCGTTCCTGCCGGTGCAGTTAATAGCTGTTGTTCGGCGCAGAGCCGAAGACGCTGCTGCTGTTCGCGGCACGGGGGCTTTCCCCGGGCACTGCCGCCGCCGCATGGACACCGCCGTTTGCGTTCTTTTGCCCTCTGCGCATGCGCAAATCGTTCTGCATGCGCGGAGGGCAAAAGAACGCAAATGGCGGCGTCCATGCGGGCGGGGAAAGTGCCCGGGGAAAGCCCCCGTGCCACGAACAGCAGCAGCATCTTCGGCTCTGTGCCGAACAACAGCTATTAACCGCACCGGCAAAAACAGGCAGGAACCCACCTCTGCCTACCATATCTCCATCTGTCCATCACCACCATGAACGTACTGCCCATCACTTCCCTGACATGTCATTCCCCCTACCAATGACTCCTCCCTCCCTCACCCAGGTCAGATGCCCCCAACTAGTACACTAGTTATACAATCATGCAACCAGCTAGCTAGTCCAGTCCTTTAGGCTGATGTTGTCTGATATTCCACATCCCTGCCCCCCACACACCTATACCACACAACCTTTCTTACTTCCAGCTGCTCTTACTGAGTTGGCTGGAGTCAGAAATAACACTTTCAAACCCACTGCCCTCTTCCCATCTCCTCCCATATCTGCTGTATCTCTGTTGCCAATGGCTTCCCAACAGCAACCACCGAAATCCTCTCAGTGCAAAGACCACAAGTTCATTTTCTTCTACCAACCAATTTGTTTAGATGACATAAAGGAAAAGTACCAGAGTCAAACAGTTGAAAGATGAAGCACAAGGGACAACCTGTGATCCTTCTGAGCGTCACCACCATACGGTCAATGTTATGACAGTCACAGGATACAGGGTAGCCTTTGATCAAGCCCACTGGTTTGCTTTTGCTGCCACCCAGTGGTACCTTCCACATACTCGTATCCTCTAGAACAGGGGTCTCCAACCTTGGCAACTTTAAGACTTGTGGACTTCAACTCCCAGAATTCTAGGAACTCTGGGAGTTGAAGTCCACAAGTCTTAAAGTTGCCAAGGTTGGAGACCCCTGCTCTAGAATACCAAGGCTAGGCATTCAAGTCACCATCACTGACACTGCTCATCTGATCAACTACTGCCATACATACTACCGTCACCATAATTGGTCTTGGATCTCCTACAGTTTAGAGGAGGCTTCTTCAACTCAGCTTCATGCACCACTGAACAGCTGATTGGAAGTATTGCCTCCTATCAGTTCTCCAGATGACCTAATCAGTTGCACTGTTGAGTCCAGCTCCAAAAGGAATGTAGGATGATGAACATAGGTCAGGAGATCATTCCAAGGAGCTTTGTCTCTTGCACTGAGTCACTTCTTAGAGGGGAATCTGAACACCCCCCCCAATCTTCCTGAATCTTTCACCACATCTACAAACCATCATCAACTTATTCTGCCAACAACTTCTATGGTCCGTCCCTGACATTCATCCAGTCTTGGTACCACTACAAAAATAAGAGACACGGCTTTCCTAACTGGCTCTTTGTGGAAGATTACATTTGAATGTCCCACTTGCAACTCTGTCTCTGTGCGGTTGTTGGATTACCTGGAACATTGGATTGGAAAGAGAGTCTTCTTGGATCTTTCTGAACCTGAGATTTCTCTCCTTGAATTTGTTTGCTAAAATACTGTGTTTCCCCGAAAATAAGACCCTGCCTTATAGTTTTTTGAGCCCTGAAATAAGCGCTTGGCTTTATTGCCATGCACTCAAAAGCCCGATTGGGCTTATTATCAGGGGATGTCTTATTTTGGGGGAAACAGGGGAGAGAGAGGGGGGGGAGGGAGGGAGGGAGGGAGGGAGAGAGAGAGAGAGAGAGAGAGAGAGAGAGAGAGAGAGAGAGAGAGAGAGAGAGAGAGAGAGAGATGATATAGATATAGATATAGATATAGATATAGATATAGATATAGATATAGATATATAGATATATAGTTATAGTTATAGTTATAGTTATAGTTATAGTTATAGTTATAGTTATAGTTATAGTTATAGATATAGATATAGATACAGATACAGATACAGATACAGATACAGATACAGATACAGATATACCATGTTTCCCCAAAAATAAGACCCTGTCTTATATTTTTTTGAACCCTGAAATAAGTGCTTGGCCTTATTGCCATGCACTCAAAAGTCCGATTGGGCTTATTATCAGGGGATGTCTTATTTTGGGGAAAACAGGGTAGGTTTTCATTCCTGTTTGCTACATAGAAAGCTTTGATATGTGCACTGCACTTTCTGCTGCATTGATGAAAGATATACGACTGTAATAAATATCTAGAATTCATTATCAGAAGCTGGTCATGTGTGTTTAACTGGAGTACAGAACGCTTATTGTACATTTGTTGAATTAGAAAAAGCACATAATGAACTTCAGAGGTTTGAATTATGGGGATTTTTTGCATGATATTTATTTATTCATTAAATTTGTATGCCCCCCCCAACTCCCAATAAATCTGGGCAGCTCACAAGTAAAAACATTAAAATAAGAAAAAAAGTTAAGAATAGATAAAAATCAAAGAATAAAAGAAGGCAAGAATAAAAAATAATAATTGGAAAGGAACGAAAGAGAAATGAATCCACATAGTTCAAAGATGACTTCAAGACTTTATTGAAAAACCAGCAGCCACTGTGGGTGTTCCATCACTTGAGGTTTTCAAAAATAGACTGGTTAACTATTTGACCTAGATGGTATAAGGTCTGCCTTGAGCAGGGGGTTGGACTAGAAGACCTCCGAGGTCCCTTCCAGCCCTATGATTCTATGCTCTGTGTGATAAAAGCTTATATGGTGGAAGTAAAACACATGAAAACAAATTGAATAGTTAGCAAATGGTTCAACATTGAACAAGGGTCAAGATTAGGGTGTATGATGCCCTTGTGGTTGTTTAATACACCGTATTTTTCGGAGTATAAGACGCACCTTAGTTTTGGGGGAGGAAAACAAGGAAAAAAGGCCTCTGCCTCCAAGCAATTTGCCAAACAGCAAACAGCACAGCTGATATACACTGTTTGCTGTGTATTTCTGTGCATGTATGCCTGACCCATAGAAATAGAAAAGAATTGGAGAAATGTACATTTATGGCAGTATATTAATCCCAGAAAGTTTTCTTAAATGTAATCACACTAACTCCTCCCAATTATTTAAATAGATCTACTCCAAACATGACTAAGTCAGGGTTTAATTCAGCTGCCTTATTTTAATACTAAAACAGGACATTTCAGATTATACTTTTACAGATCTTTAAAATTAATGTGGCTTTCTGGAAGGCTTTCTGCTATTTAAAAGATGATACAATAGCACTGGGCCTCTTCAGAGCAAGAATTTATTTTAAAAAGCTTCTTCATTTTGTTAAGTTGTCTAGAACAATAATAAAGCAGTCTTTAAAAAATAAGTCTTATAATTTGAACACTCTACAAACATTTAACAAAATAACGTATTAACAGAATCTGCCTCTACCTAGGATAGAACTCACAACCTCCTGACTGTGAGGCAAGAGCTCTACCTCTAGGCTACAGTAGCTGTAGCTTACTTTCTTGCAATTTCAGCAGTATAACATTGCCAGAAGTTTATCTCCCAGCATTTTGTCTCATTACAGCCACCGTAGTTGGTTTCATTTTACCACGTGGCTTGTAAGCCTATCAGCTGTAGGTCGGGAGGCAGATAATCTCTTAGTGTGCTAATAAGGCTTCTGTTTCTGTTCTGTTTGCTGCAAAGAGGTAAATTGTTGGCAGGCAGAGGCCAAAGGTTGGGGGTGGCTGGGTGGGGCTACATTCGGTGTATAAGACGCACCCAAATTTTCACCCTCTTTTGGGGGGTAAAAAGGTGCGTCTTATACTCCGAAAAATATGGTACACATTAATTTATAACAAATTCTTGTAGTGATTAGAGGGGTCTTCGTTACTACACGTGTTCCTTAATATGCAGATGATGCCATATAATTGGTTGAGAACTAAATAATTTACAGTAAATTTTAAACATATTGTATGATGCAATGAGGAACATGAATCTGAAAATCAGGGTATTGAAACCAACCTAGTTATATTTGATAAGGAAAAGGGAGCGAAGGGTTGCAAGTTATACATAAAGGGTGATTAAAATAGAGCAAGTAGATGAATTTGTGTGCCTGGATAGAAGGGAATAATTTTAAGATGCAATAAAAACAAGTAGAGAGGTGGTGGCTATTATGTGGTCTGTTGTGAGGCATGGAGGGCAAAGAAAGCATGATTGTATAGAAGAATATGCAATGATTGTATAGAAGAATGTGTTTCTGCTTACTTTGTTATTGAAATGAAGTACAGAAGATAGTTGAAAGAAGTGAATAAAGAATTTTGCGACCCAAAGATCTGCTAAAGGAGACAAAAGAGGGAACAACTTTTATTTTGGCCTGTTTTAAACTCAAATGGCTACTGAAAAATTGTTGAATGACCTACGGAAAATGGCTGATTGATAAAGAACATACAATAAAAAGCGGTTTAATTTTACTTCTTGTTTCTTCTCTTGATCAATTCATTATCTGGCTTATTAATCTCATTCCACTCTGCTTTACTGCCACTACCAACATTAGAAGTGCCCAGACATAAGAATAGCTCTTCCAAATCTGTCCAGAAACCATCCAAGTCCAGCATTTGGCCATCCGCAGGGCCATCCAAATGATGGTGAGATGCTGGCCGGGTTACAGTTAGGAGAGCGGTCACTCTTCTGCAAAAGATCAGAAGGGTCCAGATCAGCGGTGGGTTGCTACCAGTACGGTACGGTTCTACGAACCAGTAGCAGTGGCAGGAGGCTCCACCCACCTGCCCCGGACGCTTCTGCGCATGAGCGCACATGAACCAGTAGTGATGGGATTTAGAACCCATCACTGGTCCAGATCACTCTTTACAGACTACAGGTAGTCCCCAATTTATGACCACAATTGCGTATGAAATTTCTACCACTAAGCAAAAGAGTTAAGTAGGTTTTGCCCCATTTTATGATCTTTCTTGCCATAGCCGTTATGTGAATCACTCCAGTTATTAAGGTAGTAACAGGATTGTTAAGTGAATCTGTCTTCCCTCATTGACTTTGCTTGCCAGAAGGTCACCAAAGGGGATCACATGGCCCTGGAAAATTTCAACCATCATAAATCAATGCCAATGGCCACCGCCTGAATTATGATCATGTGACCACGGGAGATGCTGCAACAGTCATAGGTGTGAAAAATGGTCATAAGTTAATTTTTTTCAGTGCCATTGTAACTTTGAATGATCACTAAATGAATGGTTTTAAGTCGAGGAGTACCTATAACACATTTCATTAATTCGAAGCGGACAAGAGACAATGGGTAGATGATTATGAGCCGAGGTGGCGCAGCGGTTAGAGGCAGGTACTGCAGGCCACTTTACTGGACTGTGATCCGCAAGTCAGCAGTTCAAATCTCACCGGATCAAGGTTGACTCAGCCTTCCATCCTTCCGAGGTAGGTAAAATGAGGACCCAGATTGTTGGGGGCAATATAAATATACATTGCTTACTGGTGTAAACCGCTTAGAAAGTGCTTGCACTGTGAGGCGATATATAAATCTCACAAATAAATAAATAACTAAATAAATTATTGTTTTCTTTCTTTATTGCTGTTTTGACTTGCTTTTCCGCTTTCCTCTCTTTTTTTGAAAGCATAGCAATTAAAGTATAAAATGGGCAAAAGATGATGGAGGGATGATTCCATTTTTTTAATCGTTGTTTTGAGTCGTCTTCTCACTCTCACTCTATACTTTTTTCTCTCTTTTTTTTTAGGCAGGTGACTTGGTTAGAAGTAAGACAGGAAAGAAAGAAAAAAGCCTTTTTATATAGGGTGACATGATAAATAGCTAGTGTAAGTAATAGAAATAAAGGGAATATTAATGTATACTTTTTATTTGATAAAATAAAAGTAACAGTGAGATATAGGTGGAATATTTGAATAATGATAGATTGTAATTTAATATGGATGTGTACTGTTATTAGAAACACATAAGTTGATTGAATGTAATAATAATAATGTTTTGTATTGTAACATTGTATTAGAATGCATGGCGCATTCCACTGTTCACGCATTGATTTGACATTTATATCAAAATAAAAAATAAAAAAAACTTGGGGGGGGGGAGAAACAAATTTCATTAAAAGGTACAAACCTCGATGAGCTGCAGTTTGTTTCATTACATGTAGATTTCATTGCATATAGATGCTTGGGGTGGCTGCGCTAATGTAGGATTTCAATTGGAAGGAGGCGAGAGATGGGATGGGGGGAAGACAGGTTAGTTACACAGATGCAGGGAATCTACCCTGTTTTCCCCAAAATAAGACATCCCCTGATAATAAGGGGATGAGGTGGCACAGTGGTTAAAGTGCAGCACTGCAGGCTACTTCAGCTGACTGCTAGTTCAGCAGTTCAGCTGTTCAAATCTCACTAGGCTCAAGGTTGACTCAGCCTTCCATCCTTCTGAGGTGGGTAAAATGAGGACCCAGATTGTTGGGGGCAATATGCTGAACTCTGTAAACCGCTTAGAGAGGGCTGGAAAGCACTATGAAGCGGTATATAAGTCTAAGCGCTATTGCTAATAAGCCCAATCGGGCTTTTGAGTGCATGGCAATAAGGCCAAGCACTTATTTCAGGGTTCAAAGAAATATAAGACAGGGTCTTATTTTTGGGGAAACACGGTATGAGCCAGATTATCTTATCAAAACTTTTGGATTCTACCTGGAACAGACAGAATAAATCTCGCCTAAAAGAACCGATGGACACATCAAACACAAGGACAAAGCTAATATCAAAATGTTTCAGCTTTCCAGGATACTTTGTTACTGTCTTCAAAGTAACATACGAACATAAAACATACAAAGAGTGGTTGCAGGAACTGAGCTTGGCCAGTCTGGCGAAGAGAAGAACCAGGGGTGACATGATAGCAGTGTTCCAATACTTGAGGGGATGCCACAGAGAGGAGGAGGTCAGGCTGTTCTCTATGGCACCAGAAAGCCAAACAAGGAATAATGGATGGAAGCTGACCAAGGAGAGATTCAACCTGGAAGTGAAGAGAAACTTTCTGACGGTGAGAGCGATCAACCAGTGGCACAGCTTGCCAGCGGAGGTTGTGAAAGCCCCAACACTTGCGACCTTCAAGAGGAGACTGGACTGCCATCTGTCTCAAATGGTGTAGGAACTCCTGCTTGAGCAGGGGGTTGGACTAGATGACCTACAAGGTCCCTTCCAACTCTAATAATAAATCTAAATCTAAGTGACCATCTTGGAAAAATGAGACTTCAATTGCACCACTGTGAGAGATGGGTGAATTCACATACATCAAAAGGCTTCAGGCAACCTCAGAAGATCTCAACAGAACAACGGAGTTTTTAAAACATCACAATTGTTAGCTGGGAAAGTACATTTGTGTGGGTTGGGTGGCCATGGACATTTGTTTAATAAATTTCGGCATAAATAATCTGTCTTCCCTTTCCTTTTTCCTAGCCCTGTCTCAACCATTAGAATAGAACGGAACGGAATGGAATGGTATGGTATGGTATGGTATGGAATTGGTGATTGTCTCCAGTGCTTAAGCTCTCAGTGTACATACAAACAACAAAGTGATAAGTCAAAGATCATAAATCACAGTTGCAATCATAAATCATAGGATACAAACAGCAAGTAATAAATCATAAGATACCAATAGGATGCTATTGATAAGATAATGATAATAGGATAAAATACCAATAAAAGATAATAGGATAAGATTAGGGTTGCCACAAAGAAGAGGGAGTCAAACTATTCTCCAAGGTACCTGGGGGTAGAACAAGAAGCAATGGGTGGAAACTAAACAAGGAGAGAAGCAACTTAAAACTAAGGAGAAATTTCCTGACAGTTAGAACAATAAATCAGTGGAACAGCTTGCCTCCAGAAGTTGTGAATGCTCCAACACTAGACGTTTTTAAGAAGATGTTGGATAACCATCTGTCTGAAGTAGTGTAGGGTTTCCTGCGTAAGCAGGGGGTTGGACTAGAAGACCTCCAAGGTCCCTTCCAACCCTGTTGTTGTTGTTGTTGTTGTTGTTGTTGTTGTTGTTATTATTATTATTATTATTATTATTATTATTATTATTATTATTATTATTATTATTATTATTAAGATACCAATAGTAATTTAGTGAGCAAAGCCAATAATATCGAATATAAATATATCTGATAAGTTGAGCTGAATCTAAAGAAACATGCACCTTTTAATAAAATTTGGTAGCTGAAAAAGATGCTAACAGACTCCTCATTTTTCACTAGCATAGCTAACATCAGTCTCCTGTGCAAGGTTCCCTTGCAACTGGCATTTGGAGAAAGACTCCTGGAATCTAGAGATAACGCTTGACTCTTCGGATTAACAGCCCTATTCCCCATGAATTTATCCAGCCTTCCTTTAAAGCCATCTAAGTTAGTGGCCATTATGAACATTTCGTGATAATGAAGGCCTCCGGTTAACTTAGTCCTTGGGAATCCCTATTGCTGATTATTTCCCTGGTATATCAACTCAGTCTAAATGAGGATATTGAATGGCTTTGAGAGATCTGAGACAAAATGTTCATTTCTAGAAATAATGAATATCCTCGCCCTGCATTTGTTCCATTGTGGTTTTTTTCACTGAAGGCAATGGCATGATAAACAGGAAAGCCAAATAATATTTTCGGTCTTGTGCTAAATGTCTAGTTCTGTCTGATTATTCCAAATATCCAAAGCAATAGCAATAGCACTTAGACTTATATACCGCTTCATAATGGTTTACAGCCCTCTCTAAGCGGTTTACAGAATTCAGCATATTGCCCCCAACAATCTGGGTCCTCATTAAAACCGACCTCAGAAGGATGGAAGGCTGAGTCAACCTTGAGCCAGTGAGATTTGAACTGGCGAACTGCAGCTAGTAGTCAGCTGAAGTAGCCTGCAGTGCTGCACTCTAACCACTGTGCCACCTCGGCTCTTACAAAGATATGTACAGGGATCCTTCCTTGCGTGCCACTTGGGTAATTCCTTCTGCTGAAAGTTCACCTCTCCAAAGAGACCATGAAAGAGTAGTCCTCGATTTACAACCATTTATTTAGTGACCATTCAAAGTTACACTGAAAAAAGTGACTGATGACCAGGGGTGAAATGCTCCTGGTTCGCTTTTACCTGTCTGTCAGTGGAGAGCCGCTCATGCAGGTAGCGCGGCGCTCCGCCCGCCCGCCGGGACACCACCATTTGAGTTCTTTTACCTTCTGTGCATGCACAGAATACTTTGTGCATGTGCAGAGGGTAAAATCACTCAAATGGCGGTGTCCCAGTGGGTGGGCGGAGTGCCGCACTACCTGCGCGATTGGCTCACCGCCGACAGACAGGTAAAAGCAAACCGGGAGCATTTCAGCCCTGCTGATGACCATTTTTCACACTTCTGACTGCTGCAGCATCCCCATGGTCACATGATCAAAATTTGGACTGGCATATATTTATGACAGTTGCAGTGTCTCAGGGTCATGTGATTCACCTTTTACAAGCTTCCAACAAGCAAAGTCAATGTAGCAACCAGATCCACTCTATAACCATGTTATTGACTTAACAACTGCAGCGATTCATCAAACAACTGGAGCCCTGGTGGCACAGTGGTTAGAATGCAGTTTTGCAGGCTAACTCTGCCCACAGCCTTGAGTTCGATCCTAACTGGGTCAAGGTTGACTCAGACTTCCATCCTACTGAACTTGGTAAAATGAGGACCCAGATTGTTGGGGGCAGCCTGCTGCCTTTGTAAACCGCTCAGAGTGCTGTAAAGCATTATGGAGTGGTATGTAAGTCTAAGTGCTATTGCTATCTGTGTCAAGAAAGGTTGTAAAATGGGGCAAAACTCGCTTAACAACTGTCTTGCTTAGCAATCGAAATGTTGGGCTCAGTTGTGGCTGTACATTGAGGATTACCTGTATACCGCAATATCTCATCATTAGCCATATGACTTTGTACACTTGTGCCTGATGTTGTGAGACAAGCTGGAGAAACCAGGTCTGGTGGCATGACAAATGTTTCATTATTTTTTTTTTCATAATTGTCATTCGTGCCAAAGTATTAAGGGCAAGATACAAAGAAGTAGAAATTGGCTGGACATCAGAAAAAAATATTATCAGTAATAGCCATTCAACAATGGTGGTGGTAAGTTCTTCACTGGAGTTTAGAGGCGAGTTTAAATGGCCATCTGTACTGTAGGACACCCTTTAGCAATAGGTTCTTGCACTGGGCAGGAAGGAGGGTTTGATGATCTCCAAGGCCCCTTTCAACTCCCCCTTTCTATGATCCTAAATATCTACTAGCACTTCCTCTCCACCCTGGCTTTCAGTGCTTGATTGCTTGAATAGTAGGTAACGATGCAGAAATTGCCTTGGGAAGCATCCTGAAATAGATTTCCCAAGGCTCCTTACTATTAAAATATATTTACCACATCTATAATCTGTTCATCAGCAGATGTTCTGTGGATGGTTTGTGAGACTGTAACAGGATTATCATCACTGCATGCAATTCATTTACATGATGCTTTTTCAGAGTTCTAAAAATAAATAAAGACAGATTCCTGTCCCCAAGACATTTGCAATCTTAAAACACAGAGAGGAAGACAAAATGATATGGAACGGATGTGAAGCGATACCATTATTTTTGCTCCCTAATAATTGGGGAGGCTATCTCAAACATGCAAACCTTGCAGAAAAGATTGGCCTGGAAAATGGGTTTGAAGCGTGAGGAATGTACAGATGATGAACAGGAGGAAATTGGTCAGACCATAATTCTGGAGTAGACAGCATTCCTAAATAATTTCTGCCTGAAATCCTGGAAAGCCATTTCTAGTTGGAGCACATAGTTCTGAGCAAACATCAACCTTTTGAGATAAACCAGGTCAAAAACCAGGAACAACTAGGATCTGAGAATGCTCTCTATTGTTAGGGTATTGTAACAGACTAGCAGACGCTTGAAAGCCTGTGAGCTTGTTCACCCCAAGGATAAAATACTCAGACATAAACTGAGCAATGTGGTATATGCAGTGAGACACATGCAGATCTGTACATTGGGGAAACAAAACAACCACTTCACAAATGCATGGCACAACATAGGAAAGCAAACCCACCAGGACAAGATTCAGCAGTCCATCTGCATTTAAAAGACAAAGGCCACTCTTTTGAAGCAGCAAAGTCCACATTTTGGACAGAGAGGACCACTGGTTTGAAAGAGGGGTCAAAGAGGCCATCTATGTTGAAATTGAACAGCCCTCTCTCAACAGAGGGTGTGGGATACGACATAATCTATCTCCAGTCTACAACACAGTCCTTTCAACAGTTCCAAAAAGGCTCCACACCTATTCATACTGTAGAAAGTTAGTACTCACCCCCTCCTAGAAAAATGAAATATCCCAGGAAATATTGAAAAAGGAAAGAATATGTTTCCCTGAATGAGGAAAAGAGAAACATGTTTTAAATACAAAGCAGCTTCCTGCAGCTCCCTGCCCCCACCCTTGCCATATTCCTCCCAACTAGTCTGAAACAGTCTTCTACATAACAAAGAACCATAATAGGAATCCCAAAGCCTTTTCATTACACCACATGGGACCTGGGAAGATTACATCAATCAAACCTAGGACTTGGGACAGCCCACAAGAGTTGCCCCAGCATGCCCCTGGGGGTCTGACAGCCAATGGAATACATTTCTATATAGGAACAGGAAACAGTTAGGGAGGGGCCCAAGAGAGAGTATAAAGCAAGGAACTCAGCACCTCTTCTCCCCTTTTTCTCTTCACCCACACCTGGAAGCATGTAATCTACCTTACAGGGGCTCCTGCCATGTGCTCCTGTCCACCATTAAACCTTCTTTCCAAGCAACTTCCATGAATCCAGTGTCTTTTTCCCCACTTGGAACTGAACCCAGAAGGATATTCCTTACAACAATACTACTCAGGTGACCCTGAGGGCACAGATAACTCTCCAAGTAGCCTCAACAACTCTCTAAAAGAATGCAAATGACCAGAACAAGGAATATAAATCCTTCCGTTCCCCACCATCCAGTCAGAGCGGAAGAAGCTGCTTGGATGAGAAGTGAAACATCTTCAAAGAAAAACAAGGAAGTCCAGTTGCCTCTTGAAAAAGCACCTTGGGAACAACCATGACCTGGATGACTGAGAATCTCCACAGACTCCTGTGAGAGTTTCTCTTCTATTATCACTTACACATAATAAATCAAAGTGGGGTCATTTCTGCTTCACATTTTCTTCTTTCCTGGGATTGAAGAATTTTTCAAAAACTCCTTCCTTGGGGTCCCAAAGGTGCCTTTTCAAAAGACAACTGGACTTCCTTTGTTTTTCCTTGAAGACATTTCGCTTCTCTTCCTTCTCTTCCTCATCTCAAAGGTCTTCAAAGAAAAACCAGAAAGTCCAGTTTGTTAAGGAGAATAAATCTCCATAGAGGCGATGTTGATCTTTCTCTCAGAACTCAGACATTTAGAAATAAAGCCGAAGTTAAAAGTCTAATAGAAAATATTTATTTCGGTACAAAATAACGAAGTCCCCTGGGAGTTGGGCGGCATACAAATCTATTTAAATAAATCTATTTAAATAAAAAACAATAAATTCTGAATAGTTACATCTTGCTAATAAATCGTGACCGCTCCCGGTCAGAATCAAACCACAAGTGATTAATGGAGAATCAGGAATGCACACATGCGTACAACTCATATCACATGTTCTGTCTGTATTGGAATGTACCATAATATTAGGATAGGGATGCATCACCCTGCATATACATCAGAGGTGGGTTCCTGCCGGTGCACAGAGCCAAAGACGCTGCTGCCGTTCGCGGCGTGGGAGCTTTCCCCGCCCGCATGGATGCCAACAATTGCATTCTTTTGCCCTCTGCGCATGCACAAAGCGTTCCGCATGCCCAGAGGGCAAAAGAATGCAATTGTCGGCATCCATGAGGGCAGGGAAAGAGCCCGGGGAAAGCTCCCGCGCTGTGAACGGCAGCAGAGTCTTTGGCTCTGCGCCGAACAACAGCTATTAACCGCATCGGCAAAAACAGGCAGGAACCCACCTCTGATATACATACAACTGACAATATTCACTACCTGATACAGTTGCCTCTTGAAAAAGCACCTTTGGGACAACCATGACCTGGATGACTAAGAATCTCTATAGCCATCCTCCCTTAGGGGTGGGTTCTTCTTCTCCCCACACACAGGATCAGATTGACCTTCCATCATAAGTACAGAGATTAACAATTCTATTTTTCATTTTTGAAGTAAGTTTCACTGAATTCCTTGAGAGATGATGCAAGATAAAAAAGAGTCACCCAAACAATATAATATACATTGTGACATCACCCCACATCACCCTTCATGCTTGCATCTCACATAAATAAGTAAAGGTGGAGTTTGCACTGCGATGTTGCAATACACATATCTCTCTCCTGTTCCCTGTTGAGTCCAGTGCCCAGAACAGACTTTCCTGATCTGGGTGTATCTCCATTTATACTGATTTCAGATGCCAGAATTTCCCAGACATCCTGGTCATGGTTGGGAATTCTGGGACAGAAATCCAAATGATGGGGGCACTTTCAGCCTGGAGATTCACAGTGGTGGGTTCCTACTGGTGCGGTCCACTCTATAGCACTGGTAGCAGCCCGCTGGTGACATCACAGTACCGGTGCGGTCAGTTGCCTGGGTGCAGCCATTTTTAAAAAACATTTCTTCTGCGCATGCCCAGAAGCCGAGTTTCCGGCACTGCGCATGCGCTGCCTTCCTACCGCACAGTGAGTCCAAGCAGGGGAGGATAGCTGAGGGAGTGCATGAGATGCTGAAAGAATGGGCAGCAGGAGCTATCTCCATTCCCCTCCCTTCAACAGTCCGAGAAGCCACGAACGCGCGGTGATGATCCTAGGCATTTTTGCATGTTTGAGGCTTCTCGAGCTGCTGAGGGGAGGGGGAATGGGCAGCAGGACCTATTTCAGTTCCCCTCCCTTCAGCAGTCTGAGAAGCCACGCCCACCCAGTCACATGGCCAGCAAGCCACACCCACCTGATCACATGGCTGGCAAGCCACACCCACAAAATAAGCCACCCTGGTAGTAAAAAAATTAGGAACCCGCCCCTGCTGGAGAAGGGTGATCCAGATCAGCTAGGAACAGCCAGTGTAATAGAGTACAAATGACAGGTCGGGTTGCTGCTTAAAGAGTCACACTTAATGACTCTCAATGTTGTAGCTTTTCTCCTGCATACCTGAAAGAAGCATAAGAATAAGGGGCTTAAAGCTTCCACTAAACATCAAGAAAAAAACCCCAGAGCACCAATGTCTCTTCACTTCATTCTCCTATCATTAATTGCCTCTCAACAACCTCATTTGCATCCTCTTAAAAGGCAGCGAAGCGCATTAAGCCCTAAGGAGCTGTGTGCTAATGTGTCAGGGATGTGTGCTAATGGAAAACTCAGGTGATTTTGGAGCAATCCTGCCTTAAGGGCAGCTTTTTGAGAAGGATTCTTGGTGCTTTTTTTTTTTTCAGTCTATAATTATTCTGCTCCTCTGTCTCTCTAGGATTGTCCACCTTGTGATATTTTTTAGAAATACAAGAAACTGACTTCAGTTTCCTAGGCCAAGTAGGATTTCAGGTGTCACACAGACAACAAGGTGTAAGGATCTTCTTCATATGACTTATAGAAGCTGTCCATCCTCCTTATAATTATTAATTAATTTATTAAATTTGTTTGCTGCCCAACTCACTGCAAGGCAGCTTATCAAAATAAAACATAGATATAGATGCAGAGGTAGACAGACAGACAGACAGACAGACAGACAGACAGACAGACAGACAGATAGATGATAGACAGACAGATATAAAATCACAATAAAATACAAGTTATAACTAAAAGATGGGGAGGGACCAGGGGCAGGTTCCTAATTTTTTTACTACCACTCTGTGGGTGTGGCTTATTTTGTGGGTGTGGATTGCCAGCCATGTGACTGGGTGGGCGTGGGCCTCGGGAGCTTGGCAGCGGCCAGAGAAGCAGGGGATCACTGCCCACCCGCAACGCAGCCCCCCGCAGCGGGAGCAGCAAGACCACGGCAGCGGTTCTTCTAGGAGGCTCCGTCCGGCCTGAATGCTTCTCCCCATTCGATGATCCTAGGCTCCTGCCACCTGTTCCCCCTCCCCTCAGCAGCTCGAGAAGCCTCAAACGTGCGAAAATGCCTGGGCTCATCACCGCGCGTTCGTGGCTTCTCGGACTGCTGAAGGGAGAGGAATGGAGATAGCCCCTGCCGCCCGTTCTTTCAGCATCTCACGCGCTCCCTCAGCCATCCTCCTCTGCTTGAACTCACTGTGGGGTAGGAAGGCAGCGCATGCTCAGTGCCCGAAACTCAGCTTCTGGGCATGAGCAGAAGAAAATTCAAAAAAAAAATTCAAAAAAATTTTTTTTAAAAAAAATGGCGGTGCCCAGGCACCGGCAATCGACTGCACCGGTACTGTGACGTCACCAGCGGGCCGCTACCGGTGCTATAGAGTGGACCGCACTGGTAGGAACCCACCACTGGCCGAGGGATGGATATAATGAGCCAAAAGAAGTAACATCTAGTTTCAAAGTCAAACATATATGTTAAAATGGTTGAATTTAAGGTTAAACAGATAACAAGCTTTAAGACAAAGCCAGGAAGCTAAGAAGCACAACTGAAAAGCCAACAAAATATGGACACAATCAATAAAAGTAAAACAGAAAATGAATTCAAGCTGAATTCTTTGCCAATGGAGTTCAATAGCCAGATGCCACTATAGAGATCTCTGCTCTGTATGCCCATAAACAAATACCTTGAAACAACTGTTGACTTTTTTCTAGAATGACCGGAACAGCCTTGGAGCAACCTGGTTTAAGCACAAAGTGTCCCAAAGTTTTACAAACCTTGTTGGTATTCTCATTTTGCAGTTGGAAGACGAAGAAACAGCTTATTTCAGCCCCAGATATTGTCTGAAGGAAAAGTCAGAGCACAAACATATCTATCCATGATAGTAAGTTGCAAACGTGCATTATGTTATGGGAAATAATATTTTCAAAGACTTGTATATTCAATAAAATCACCAGGATATATCCATGCATTTGGAGAAATGTGCACCCAACTACATTGTCATTGTGTGTGAGTTGAGCAGCCATATATATATATATATATAAATGTGGTTTAGAGAAGGGGAATTACAAGATCACAGGGTTAGAAACTATGCCTTACAATGAAAGGACCTGGATATGTTTTAGCTTGAGATAATACGACCGAGTGAGATATGACACATTTCACATATCTGAATGGCTGTCATTCAGATGAATCCAGTGATGAAATCCAAATTTTTTTACTACTGGTTCTGTGGGTGTGGTGTGGCTTGGTGGGCGTGGCAGGGGAAGGATATTGAAAAATCTCCATTCCCACCCCACTCTGGGCCAAGCCAGAGGTGGTATTTGTCGGTTCTCCGAACTACTCAAAATGTCCACTACTGGTTCTCCAGAACCTGTCAGAACCTGCTGTATTTCACCCCTGGATGAACCTCAAGAGCTGCTTGCTCTAATTCTAAAATTCAGGACAATGAATAATGGATTAAAGGCATATTCCAGATGAATGTTTGAACAGTTCAAAGAGTGTAAATGATGTTCACTACCAGCATGAACATCTCATTATTGCAGACGTTTAAGTGGAGGTTACACAGCCCTGAACCTGGATTGGTTTATTCTGGATTCCTGCATTTAGCAGGAACATGAACTCAGTAGCCTCAGCAGATATGATGGAATACAGTGAGAAGGTGAGAATTCCTAGGAGGGAGGGGGTGGATTCCAAAGGAGTAAGAGGCAACTCAGCTCAGATATCATGTGTGAGGGAAAGAGAGCGAAGACAGTCCCTGCCTGATAGTTCCCAGCATATGTTGTAGATGCAAATACTAAAGTGCTAAGACTGGTAAGATTTTATCTATAGGTGTGTATCAATAAAGAACTCCACTTGGAAGAATCCAGGGGTGGGTTCCTCCCGGTTCGGACAAGATCGCCTGAACCGGTAGTGACCCGCTGGTGACATCACGGATCCGGTTCGGTCCGTGCCAGTCCGTGAGCACTGCCATAATTTTTTTAGAATTGTTTGCGAATTTTCCCCTGTTTGGATGGCTTCTCCTCTTCCGCTGCTTGAAAAAGGGCCCTCCCACCCGCCCCTGGGTTAATACTGACCTTTATTTCTTCACCCGAAGCACAGCTCCTCAGCTGTGTTTCGGGCTGATTCCTGCTACTGAGCATGCGCGTAAGCCAAATTGCATGAGGGGACGCGCGCGAAACACCGTGATGCGAAACGGTGACAAAGGTAAGTGGAACCCACCCTTGGAAGAATCCTCATGTTAAGTAGTTGTCCACTAGGACTCCTGGATACTTCTCATAGTTACTGTTATTCAACCAGATACCACCTATTCTATATCTGTGCATTTCATTTTTCTAAGTGTAAGATCTTAGTTTTCTCACCACTGCATTTTATTGGATAGGATACAGAGTTCAAGTCTGTCAAGATCCTTCTGGATATTGAACCTATCTTCTAAAGTGTTGGCTATTTCCCCCAGCTTGGTGGTGTCTGCAAATTTAATGAGTTCCTCTTCTATCACCTCATCTACATACAGTTTGTATCGGGGCGGGTCGCTTACTTACCTCGCTGCCGGAGCCATGTGCGCGCATCTCCATGCTTCGGGGGGGGCACACTTGCTATGCGCGTGCGCCCCCTCGTGCGATTTTGCTTCTGCACATGCGCAGAGGCAAAATCTCGCCAAAATCTCACACACATGCACGTCCCCTCGCGAGATTTCGGCGTGATTTTGCCTCCGCGCATGCGCAGAAGCAAAATCACCTGAAAATCACCGAAAATCACCGAAAAAAAATGGCGACGTGCCGGGTGGACCGGCAGAGAGGGCTCCGGAGCGGTTGCGAAATCTGCCACTCCCTACCGGAGCTGCGTACTGGGCAGCTCCGGCAGGAACCCACCTCTAGTTTGTATTCTGCATTCATTCTTGGTTTTCGGCCTGACAACAGCTCCTTCCATCTCCATGATTCTATAGAAATGGCAGAAGCTGGACTTGTGATCTAATGTGAGACAAGGCTGTTACCTCTGATGAGACTCTATCTGGTTAGCTTAGCAACAGTACTTTGCTCTGAGACATGCTCCATTATGGGGAGGATGAGCATTCTGCAAGTAAATAGCCAAAAGAAGGGAAACTCATTTAGTTAGTTTCTGGATGTCCTAATAAATCATTTCCCCCAACCTGGTAACCTCTGGAGATATTTGACTCTGTCCCCCCTCAATCCCAGGCAGCTGGCTAGAAATTAACAGGAGTTACATTCAACACACCTAGAGGGTTTTGGAAAAAGGCCAAAATAAACACATTTTCACCTTTGTCTTTTTTTTTTTTTAGAAATAGTTCAGTAATATGTTTTCAGCAATGGTCTGGCTGTGGAGTGAAGAATTTGGAACTTCCAGTGCTGTTGTAAAAATAACAAATGTGATGGATGAGGCACATTTCACTGGATAGAAAGAGAAAGTCCCACCCCACCCCAGCACAAGATAAATTGTCCTTGTCGTGGCATGATGTACCTGCAAAATTCCTGGGCCAGGTTTCTAGTGAACCTCCTGGGTTTGCATTTATGTCTGGAAGCAAAATTAAGATGGGTGTGTGTGTGTGTACAGAAGGGAAATAATATAGGTTTGAATAAGGGTACCAAATTCCCTGGAGGAAAAACAGAGGAGCTAATGAGCTCATTCCAAATACCATCACCATTGCTAGGACTTGGAACAGGGGAGGTTGCAGCGCTATTGCCCTTTGGCATTGTAGGAAGTTAGCACCCACTCCTCTCCTAGAAAAATGAAATATCCTAGGAAATATTGAAAAAGGAAAGAATATGTTTCCCTGAATGAGGAAAGGAGAAACATGTTTTAAATACAAAGCAGCTTCCTGTAGCTCACCCATTCCTCCCACCCTTGCCAATGGGCCATCAAGGAATGGCCTAGCCCAGCTCATTCCCCCCACCTAGCCTGAAACAGTATTTTGCATAACAAGCACCTACAGGAAGAACCATAATAGGAATCCCAAAGCCCTTTCATTCACCACATGGGACCTTGTAAGATTCCATCAACCTTGCCCCTGGGATTCAGGACAGCCCACAAGAGTCGCCCCAGCATGCCCCTGGGGGTCTGACCACCAATTGGAGTGCATTACATACACAGGAACAGGAAACTAAAAGGTGGGGCCCAAGAGAGAGTATAAAGCAAGGAACTCCCAGCATTTTGCCTCTTCCTTTCTCTGGACACAACACCTGAAAACATGTGATCCACCTTTTCTGTTCAGGAGCTCATGCCATGTGCTCCTGTTCCTTTGCTCTCCATTAAAACCTTCTTTCCAAGCAACTTCCATGAATCCAGTGTTCTTTTTCCCCACTTGGAACTGAACCCAGAAGAATATTACTTCCAACAGCATGTTAAGGTTGGGTCCACCTGCTGAAAGATTACACTATACTTGGACACTATTGCTTCATAGCAGGAAGCTTGTTGAAAGAGCATTCACCCATTCCAAAGGAAAATCAGTTAACATGATGTCCACACCAGCTTCCTGCCAGTGCAGGAAGTCCTTGACTTATGACTAATGGCTTAACAACTATTCAAAGTTTCAATGGACCCCCCCTCAAAAGGTATTTAGAACCTGGTTCCAAAGTTCTGGTGTTTTCCTCCACATTCACATGACGACATATCTGTTGCTCGGCAACCAATTCACATTTCTGTCCATTCACACTATCCTGCAATCACGTGGGCTCAGTTGTGGTTGTAAGTCAATGACTACCTGTAGTCTATGGTGAAGGGCTAAAACAACTGACAAATGTTGTCTCTGTCTGGGGTAGCAGAAAAAGACATTATTTTTATGAGCCGCGGTGGCGCAGTGGTTAGAGTGGTGCAGATTACTTCTGCTGATCACCAGCTGCCAGCAGTTTGGCAGATCGAATCTCACCAGTTCAAGGTTGACTCAGCCTTCTATCCTTCCGAGGTCGGTAAAATGAGGACCCAGATTGTTGGGGGCAATAGGCTGACTCTGTAAACCCTTAAGAGAGGGCTGTAAAGCACTATGAAGCGGTATATAAGTCTAAGTGCTATTGCTATCTCCTTGGTTCCCTGGCTGTATCTCTTTTCTATTTCTTTTTCTGCCTTCACATTTTTTAAAGAATCTCTTTTTTCAAAATAACATTTGTTTCTTTCGCAGGATGATTATTTCCTTCTTCTTGCAGGATGAATTTATAAAAGCAAATTCTGCTGAAGAGTCTCCAGACATGTCATTCCACAACCTCTAGGTTCCCTCCGGGTTCTCTGTATTAGCCTCTAGAACAGCTTTTCTCAACTTTAGCAGTGGACTTCAACTCCCAGAATTCCCCAGCCAGCCTGGAGTTGAAGTCCATTCATCTTAAGGCTTCCATGGTATCTTGTTGCTCAGAATCCTGCCCAGCACTGGACCAAGTCTGAAAGCTTTGATCTAAAGCAGTGTTTCCCAACCTAGGCAACTTGAAGATGTCTGGACTTCAACTCCCAGAATTCCCCAGCCAGCATTCGCTGGCTGGGGAATTCTGGGAGTTGAAGTCCAGACATCTTCAAGTTGCCTAGGTTGGGAAACACTGATCTAAAGGTAGTTGCCTCACATATAATTTTCCAGTGGCCAACCATTTTTCTCGTCTTTGAATTATTTATTTTATTGATACTCTATTTGTATTTTCCCCTTTTCTTTGCTAAGAAAATAATTTGGTTTCATGAGTAGAAAATGGTGTTCTTCTATAACTTCTGAGGTAGCCAAGTTGACTGAGTGGAGGGATTTAATTCTATGTTCCTCTTTTCAGTAACCTGCAACTTCTTCCCAACTTTAATTAAATTCCAAAGGAAGGGGTTTCCCCTGAAGATTTTTTTTCTCCACTAGTGGGAAGTGTGGATAATCAGGGAGGCCACAAAGTGATTGAGAAATGTGTAATGGAAAACCACAAAAGCAATTGTTTCTTCTACAACAACTCCTGCAATAAAGTAAGCTTGAAAACTATAGCAGAAGCAATGCAAATGAAATTTTCCAACCCCTCTGAAGAACATAGCGTCTTTTGCAAGTCACAAATTATAATTTATGAGTTTATCCAGGAAATATAAATCAAGTTAGTTTGTACTGCAATTCAGAATCCTTGTTTGCATGACATGATACGGTATGCTTAATTCACATAATATGCTTAACTGGGTTATGGGTATGTGATAAACATACTATACCTAGTCCTTAGCCACACAAATGATCTGCTTAACTAACTCAGAGGAGCTTTGTTTTAGTCCCAAACAGAATTAGTCTAATTTGCTTTGTCAGCTATTTTTTACTCTCTATTGTATCATGTACCTAACTTGCCAGAGAGTTCTTTTTGTAGCATCGAGAGAACTTTCTAGATGGGTTGAGAAAAATGGGGCATCTCTATGAATTTTCCTCTCTGCTTCACCAGTATTTTTTATCCCCTAACTTCTAATAGTATATCTCTTGTATGTACTGTAATCCTTCATTAACTAATTGTCGACACAACAGGAGTCAACTAATTTGGTGAAGAAATTATTGTGTCTTGAGCACCCAATCATAAATGTTGGCTTCTTTTATTATACTGCGAAGAGGAAGCAACTGCGTCCTCTTCACAGATGATGTAAAACTATTCAACACCACATACAATACTACAACCCTTCAAAAAGACCTTGACTATATATCTGAATGGTCAAACAAGTGGCAACTACCAATCTCAATCAACAAATGCTCAGTTTTACACATTGGCAAAAATAATCAAAACACAAAATACAAACTTGATGATCATGACCTTGATGATGATCCTCACTCAGTAAAGGACCTTAGAGTACTCATCTCTAATGATTTAAGTGCCAGAGCCCACTGCAACAACATAGCTAAGAAGGCATTAAGAGTGGTTAACCTAATCTTGCGCAGCTTCTTCTCTGGTAACATTGTACTCTTAACCAGAGCATACAAAACATTTGCTGGACCGATTCTTGAATACAGCTCATCTGTCTGGAACCCACACTACATATCTGACATTAACACAATTGAGAATGTCCAGAGATACTTCACAAGAAGAGTATTACATTCCTCTGTTCACAACAGAATTCCTTATGAAAGCAGACTTGAAATTTTGGGACTTCAAAATTTAGAACAACACCACCTTCGATCTGACCTAAGTGTAGCTCACAAAATTATCTGCCACAATGTCCTACCTGTTAACAACTACTTCAGCTTCAACCACAATAATACATGAGCTCACAATAGATACAAACTTAATGTAAACCGCTCCAAACTTGACTGCAAAAAATTCGACTTCAACAACAGAGTGGTCAATGCCTGGAACACTTTACCTGACTCAGTAGTTTCTTCCCCAAACCCCAAAAATTTCAACCTCAGATTATCTACTATCGACCTCACCCCATTCCTAAGAGGTCGGTAAGGGGCGTGCATAAGTGCACAATCATGCCTACCGTTCCTGTCCTAATGTACCCATATATTCATACCTCTTTTACTCTTATTCATGCTTGTACTATTACATATATATTCAATCATGTATTACTGTTTATACTTTGCTTATAATCATATATACTTGACAAAATAAACAAATACAAAAAGATACAAAAATACAGTTGTTTCATGGTTTATAATTACCTTCACATGACAACCAGAGGGAAACCTAGATTGTAGAGAACCAGATATTTCTGCAAAATCAACAGAAATTGTTTTTAAAAATCTGTTTAAAGTACTCTTTCTGTTCAAACGGAGAAAAAAAATGAGTTCTCAGCTCATGCCATTGTATTTTCCATATATTGAAAGGGTGCGTCTTTAAATTATGCCAGACTTTGTGGAGTAAGGCTTCCTTTGATCAGCACTTTCAAGGGTCATTCAAGGAAGTAACCCATGCCAAGAGAACTGCTGACATGAAGTCAGTATATTATTATGTAAATTATATCAGAGATGTAAAATCAGCCAAGGACTGTCTGCTGAACCTCACCACCCAGAGATGAACTGCATTGTTCTGGGCCAAAGTCACCCTCATTTCCATAACCAAAAAAAGGAGAAGAAGAAGAAGCAAAAGTGCTCTCTGCTTATTCCAAGGTCATGTGGAACAACAGATGTCATCTAGCAATCGACAGAAATGTATCTGCAGTAAAGTAATTGCTGTGGTTGACCGATTGCTAAAAGACATTTAAGAATACTCAATAATTGGCAAATCATCCTCTTGAGTAAATCAGTCTGAAAAGGAGCTCTATATTCCCTCCCCCCCCCGAACATGAGTAGAAGTCACAGCATGAAAGGAAATGTTTGGAGCCAAGGGGCCATTCCCTGAAGCTCTGAAGCTTTTACACTCCAATCTGTCTGCCTGTCCAAATATGTATTGTATTTTTACCTGCCACAAACAAAGACTCTTGGTGAGTCACAGTACATCCATACAAATACAATAAAAAGTTCATGGTACTAAAAATCAGCCTAAGAAAAAGATTTAAAAAGAGCAACAAAGATGATTAGGGGACTGGAGGCTAAAACATATGAAGAACGGTTGCAGAAACTGGGTATGTCTAGTTTAATGAAAAGAAGGATCAGGGGAGACATGATAATAGTGTTCCAATATCTCAGGGGCTGCCACAAAGAAGAGGGAGTCAAACTATTCTCCAAAGCACCTGAGGGCAGAAAAAGAAGCAATGGGTGGAAACCAAACAAAGAGAGAAGCAACTTAGAACTAAGGAGAAATTTCCTGACAGTTAGAACAATAAATCAGAGGAACAACTTGCCTCCAGAAGTTGTGAATGCTCCAACACTGGACATTTTTAAAATGTTGGATAACCATTTGTCTGAGGTAGTGTAGGGTTTCCTGCCTAGGCAGGAGGTTGGACTGAAGACCTCCAAGGTCCCTTCCAACTCGTTGTTGTTGGTTGTTGGTTGTTGGTTGTTGGTTGTTGGTTGTTGGTTGTTGGTTTTTGGTTCTTCTTCTTCTTCTTCTTCTTCTTCTTCTTCTTCTTCTTCTTCTTCTTCTTCTTCTTCTTCTTCTTCTTCTTCTTCTTCTTCTTCTTCTTCTTCTTCTTCTTCTTCTTCTTCTTCTTCAGTGGTGCAGTGGTTAAATGCAGCCATTGCAGGCTGACTGCTAGTTCAACAGTTCAGCTGTTCAAATCTCACTAGGCTCAAGGTTGACTCAGCCTTCCATCCTTCCGAGGTCGGTAAAATGAGGACCCAGATTGTTGGGGGCAATATGCTGAACTCTGTAAACCGCTTAGAGAGGGCTGTAAAGCACTATGAAGCGGTATATAAGAAAAGTGCTATATTCTTCTTCTTCTTCTTCTTCTTCTTCTTCTTCTTCTTCTTCTTCTTCTTCTTCTTCTTCTTCTTCTTCCTCTTCCTCTTCCTCTTCCTCTCCCTCTTCTCCTCCTCCTCATTATTATTATTATTATTATTATTATTATTATTATTATTATTATTATTATTATTATTATTATTATTATTATTATTATTATTATTATTATTATTATGAGCTGAAGTGGTGCAGTGGTTAAATGCTGCGACTGCAGGCTGACTGCTAGTTCAGCAGTTCAGCTGTTCAAATCTCACTAGGCTCAAGGTTGACTCAGCCTTCCATCCTTCTGAGGTCGGTAAAATGAGGACCCAGATTGTTGGGGGCAATATGCTGAACTCTGTAAACCGCTTAGAGAGGGCTGTAAAGCACTATGAAGCGGTATATAAGTAAAGTGCTATAGTGCTATTGCCATTATTATTATTAAACAGATCCATCCAACTCCTTGCTATATATAAAACATAGAACATAGAATAATAGGGTTGGAAGGGATCTTGGAGGTCTTCTAGTCCAACCTCCTACTCAAGCAGGTGACCTATACCATTCCGGACAACTGGTTGTCCAGTCTCTTCTTGAAAACCTCCACTGATGGAGCACCCACAACTTCTACAGATAAGCCATTCCACTGATCAATTGTTTTCACTGTCAGGAAATTTCTCCTTAGTTCTAGGCTGGATCTCTCTTTAATAATCTTCCATCTTTTAATGAGCAGCTGTCACAGAGAAGAGGGGATTGACTTATTCTCCAAAGCACCAGAGGGCAGGACAAGAAGTAACGGGTGGAAGATCATTAAAGAGTGATCCAGCCTAGAAGTAAAGAGACATTTTCTGACAGTGAGAGCAATAAATCAATAGAATAGCTTGCCTCCTGGTGTTGTGGTGCTCCATCAATGGAAGTTTTCAAGAATAGAGTGAAGAATCATTGGACTGGGATGATATAAGGTCTCCTGCTTTGAGCAGAGGTTGGACTAGAAGACCTCCAAGGTCCCTTCCAGCCCTATGTTTCTACGTTCTATGTTGTAACTGCTGGTCATAATATATAATGTATCATCAAATACAATGAAATAACAATAGAATCGTTAGCTACAAATACAAGTGCATCATTACAAAACCACTGCCAAATTGTAAGAGTGTACATTAAGGGGAGAAGAAAATACAGTTCTAATCTTTTCATTTTTGTTCATTTTAAAAATCTAGAAAAGTGCTTCCTAACCTTTGAGGACCACCAGTCAACAGCCCACAAAGCCCCTTCTGATAACGCTGTCATCTTTCAGTAACACTATTCTTTATTTCATTTAAAGCATGCTGGTGTATTGATTTCAATGTTTTACACTGTATTGGTTCCCACATTTTACCTGGGAAATAGGGTTGTATTTTATTTTTGGGTTAGAGAAATGTGTTTAAAATACTTTCCTGTATTTGCACGCTTAGTGCTTTTGGCTTCAGCCACTTTACATTAATACCTGGCCAGAAAAGTTAAATCAAGTGCTGGTTACATTTGGTGTCAATGTCCACCTCAGATTTACACCTTCTAGAATTTTGTAATGAATCAAAGAATACCATATTTTTTAAAGTATAAGACACACCTTTTTCCTCCCTAAAAGTGGCTGAAAATTTGGGTGCGTCTTATACTTCGAATGTAGCTTTTTTTTCCCAGCCCTAACTAGGTGCTAACAGATCTTCCCAGCTCTTACCTTGCAGGCTCTTTCATTGTTACTCTCTCAGAAGAAGGTTTTTTTAAGTCCTAACCAGGGGATAAAATAATGTGCTGAAGCTGCTCCGAATAAGTTTTTTTCTAGCCCTAACCAGGTGCTAATGATCTTCCCAGCTCTTACCAGCTTGCAGGCTCTTTCATTGTTACTCTCTCAGAAGAAGGTTTTTCCAGCCCTAAGTCTTTGCAGGGTTTTTTTCATTGCTCTACTTGCTCTGAGTAAGTTTTTTTCTAGCCCTAACTAGGTGCTAACGATCTTCCCAGCTCTTACTGGCTTGCATGCTCTTTCATTGTTACTCTCTCAGAAGAAGGTTTTTTTAAGTCCTAACCAGAGGATAAAATAATGTGCTGAAGCTGACCAGACTAAGGATGCTAGCCAGATGAATACCTTGTAGGCAGATTGTTTTCCCCTATTTTCCTCCCCAAAAACTAAGGTGCGTCTTATACTCCGGTGCGTCTTATACTCCGAAAAATACGGTAACTCATGTCAACAACATGGGTTTCCATAAATGTCTAAAGGCAACTGAGTTCGCAGAAATGTTTCCAAGCTCCATCTCAACATGTAGAAGATGTCAGGCTCGGAGCCTTGAATATCACATACAGAGTGACTGTTCTGTCATTCTCTTTGCTAGAAATCTTGAAAGTGTGCAGGGGTAGCAAGAGTTGACTTCCCTTCACCTGATCTTTTTCCTTTGATTCCAGATGAAATGAAGCGGGTGAATGATGTGCTTCTTCTATTACTGCAAGCCAGATGGCTTTAAGATTCGGTTGGGAATGGCACTCTTTACCTTGAGATCTGGAATTCGTGCTTTTGCTAGACCAACATTCTCATTTTGTTTTGACTGATGCATCAGGAGTCACATTTCCAAAATTTGCAAGATTTAAAATAAAGTTTTAGTTTGTGGGTGCCTTCAACTCAGTTTTTGATTCCTGGTGATTACTTGGTCACATCCCTGCAGTTTTCTTGGCAGGGTTTTTCAGAAATGGTGACTGACCCAAGGCCCAAGGTCAACCATCTAGCTTTCTGCCCAAGGCAGCATTAGAACTTAGGATCTTCAGATTTTTAGCCTTAACTGCTACATCAAACTGGTTTTCAGTTCACCTTTGGTCCTGAGATACTTTTCAATTTCAGTTTTCAACTCTCAACTTCTTTTTTTGAGGCATCAGTTTTGCTGCTTGGTTAAAAGTCATTCTGTCAAATTGAGTTGACCGTTTTTGGATCCATCTCCTAGTGGTGATCACACCTTTTAGAGGTGTGAGTTTTGTTTGTCAGAAAACATTTGGCTGGTGACGAAGCATGAGACTGGTGGTTATTTTTTCACCTCTTGAGATCGCTCTTCTGAAGATGTGGTTTTTTTTAAAAAAAATCTATTTCTACAGTACAAAAAGGGAGGGTAAGAAAAATGGGTGATGGAGTGGGTTTGGGTTGCAACAGAGTTATGCCTGCAACAGAAAGTGACAGGCAAAATCCCTCACAACCCATGAGAGATAATTGGAGGTCTTTTCCTTCTCCTTCTCCTTCTCCTATTCCTTCTCCTTCACATTTAGATTTATTTAGATTTAGATTTATTATTAGAGTTGGAAGGGATCTTGTAGGTCATCTAGTCCAACCCCCTGCTCAAGCAGGAGTTCCTACACCATTTGAGACAGATGGCAGTCCAGTCTCTCCTTGAAGGTCACAAGTGTTGGGGCTCTCACAACCTCCGCTGGCAAGCTGTTCCACTGGTTGATCGCTCTCACCGTCAGAAAGTTTCTCCTCACTTCCAGGTTGAATCTCTCCTTGGTCAGCTTCCATCCAGTATTCCTTGTTTGGCTTTCTGGTGCCATAGATGCCACATCTTCCTCTTTTCTCCCTCTCTCCCTTTTCCTCCTTTTCCTCCTCCTCTCCCTCCTCTCCCTTCCCCCTCTCCCTCTTCTTCCCCTCCCCTTGCCAGAGGTGGGTTCCTCCCAGTTCGGAACAGTTCGCCAGAACTGGTAACAAACCACTGGTGATGTCACGATGACATCACAGAACCAATTCTGTTGGTGCCAGTCCGTGGACGCCACCATCTTTAAAAAAATTTTTTTTTAATTATTTTCTGGGGGTTTTTTTCTTCTGCGCATGAGCAGAAGCCAAGTTTCTGGCACTGCACATGCAGCGCCAACTTGTTTTTAGCTTTTTTTAAAAAATTGGATTTTTCGCCACTGCTCATGCGTGCACACATTTCGTGCACACGTGCCCACGCAGCGCAGCCACGCAGCGCAGGAGGAAGCGAACCAGCAGCAAGGTAAGTTAGAACCCACCCCTGCCCCTTGCCCCCCTTTCCCTGGTTTTTGACTCCTGGCAACCACCTGGATTAGTCCCTGCAGTTTTTCTCTGCAATGTTTTTTAAAGTGGTTTGCCCTTGCCTACTTTCTAGGGCTAAGAGAGAGTGACTGACCCAAAGTCAGCTAGCTGGTAAGACTAAAACCCACAGTCTCCTGGTTTCTAATCCAGTGCCTTAAACAATATCTCAACTGGCTTTAAAGGTTTCGTTTTAGGTTCTTTTAAAATGGATTGTGTGAATATTCAGTGGTTGGAATTGATTCAGATGAAGGGTTTAATTAAATTGAAAATATTTGAAATGATTCGGACTCTTTCTGCATTTCTACATATCCATTTTAGTCATTCTGAACTCAATTTGTTAGGTCAGTCTGAACATTCCAATCGAAGTGAATGGAGTTCAAATGCTCAGATCAAAAGGGAAACCAAAAGTTGGCATGTATACGATAATTTCCCCAGATGGAATTGCAGTAGGAATTAGAACTTAGTGAGGGTTTTTGAAGAACCTTTTGAAGGGACAGTTAACTCTGGACTTCAAGTTAAGTATCTATTTTAAGATGCTTCAGAAGGCTTACCAGCATACTGTAGGAGAGTTTTTTGGAATCTATTTAGAACTAGAGATCAGCTTCCAACTCCACAGAAGAGAAAAATATGGTTTGATATGGTACCAGTGTCAGGCAGTGATTTTATATTGCCTGTTACATGTATATGCAGGGAGCTGCATCCCTATCTAATATAATGGTTTATTCCTGAGCACGTGATTAATATGTTCCTAGTACGCATGTGTACATTCCTTTCTTTGTTCCTTCCTTCTTTTTCAGCTTCTGTAAGGAGCAAGACCTGTTTTATAGCCAGGATGTGATTTATTTGTTTTTGTACCGAAATAAATATTTTACACTTTAGTATTTAAACTGCGGTTTTCTTTCTATAATGTCAGAGTTTCAGGAAAAGATCTATTTCGCCTCTGATGAGAGTAATTCTTATCTAACAACCAGAGAGATGATATGGAGACAAAATGCAAGTCCAAAAGAATCATGGGTACAACCCCCTTTTTTATAAACTCATGCAAATTGTAATATACATTTAATCAGTTCAACAAATACTCGACCAGGTTATGGCATATATGTTGAGATATAATGGTAAGGTAACAGGAATGAATACAATAGCTTTTTGACTTGCACAAGAATGTGTCTGCTGTTCCTTTTCTGCAATGTTATCAAATGCCCTTGCTTCCCAGCACTTCTGAATCAGCATTCCTTTAAGTCTAAGTGTTTTATAGCTCAGCTGATAGTTTATATACCCTGGGAAATAATGTTTGGGGAGGGGATATTCTGCTTGGCTTATTTGACATTATTTGACATCCTTGAATAATTTGTCGTTAATCCCCACTAAAAAAGGACGATCTTTGCCTGCAGTGGCCAATAGATATTGTGGCTGATCACTACAAATCTTAATTACTTATCCTTATAGATTAACGGTATATTCTCTCTACAATTCATAATTGTACATAATTTGTATAATAATTTACTTGAATCTGTTTCCCCTGCTAAATTAAAAAAATCCCTTCCTCCCCTTTTCCCCCTGAGAAAGTTGCCCCGTCAACCATTTAAGCATTTTTAAATTTTGTGGTGATCAAATCGGTAGTCTTTAAATCGAGCGGAATCCCCTAGATCAGGGGTGTCAAACTCATGGTGTCACGTTGTCATGACATATCACAACTTTTTTTCTCTTTGCTAAACCAGGGCTGGGCGTGGCCAGCACATGACGCATCCGGCCCATGGGCCGCGAGTTTGACACCCTTGCCCTAGACAGCTGATCCAGTCTATTGTTACTCCAAGCTAAGACTATTATGGTGAGCTGGGAGTGGATCAGTGGTGGGTTCCTACCGGTGCGGTCCACTCTATAGCACCGGTAGTGGCCTGCTGGTGACGTCACAGTACCTGTGCGGTCGGTTGCCTGGGCACTGCCATTTTTTTTAAAAAAAAAATTTTTATTTTTTTTTTAAATTTTCTTCTGCGCATGCCCAGAAGCCGAGCTTCCGGCACTGCGCATGCACTGCCTTCCTACCCCGCAGTTAATCCAAGCAGGGGAGGATGGCTGCAGGAGCACGTGAGATGCTGAAAGAACGGGTGGCAGAAGCTATCTCCATTCCCCTCCCTTCAGCAGTCCGAGAAGCCACAAACGTGTGGTGATGATCCTAGGCATTTTTGCACATTTGAGGCTTCTCGAGCTGCTGAGGGGAGGGGGAACGGGCGGCAGGACCTATCTCAGTTCCCCTCCCTTCAGCAGTCCGAGAAGCCACGCCCACCCGGTCACATGGCCAGCAAGCCATGCCCACCCAGTCACATGGCTGGCAAGCCACACCCACAAAATAAGCCACGCCAACAGAGTGGTAGTAAAAAAATTAGGAACCCGCCCCTGTAGATGATGGAGAATATATGGGCAAACAGAGAGTAGATATGCATTTTCTTAAACAATAACATCCCTTGGCAATCAAAGAGTATGCATGGAAATACTGTATTCATTAGAAAAGAAAAGAAGTCTAAATAGCTATAGATGTCAGAAAGAGACTGGCTGATTCAGAGGGAGGAGGAGACAAGCAGGGAATTAGTCTGGAATCTCTATGTAGGCACAGAAGGGCCTGAACCCCTTTTGAATGTTGTTGAACCTTATCTAGTCTGGCCCAGGTACAGCCAGCCAGTCTGAGAAGATACCTGTGTTATAGAAATGAACAATAAAATAGCTAAATGAACTCTTTGCATATGGATCTGATTGTTTGTGCCTGACACTAAGCATTAAAAGGAGAGGGAAATTTAATTTGCAAATTAGCAGAAACGGGAGGGAAATGGAATTGAGTGGAATCATGATAATGGTAAAAAAAAATATGAAAAATACAGAATAAGAATATGGAATTCTTATTCCACATTCAACAAGAATATGGTCCAACTATAAATGTATATAAAGAGCTCTCAAGTTTAGTACCTCTGATCACTATCATTGTCATCATAGCAAAAATATTATGTTCTCTCCTCTGATGTTCAGTTTCATCATTCCCCCCTTTTTCTTCTTCTGTTTTTTTTTTAATTAACACTAGGATTTCCTTTCTGGTATTTAGATTTCAACCCATTTTTCAGACTTTGTTGGACCATCTAAGAGACCTCTTCACCACCAGGACCATTTTATAGTTTTTGTGGTTGCTATGGCAACCCAGTATCCCTATCAATTGCAATAGGTCAGAATACTGGGTAGCATCAGAAATGTAATTTTCGTATCACGTCTCTCTCTCTCTCTCTCTCTCACACACACACACACTCCCTTTCTCTCTCTCTCTTTTGTGAGGGACTGTTTCACAGGTTTCGGTACAGCGATGGCAAGGTCTGAATTGAAATTGAAATGTGGCAGGGGAGGGATAAAACTGGTTGCTGTGTTGTTGTTAAATGCTATCGATCAAAAGCAAGGTTTCTCTCTGCCCCTTCTTGCGTTTGTCATCTGCCCCTAAAGATGTTAAACCGAAACAGACAAGCTGAGCTGAGCCGAGCATAGGAGGATGGGAAGAACAAGAGAGTAAGAAAGACGGAGAAACAGAAAGAGCCAAAAAATGTTTATAGGTTTCATAAGGATAGACATAACAGCTTTTTCTTCTAGGGATTTTTCCTTTGACATGATGATTCATCCAGCCAGCCAAGTGAAAGGAGAGCCAAAGATGAGAAATAGCTGCACATGAACAAAAAAACATCTGGTGATGCAGTTTCAGATACCTTTTCCTGGGCTTGCATTAATCACTCTACTGCAGTGTTTCTCAATCTTGGCCACTTTAAGCTATGAGGACTTCAACTCCCAGAATTCCCCAGCTGGTGTGGGGGATTTGGGGAAATAATGGTCCTGGAACATCTGGAGCAGCCAGGTTGGAAGAAGAGGTGCAGTGTTTATCAATCTTGGCCACTTTAAGCTGTGTGAATTTTAAATCTTAGATTTCCCCAGTCAACATGGAAGCATGGTTGGCTGGGGAATTCTGGGAGTTGAAAGTCCTCACAGCTTAATGTGGTCAAGGTTGAGAAACGCTGTTCTACTGTATGAGGATGAACTACTCAGTTTTTTCTAATTAGTCTAGGACCATGATGGCGAACTGATGGCATGTGTGCCACAGGTGGCACGCAGAGCCATATCTGCAGGCATGCGAGCCGTTGCCCTAGCTCAACTCCAGCGCGCATGTGCGCGCCGGCCAGCTGATTTTCGACTGGCTCCGCCCATGCCACCCCTCCCCTCATAGGAGTCTCCACGCGGCTCATTTTGGATGCCAGGTAAGTACAGGGCTCGTGCGGAGGCTCTGGGAGGGCGTTTTCAGCCTCTGGGGGGCCTCCAGGGGATGAGGGAGGTCATTTTTGCCCTTCCCAGGCTTCAGGAAAGCCTCTGGAGCCTGGGGAGGGCAAAAAATGGGCCTACCAGAAGTCGGGAAATGGGCCGTTTCCGGCCTCCAGAGAGACCTGCTAGGCCCAAAACGGGGCACGGGGATGTGTGCGCATGCTCAGGGCAGCGCGGGGTGGGGTGGGGCAATGCATGGGGGTCACATGCACATGCGCAGGGGGTGGGGCACATGGGGGGCACTGAATTATGGGTGTGGGCACATGCATGCACAAACACACTTTTAGCACCCGAGGGGAAAAAAGGTTCGCCATCACTGGTCAAGGAGGCCTTCTACCATCTGATTCCTCCAGATATCTACTCCAGAGTCCTCAGGGAGTAGGGCGGCATATAAGAACACTAAATAAAATAAAATAAAATAAAATAAATATCTGGACCAACAAATACTGAGCATTCTGGATGGGAATGATGGGAGGTGAAAATTAAGAGAATTTCAGGTTCTGCAATGCTGATGCAGGCAGAACAGAACTGTATGGACCAATAGATCACAATATACTTGGATCCTTGGATCTTCGTAATATATGTTCATTCAGTTCTTAGAGCCAAGAAGCATGGAGATCCTAAAGAATAAACCAGAAACGTTGTGAGAGGCACAGAGCAAAGAGATTCAAGAGAAGGAATGGATCTGTATTAAAGGGAATGCAACTTTTTAAATGTAAAAGATTACTGGCTGACTAGAAGTATTGTGGGCTTAGATGTGCATATTGACAGATATGTTCAAAACCCTATCTAAACTTAGACAGTTACAAGAAGGCAGACAGTATCTTTATAAGTGAGCTGATGTTAAGTGTCATGTGTGAATACAGCCAACATATTTAAAAAGGTTTAAAGGGTTCCCCTGTCCAATCATGACCAACTCAGATGAGCGTTGCTCATCAGTCAAGGGATCTTGTGTTGTCTGAGAGATGTTTCCATCATCATGTGGCCAGCATGAAAATATGGAATGCAGTAACTTTTCCCACCAAAGTGGTACTTATTTATCTACTCACATTTGCATGCTTTCAAACTGAGCTGAGCTAAATAATGGGAGCTCATCCCAACACGCAGCTCTCAGATCTCAACCCAGGCTGTTGGCTTTCCAGTTGACAAGTTCAACGTCTTAACCACTGAGCCATTTCATCTTTCCCAAGGTGGGCTAACACCTGTCATGGATAGAACCTCTTGGTAGAAAATAAGGTAGGTGTGTGTGTGTGTGTGTGTGTGTGTGTGTGTGTGTGTGTGTGTGTGTGTGTGTGTCTGTCTGGCTGTCTGTCTGTCTGTCTGTCTGTCTGGCTGTCTGGCTGTCTGTCTGTCTGTCTGTCTGTCTGGCTGGCTGGCTGGCTGGCTGGCTGGCAGTCTGTTTGTCTGAATCAATTCAAAATGCAGGATTTCTGCTTCTTATGAATCCAAGTACACTGTTCTTATTTATGGCTTTTCTTGCAATAGTCCAGAAGAAATTCAACAGAAATTCAGGGGAATTGGTGAAATACACAGAAAGATGAAATTCATCATTCACTGGACTATATCATGACCAAGCCACAGCAGACCCATCATAATTCTCAGTACGTAATGCATTTTGAAAAGTATTTGGGAATTAATCCCTAGTCCCTATCACTGTGCAGAATATATAGATCGCACTCTTCATACTAGAAATTATATAAATGCCATGGACTTCTAGATGCTGAGGAGCTACATCTTCTAGCACCCTCACCTAGCATGACCACTAGTGAAAGATTCTGGAAGGTGATGTTCAGCTACTTCTAGAAGGACTTCCACCTTGTTGAAGACACTGCCCACAGATAACAAGTCTACTTATTGGAAAACTGTTGAGAGTATATATGATGCCCTTAGCTGGCTTATAATTGAACTCCTAGATACATAAAACTTCAAATGCTCAGTAGCCAGTGAAGTGCCTCTCAAATGCCTTTTTATATATTCTTCTCACTCAAGGGATATAACCTTAGACTCTCCAGTCCAGCGTGGCTCTATCAGACTGATAAATCCTATTCAACTTTGTAGCTCAGTTTGTTTTGAAGCCTGAATCCCCTGGTAGCCTCAGACCTCGTCTAACTCTGTAAGATCAGGAATCTCCAATCGTTTTTAATGCAGTGGGAAGATATAAGCAGTAAAAGTAAATCAAGATGCAGAGTGAAGATAGAAGAATCCCCAGTGCACTACACAGCTGTGTTTGACGGGCATCATTCATAAGAAGCGAGGGGAACTGAAAAAAGGCACGTCAGTTATTGAGACCTCACTGCAAGCCCAGCTCACAAGTCATTACACACGCATATACACATACAGAAAGATTCTTTGGCTAGAAATCTAAAGCAGCTGGATTTCAAATCAGCTGCCTACTCAAGACAAACCAACTCTGGTAAAGTAATACAAACCACAGAAATGAGCACAAGGGAGATGAACGAGAGAGCCTTGGGAGGGGGACCAGGGGTGACATGATAGCAGTGTTCCAATACTTGAGGGGCTGCCACAGAGAGGAGGGGGTCAGGCTGTTCTCTATTGCACCAGAAAGCCAAACAAGGAATAATGGATGGAAGCTGACCAAGGAGAGATTCAACCTGGAAGTGAGGAGAAACTTTCTGATGGTGAGAGTGATCAACCAGTGGAACAGCTTGCCAGCAGAGGTTGTGAGAGCCCCAACACTTGCGACCTTCAAGGGGAGACTGGACTGCCATCTGTCTCAAATGGTGTAGGAACTTCTGCTTGGGCAGGGGGTTGGACTAGATGACCTCCAAGGTCCCTTCCAACTGTAATAATAAATCTAAATCTAAATTGTGGCATTTGTGAAAATTGTTTAAAATGACTGCATTCATCAGGCCATCCATACTAGGATTCCCTCAGAAGCTTATGACAGTGTTGGGGACCCCAACCAAAGACTAACGTTGCTCAGGGTCGAGCCCAGCATAGCTAACCAACCAAAGGAACAAGAACCACATGAATTTTAGACAGGCATATTTCATTTTTACTATGGGTTCCAAACATAAACTTAAAAAAATGAAGAGTATATTTGCAGTCAAATTGATAGAGGGGTTAGAGTTTCTTTGAAGCCCTTCCTTCTCACAGCTCACACTTCTGAGCTGGGTTGCCTTTTCTCATCTAAACTGCACTATTCTGAACTCTGGGGAAGTGATGGTGGACCAAAAATGGCTTCGCTTTTAGTGGAATGGATAACCGCAGCCAAAAGTGGAGCTGGTGAAGGAATCAGCTCTCTAAACTATCTGGATGAAGGAGAGAACTTGAGATAACCCAGACTGATCCCTACAGATGCTCCCTGCAATAAGACCATAAAACAGTAGTGTCTAAGGCAGAGGTAGGTTCCTCCCGGTTCGGACGGTTCACACGAACCGGTAGCAAATTGCTGGTGACGTCATGGAGCCGGTTTGGTCGGTGCTGATCCGTGGACACTGCCATCTTTTTTTAAAAAAATTTTAAATTTTTTTATTTTACGCATGCGCAGAAGCCGAGTTTCCAGCACTGTGCATGCACCGCCATCTTGTTTTTGACTTTTTTTGGGGGGGGGTGGAATTTTCAGCACTGCCATGCAGCGTGGGAGGAAGCGAGGGAAGTTAGAACCCACCCCTGTTCTAAGGGATTTTAGAGCTCTTGGAACCAGTAGAGTCAGCTTTGCCCAAGCCACAGTTTGGAGCAAGGGTGCCAAACTCAATTTCATTGAGGGCTGCATCAGCGCTGTGGTTGACCTCAGGGGGCCAGGCAGGCATGGCTGACTGGGTGGCCATGGGCAGCTTGACATCACTCCCGAAACTGCTGGCATATTTCCTCTTTGCACTGGGTAGACCAGGCTGTCTGGCCCGATGTTGCCTCTTCACATTGGGTAGACTGGGCCAAAGCGACGCAGGCCAGCCCCTTACATTTTCCAGGCCAGCCCCACTGGATCCAACCACATCTCTGGCCAAATTTGGCCCACGGGCCTTGTGCTTGACATCCCTGGTTTGGAGCCTTCCAAACAATCCACAGATTTCGCCCACTTCCCCTTTTAATCACTTTTATTGGAAATAGCTTGTAAATTGCTTTTTGGATATTAAGAACCTTCAGAAGGACTTTTATTGCACTGGGTGATTTTCCTCCAACCGGCAGCGAAAGAAGATTTATGTAAGTTTAAAACTTAAAGAAAAACTGTTTTATTTGAAAATAAGCAGCACAAGGGTGATTAGAATATTGATTTTGGAAAGTTTTTTTAAAAGGATGTAGGAGTCAGATTAACAGGAAACAAGACTTTGAAAATAATTATAGGTATACTTCCTGTAGTTTGTTTAAAATCTTATTAAAATTTATGAAGATTTTGAGTTTAAATGTAAGAAATCTCTTCCTGGGAAAATGTTCTGGATGAAAGAAAAAAATGATAAGAGGAGAGCTTGAAGGCTGGTTACTAGAAGCAACCAGAAAGAATTAAAGATTATAATTAAAGGAGAAGACCCACAATGGAGATAAGCATTTTAATTCTGGAAGAATTCAAGGATCTTTGACAACAATGTACCCAGAATCTACTCTTTAGACTATCCAATACAATAAAAATCGGCTTAAAAGAAGAGATAACAGATTTAACAGATTAACAGAGTTGGAAGGGAACTTGTAGGTCATCTAGTCTAACCCCCCCCACCCAAGCAGGAGACCCTCAGATAAAAGATGATATAACTGACAATCAGGCTGTTTTGCATATGGATCTAAAATTGACAGCATGCAAGAATGATATTAACAAATACTGTATGTTATACAGGATTTGCAAATGAAACCAGCTGAGGTTTGATAGTTAAAAGGATCACACAAATAATAAAAACCAGAAAAGTGACTTGGATCTGTGGATTTGAACTCAGAAAAGTGACATGGACAATTCTTCTACTTTGGATTTACAAACGAGATGTGTTATACAGGTAGTCCTCAACTTACAACAGTTCATTTAGTGACCATTCAAAATTTCAACGGCACTGAAAAAAGTGATTTATGACCATTTTTCACACTTACAACTGTTGCAGTATTCCCATAGTAAAGCGATCATTTTTTGTGACCTTCTGACAAGCAAAGTCAATGGACAAGCCAGATTCACTTAACAACTTTGTTACTAATTTAACAACTTTGGTAATTCACTTAACAATTAAGGCAAGAAAGATCGTAAAATGGAGCAAAACTCACGTAACAAATGCCTCGCTTAACAACATACATTTTGGGCTCAATTGTGGTCGTAAGTCAAGGACTACCTGCACTTATAAGGAAATTTCTGAGAAAAGGAAAAGAGTGTAAGAAAATAAATCAGCTTTTGGTACATTACCTAAAAGGAATAAATATGAAGACCTTTAAAAGTAAAATGAAGATTTGCAAAGTTGACTTATTGGATGAAAATTAAATTGTATACGATTGTCTTTTTTCCTAACAAATTATAATGAGTTTTTCTGGACTAGGACTAAATGATGAGGTTTTAAAGATTTGTTTATAGATAAGATATGGGAAGAAAAGAGATTTTGCTGTAATTTTAGAGAAAGGGATAAGCTATGGTATTACAATTAAGAAAAGATGAAGAGAAGATGATAAGAAATTAATTTGTGGGGCATCATTTGAAAAGATTAAAGATTAATATAGCAAATATGTTTTTGTTTCTAGTAGCTTCTAATGGAATTTATCTTGATTAAGTTTGAATAGAGTTTCTGGGGATTTATAGATATGAGATAAGATATGGGAAGGACTTTCTGTAGATAAAATGACAAGGTATTGTGTTAAATAAAGAAAAAAAATATGAAATTGATTTAATTTTTTAAATTTAGGATTAGATATATAGATATAGATATGATATAGATATAAATAATATAGATATAGATTTGAACTAGGTCTAGATATATTATTCTGATAGCCCTTAATGGACTTTGGCTACTTAAGACTGAAAGATAAAGCTTTATTATTTGCCAATAGATAAAAAGCTGAGATATGGGATGAAGAGATTTTTGGTTGAAATATTAGAGAAGATGTTAAGTAGTTGAAAATGTTTGTTCTTGTCTTGATGAAGGAGGAAATAATTTCTTTCTATATTTCTTTCATTTAATTCAAATATATTTTCCCTTTCCTCCTTTCCTTTCCTTTCCTTTCCTTTCCTTTCCTTTCCTTTTTTCCTTTTCTTTTTTCCTCTCCTTTCCTTTCCTTTCCTTTCCTTTTTTCCTTTCCTTTTTTCCTCTCCTCTCCTCTCCTTTCCTTTCCCTTAATACATACTTAAAATCTATAGATATCGGTATAAAGTAAAACAAAAATACAATAATATTACTATTACATTAACAATACAAATAATCATGACTGTCCACTCCAGGTAGACTCTTTCCTTTTGAAGCAGGCAGGTGTGTCCTTGCCATCCTACCATGGTAGCCATAAATACGGTTCTTGGTTTATGTTCACACAACACAGTAAACCTGGTTACTGTCTCACTGGAGCAGAAGTGAGAAAAAATAGGGGTCCTTTGAATGTTACTGACTGACAGTTATAGCAGCAAAGGCAAGAATAGGCAATGCTTAGAGAAGCCGGGAGCTCTTGTTCCTTGCCCTTACTCTACGTGATTCAGTGGGAATTTTGTTCCTAAATGTACTGTTCCCTCCCTTCCAAAACCTGAAAGCACACAAGAAATGCAAGAAGTTATATTTATTGAGGAAAGTTAGAAACCCATAATCAAAAGAATTACGGCAACTGCCCTAGAAACAATGTTCAAATTCCCTTGCACATCTTTTTCCTTCTTATCCTACATAACGGGCTCCTTTTTTGTGTTGGCTGACCTGTTTCTCTCTCTCTCTCTCTCTCTCTCTCTCTCTCTCTCTCTCTCTCTCTCTCTCTCTCTCTCTCTCTCTCTCTCTCTCTCTCTCTCTGTGTGTGTGTGTGTGTGTGTGTGTGTGTGTGTGTTAACAGCAGATTTGCTCCTTTTTTTTTTTACTAACTGTGTGAGAGCTAACTTGTACAACAAACAAGAGTCAAATGCAGAAGTATAAGACAGGGGGATACCAGGCTTGGCTACAGTACAACAAAAAAAGTTCTTGGAATGATACTTGATCCGGCATATAATGTAGGCATAAATGCAATTTTAGGTTGCATCAAGTATAATTTTCAAATCATGGGAAGTAAAGTACTGTGCTTAGCTCTGAGCACCACACTTTAAAAGGATTCAGAGACATTGAAAGAGATTGAAAGAGAAAAAAGGATAACAAAGATGATCGGGGAATTTAAAAAAAATCCCCATATGAGTAGTGATTGAAAGAGCAAGGCATGTTAAGCCTCAAGAAAAGAAATGAGAGAGGAGATGACCATAACCTTCAAACATTTGAAAGGATGTCACGTCGAAGAAGATCAAGACCTGTCCTGTCTTACTCTCCTGTCTTACTCCAGAATGCATGACACAAAATATTGAGTTATAGGAAAGCAGATTCTGTTACAAGATGTTTGCCCGATAAAATTAAGAAACTTTTTATGCAGTATCTGAGCAAAGTCAATGAACAATTCAAAAGAGGCAACAAAAAGGAAACAAAAAGGAAACAAAAAGACCTAAAAAACCTCATCAGCAATCAACATCCAGATAAGCAGAGATTAACAGAAAGATTAACTCAAGACCAAGGGTCAGCAACCTTAAACATTCAAAGAGCCACAAAGGTCCTAACCGGAAGCCCCCCCCCCCCCGTTCAATTCTGGAGCTGACCGGAAGTCCAGTTCCCCCACCACAGAGTCTCCTCGTAGTGCGGCATCCTTTTTCCTCTACCAGTCCTAACAAAAAGCCCTATCATAACAAAATTCTTTACTCAAGGACGAATGTGCCTGCACCTGCATGGAGACAGTATCGAGTTGAGCGTGAAGATTTGATTGAACCGTGTGATCAGCTTGTGGGTGTGGGGCAGGGTTGAGAACTTTCAACTGGGTGGGGAAACCCTGGAAGCTTTCAGATTCGGGTTTTCCCAGATGTTGCCAACATGACATCTCTAATGAATTGGAACTTTGAGGAATTCTAGCCTCAGAGTTTTATTTCGTTGGGGGTGTTTATTGGAATGCTGACAGTAGGGTTTGCTCTCATTTTATATACTAAATGCTTGCCCTGTCAGTGTTGGTGGTCCCTTGATTTGGCTGTTGTTTACTGTTAGCTTATTTATCTGAATTGGTAGTTTTTTGTTGGGGTATTTTTTGCTTCTTGATTGTTGGTCTAATGCAAGCCTGAAAGTACCTACCACCTCCCTTACTTTTAATCTCTTCATTAAACTAGAGGGGGTTCCTTCTGAGATGTTTTCTCCACCCCCACCTCTCCTTTGGACTCTTTACCAATTCAGGACTGGGAAGGGCCCAGCAGCTGACTTCATTACTGCTGAATTGCTAAAGAACAATTTGGAGTGGTGGATACCAGTTCTGGCGGCGCTATTCACTTATATTGACTCCACTGGCTATGTCCCAGAAGATTGGGCTTGGCAATTGTTGTCCCAATTTTTAAAAACGGAAAGAGAGATGACACTGCCAATTACAGACCAATAAGTTTACTAAACATAATCAGCAAACTCTACACCAAACACCTCCAAGATAAACTAAAGGAGTGGCTGGATCTTGAGAAATTGAATAACACTTAGAAGGGACTTTGGAGGGGACCCTATACCATTTCAGAGAAATGGCTGTCCAGTCTTTTCTTAAAAACCTCCAGTGATCGAGCACCCAGAACTTCTGGAGACAAGCAGTTCCACTGGTTAATTGTTCTCACTGTCAGGACATTTCTCCTTAGTTTTAGGTTGCTTCTCTCTTTATTCAGTTTCCATCCATTGCTTCTTGTTTTGCCTTCTGGTGCTTTGGAAAATACATTGCCCCCCCCCTTCTTTCTGGCAGCCCCTTAAAAGCCTGTTGCCTATCACACTCTTGGGCAAAGCATCTGAGCCATTTCCTCCTTTCAGTGGTCCATGAAAGTACATCTATAATATGTAGGTAATAAAGTCGAAACATTTTTACAGAACTATAGATATGTTGAGGCTGGGTGTGACAAGGAATGGCTGGTAGGGGAGGGGCCAGGTGAGGCACCCCTTGATGTGAGTGACATTGAGTTGGCCGCACCCATCTGGTCACATGACCACCAAGCCACGCCCACCAAGCCACACCCACAGAACCGGTAGGGAATTTTTTTAGATTTCACCACTGACCACAGTTGGTATTCCTACTCAGGCTAGACAGAGATCTATTCTATCCTATTGAAAAACAGCCAATAGCAAGGTGCCTTTCTGGACTGATGTCTGAGCATCAATGAACTTCCTGGTTCTATTAAGAGGGAGGCTTCACGTGAAGCTTCCTAGCTAACCTTCCTCAAAATATTTCTCTGGTGGCCAGAATTGAGCTGGGCTAGGATATCTTGTGCTGTAAAGGAAGCTACGGTAAAAAAATTTTAACAGGCCATAGCCCAAATATTTTGTCATTCCTCAGAGTGATGAGAGAGGGTTGTTTTATTTTATTTTTATTTTTGTATTTTGTATTTGTTTATTTTGTCAAGCATATATGATTATAAGCAAAGTATAAACAATAAAACATGATTGAATATATATGTAATAGTACAAGCATGAATAAGAGTAAAAGAGGTAAGAATATATGTGTACATTAGGACAGGGACGGTAGGCACAATGGTGCACTTATGCACGCCCCTTACCGATCTCTTAGGAATAGGGTGAGGTCGATGGTAGATAATCTGAGGTTGAAGTTTTGGGGGTTTGGGGAAGAAACTACTGAGTCAGGTAAAGTGTTCCAGGCATTGACCACTCTGTTGTTGAAGTCGAATTTTTTGCAATCAAGTTTGGAGCGGTTTACATTAAGTTTGTATCTATTGTGAGCTCATGTATTATTGTGGTTGAAGCTGAAGTAGTTGTTAACAGGTAGGACATTGTGGCAGATAATTTTGTGAGCTACACTTAGGTCAGATCGAAGGCGGCGGAGTTCTAAATTTTGAAGTCCCAAAATTTCAAGTCTGGTTTCATAAGGAATTCTGTTGTGAACAGAGGAATGTAATACTCTTCTTGTGAAGTATCTCTGGACATTCTCAATTGTGTTGATGTCTGATATGTAGTGTGGGTTCCAGACTGAAGAGCTGTATTCAAGAATCGGTCTAGCAAACGTTTTGTATGCTCTGGTTAAGAGTACAATGTTACCTGAGAAGAAGCTGCACAAGATTAGGTTAACCACTCTCAATGCCTTCTTTGCTATGTTGTTGCAGTGGACTCTGGCTCTGTTGTTGTTGTTGTTTTTACTTCCCAAAATGTAATTCATTTTTACAAAAATTTGATTGTAAGCCCTATTATTATTCATCATAGCAGTAGAATTACCAACCAACCCTGAAGATAGGGAAATGGCTCAGGCCTGTTTTGCCAGGAATAGCTGTAACGGATCCACAAAATGACAGTCTAGTCTCTTGGTTGCCTTCATGGAATTTATTTTAAACAAGTGGGCCCCTTTTTGCCTATTCTGTTCTGCTTGACAGGCTCAATTAATTAGTCACTGCTTAATTGCAAGGCTGAAATAGTCACTATGGGAACCTATTGCTCCAGAGGAAGATGTCTTACAAGCAATCAAGCTATCTGTCCATTTAGTATGCCTGTGCATAGATTAGACGCAATGAATCCATTTGGAGGTGGTTTGATTGACACATTCCTTGTGACGCAGGCTTTCCAAACTGAATTGTCATTTCAGATCAAGCTGTTGAAACCAAAGATCACTGTACTCCAGAGGCAGGTTTCAGCAGGTTCTGACCAGTTCTGGAAAACTGGTAGTGGAAATTTTGAGTAGTTCGGAGAACCGGTAAATACCACCTCTGATTGGCCCCGCACCATCTATTCTCTGCCTCCCGAGTCCCCAGCTGATCGGGAGGAAATGGGGATTTGTGCAGTATCCTTCCCCTGGAGTGGGGAGGGAATGGGGATTTTGCAGTATCCTTCCCCTGCCATGCCCACAAAGCCACTCCCACCAAGCCACACCATGCCTACCAAGCCACGCTCACAGAACCAGTAGTAAAAAAAATTGAATCCCACCACTGCTGTACTCCTTCTATCTGGATGGTCACCCTCTTCTACAAACTGGAGTTTTTGGAAGGACACACATGGTGTGGGAGAGGGAGGGAGGGGACACGCATCTAGGCCAACCAGATCAGCTGAATCAGTTCTTGAGATCAATGGGGTGTCAAATGTTGACTCAAGTCATTGACTTCTAAAACATTCTGATGATTTGATGACTTTTCTTTTCAAAATGGACCGTCCAAATTGGGAGTATGTAATTTGGCAATCTAGTTCCTAAATCCAAGTAAAATTGAATTAGCTATTCAAATCAGGTCTAATGTGATTTGCATGTAGCCCCCTTTTCATATATTCAGTTCTACATCAGGAAAGGGAAACCTACAACTCTGCAGAGCACATGTGTATTCAGCAACCATTGGTTGGCCCCTTAGAGTCCTCTCTAATTGTGTAGAGAGTAAGGAAGATGACCTTGACGGAGATATGCAGAAGCTGTAGTTTAGACAAGGGGGGCTTGAAACATTTTTTTAAACTCCAGAATGATGTTTGGAAGTATAGGAAGTTAGCACCCACCCCTCTCTAAGAAAAATGAAAAATTTTAGGAAATACTAAAAGGGCAGAATATTTCCCCTAAAAGGGAGGCAGAAACTCATCCCCCACCTTTGTCAATGGGCCATTAAGGCCTGGACCAGTCTATTCTACATAACAAAGATCTACCTCCTTCAGGCAGAGCCATAATAGGAATTGCCCAAAGCCCTTTCATTACATCATCACCCAGCAAGAGTCAACCAAGCTTGGGACTCAGAACAGCCTACAGAGTTGCCCCTGCACGGCCCCATGGGAGTCTGACAACCAATCAGAATACAAGCTCAAATTCAAAGCCTAACAGAGGGTATAAATCTCTCTCTCTCACCCATGTGCTTTTTGCCCAGGACCTCAAACCATGTGATCCTGTTCATCCTTAAACCATCTTTCCAATCAGCCACCATGTTTCCAGTGCCTTTCTCCTCACTTGGAACTGAACCGAAAAGGATATTTCTTCCAACAGAAGCATCTCAGACAGAGGCCTCCCTAATTCACTGAACTATATGAAAGAAGAAGCAAACTTGCAAGATTTTGTTAGCCAAGCCAACTCAACAGTTTTAAAACTTCCTATGGAGTGGATTTCATGGTCTGGTCTACCTGGTGGGATTGATATTTTGCCCTTTTCATAACATGGCCCTTTCCTTCCTCTGTTTCATACTTCTGTCCATTTTACATGCATACATACAGTATATAGAGTGGTCGGTAAGAGAAGGTATAATTCTTTAATCCCTTTTAGATAATGTTATTGTTTTATTTACAGGTAGTCCTCGACTTAGGACCACAATTGAGTTCCAAATTAATGTGGCTAAGTGAGACAGTTGTTAAGGGAGTTTTGTTGCGTTTTATGACTTTTCTGGCCACAGTTGCTAAGTGAATCACTGCAATTGTAAAGTTAGTAACCCGGTTAAGTGAATCTGGCTTCCCCATTGACTTTGCTTGTCAGAAGGGACACTGCAACCGTCATAAATATGAGTCAGTTGCCAAACCTCTGAATTTTGATCACATGACTGTGGCGATGCTACAACAATTAATGTGAAAAATCTTTGTAAGTCACTTATTTTCAGCTGCTATTGTAACTTCAAATGGTCACTAAATGAATGGTTGCAAATAGAGAATTACCTGTACCAATATGCATGCATATTTTGATTTAATATTCTATTGTATACTATTCTATGTTTTGATTTAACTTTCTCTTGTGCTGGATCATGACTGCAAAAAAAGTTAGGTAAAGTCTCTGCAGCCTCCAAAATTCATCCAAGAATGTATCATGTTTTCAGTTATTTGGGCTCCTGCTCTGTTTTTATTCTACCTGCTCAGAGAGAGGAAATGTCAGGGGGCTGGAAACTGAGTCCTATAGAGCAGGGGTCTCCAACCATGGCAACTTTAAGCCTGGCGGATTTCAACTCCCAGAATTCCCCAGCCAGCTTTGCTGGGAGAAACGCCCAGAATTCTGGGAGTTGAAGTCCGCCAAGGCTTAAAATTGCCAAGGTTGGAGACTCCTGCTATAGAGGAGATTGAAAAAAGTCAACATGTTTGTTGAGTTGTGGGAATAATGACCCTGGAGACCGATTCTCTGAACTCCATTTATTAGGCAACTCTCTGTACAACCAGCAACTTGCAGTCTGACAACTAGCCCTTTTATAGGAAGCTGTCCGACGCTTCAACCAATAGTGTTTGAGAATTCTTCCCGCTTAAACGCTGGACCTGGGTGAAACCATGTTAACTGTCAATACATAACAATGCTTAGCCTTGGAAGAGAGGACCGAGGAGGGATATGATAGCCTCCTTCAAATGCCTGGAGAGAATTGTTAGACAGAAATAGGCCATGACCTGTTTTCTGTTACCTCAGAGTGCAGGCACAGAATAATGGTCTGACATTACAGGGAGGCAAAATCTGGTTAAATGTGAAGAAAAAACAGTTTGACAGGGAAACCAATCATTTAGGGGGACAGGAGGGGGGCACATTTTTGGCAGGCAGTATTCCAAGAGAAATTGGACAGCAATCTGCCAACGTTGCACTGAATTACACGAAGTTCTCGACTTACGACCGGTTGCTTTCAAAGTTCCAATGGCCCTACCTGGAGAGCATGTGTTTTATGACATTTTTGCTAAAAAAAACCCCACAGCATTTGTTTTCAGTAAATTTGGCAAAACTGTGCCCATACGGAAAGTTTGACTTGCTTAATGGCTGCAGCATTCGTTTAATGACCACTGCAAAAATTTATGACCCTCATGGGTTGCAACCATGAGGGGCAAACTCTATTGAGGCTATTTGAGGATTCCCTGTAGGAATTTCTGCTTCCCAGAGTGTCATTCAATGGAATTTGGTGTTGTGATCATCCCTTCTTTTGGCTGCAAGCAGTTTTAAATGCAATCTCTTTGGAATTATAATCGAATGCTAATGGAAACACACTCTAAGCAAGCTTTAATCCTGGGCTTAAACAGAAGTCCAACTGCATCGGTTTACAATCTTCCAATGTCATTTAGGCAGACATCTATGCAATCTTAAGCACCTCTGATTGCCTGCCTTGTAGCCTAGAGTGAGACAGAGCATTGTAGACATGTGTCAATAAAAGGTCTGCTAAATAACAAAGTTGTCCACTGCAGTGCAAACTGGGATGACATATGAGATCCACCTGGAAACCCATGCAGAGATTAATTTCTGAATCTGTGCAGGCCAATTCTACTGGTCTTCTGCAATTACTGTATGTTCACTTGATTCCTGGCAGAGGTATTACCAAGTATGACATTTCCCATACCCTATGAAGCAAAAATGATGATTATTATTATTTTTCTGAATAGCCAAGATTTGGGTGGATTTATCAAATCTGGATCCTAGCTTTCTTTGAGTTCAGTGTGAGATATTTAAGAAGGGGATCTGACAATAGAGAGGCTGGGCTGAGAATCAGAGAAGACAACTTAAGAGGACGCCTGGAGCTTCATAAATGAAACATAATTGAAATCTAAGTTTCTCTCATTTGTAAACAGCATCACATGATGGTGTTTAAAGGTTAGATCTGAGAGAAGAAAAACTACTATGAGATATTACTGAAAGTCAGTTCCCACGCATTCTAGCTAACATGGCCAGTGATAACAGTTGCTAAGAGGTGAAGTGCAGCAACATCTGAAGGACTCATAAGTTGCTTGACTTTTAAATGAATGTAGAAATCAGATTTTCTCCAGCTGATGCCCCCAGATTTGTTGGACTACAACTTCCAATATTGCAGTTAGCACATAGCAGAGGATTGACAGCCACAATCTCTGGAGCAGTGGTGAAATATGGTTTTTTTACTACCGGTTCTGTGGGCGTGGTTTGATGTGCGTGGTGTGATGTGGCTTGGTGGGCATGGTTTGGTGGGTGTGGCAGGGGAAGGATACTGCGAAATCCCCATTTCCACCCCACTCTAGAGCCAGCCAGAGGTGGTATTTGCCGGTTCTCTGAACTACTCAAAATTTCCACAACCGGTTCTCCGAACTACTCAAAATTTCCACTACTGGTTCTCCGAACTACTCAAAATTTCCACTACCGGTTCTCCGAACTACTCAAAATTTCCGCTACCGGTTCTCTGAACTACTCAAAATTCCCACTACCGGTTCTCCGAACTACTCAAAAATTCCACTACCGGTTCTCCAAACTACTTAAAATTTCCGCTACCGGTTCTCCAAACTACTCAAAATTTCCGCTACTGGTTCTCTGAACTATTCAAAATTTCCGCTACCGGTTCTCCGAGCTGCTCAAAATTTTTGCTACCGGTTCTCCAAACTGCTCAAAATTCCTACTACCGGTTCTCTGAACTACTCAAAATTCCCACTACCGGTTCTCCGAACTGCTCAAAATTCCCACTACCGGTTCTCCGAACTGCTCGAAATTTCCACTACCGGTTCTCCAAACTACTCAAAAATTCCACTACAGGTTCTCCGAACTACTCAAAATTTCCGCTACCGGTTCTCCTGAACCTGTCAGAACCTGCTGGATTTCACCCCTGCTCTGGAGGTTCCCCCCACCCCCCACCCCCCGTTTGATGCACAAAGTCTATAAGGAATTTTCCAGTCCATAACAAATATAAATATTGTCTTTTCTAAAAGAAATCAATTTAGTCATTTTAGCAAGTTCCATTGCCTTCACCAGCCATTTCTCCATTGTGGCTAGTGCCGAATCTTTCCATCCTTGTAGATACAATAATCTCTCTGCAGTTATGTACAAAAGCAAAGTTCCGTGACTCCCCTCCCCAACTGTTCCAAAAAATAAAACCTCTGGCCTCCATTGTGCACTAATCTCACTTCTTTTTTGAATTGCTTTTAATGGATCATTTGGGGACGTGGAAAATGCTGCACAATATTTGGGAAGGAGGATGGAAAACAGTCTTCAGTCCAGCTGGTTCGGACCATTTCAGGCGAACCGGTAGGGAAGGGAAGTGGATATCACCTCTGCTTCAGTCACTCTGCACATATTGCCAAATGGGATCACAACCTCTCCCCAAGAGCTAGGAACAAATGGTTTGACCACCATTTATTTATGTATGATGAGAGCTGAGCATGAACTTGTGTATTAATTACCATAGAGAGGAACAAGCGCTGGAAGAAACCAGCAGATTAGAGCAGGGGTGGGCTCCACTTACCTTCCCTACCGGTTCGCATCGCGATGGAAGTCGCGTCAGGGAAATGACCCTCTCTGCATGCGCAGAAGCATTTGCGCATGCGCAGAGGGTTCTCTGACAGCCGCTTTCCAGAAGCGGTGACTGGTTCGGGGGCATGGACAGCCGGCCATCGCTGCCAGTTCGGCGAGCGGGGGCAAATTCCCGGCACGGGTTCGGGCAAACTGGTCCGAGCTGGCAGTAACCCACCACTGGATTAGAGTAATGGAGAAACAGTTTAGTTTATTCTATTCCTGCCTTTGCTCCTGGCTTTTTGCAGCAGACTTTGTTCTACATGTAAATGCAACCACAGGAGGGAAAGGAACATATTGTTGCTCAGCTAGTCTTGGAAGGCAGTCAATTCCACTTCAGTTGCCACTGGCACTGAAGCCATGATTTGGGGGCAAGCAGAGAAAAGCTGCCAAGGATGCTGTGGGCCATAGAAGGTTGTTTCCTAAGATTTAGCTGCAGTTCAGCTGTTCAAATCTCACTGGCTCAAGGTTGACTCAGCCTTCCATCCTTCTGAGGCCGGTAAAATGAGGATCCAGATTGTTGGGGGCAATAGGCTGACTCTGTAACCCGCTTAGAGAGGGCTGTAAAGCACTATGCAGCAGTATATAAGTCTAAGTGCTAAGTGCTATTATCCAACCTTCTAGCTGTTGCAGTCCTCAACAAATGACCACAATTGGGACTGGAACTTCCATTGCTAAGTGAGGTGCTTGCTAAGTGAGTTTTAAGATGCTTTTTGCAGCTGTCATTAAACAAATCCAGCTTCTCCCATTGACTTTGCTTGTCAAAAGACAATTGGGAAGGTCACAAATGATGACCACATGACTGACCCTGAGTTGCTGCAACCATTGTAAATACATGCCGGTTCCCAAGTGCCCAAATTTTCTTTACATGACTGTAGGATTGCTGCAACAGTCGTAAGTGCAAGGACCAGTCATAATTCAATTTTTTAGTGGCATCGTAATTCAAATGGTCACTAAATGAATGGTTATTAGTTGAGGACTTTCTGTGCACACTTAGCTTCAATCTAAGTCAATGGGTGGAAACTTCTCACTTCAAGTGAATTGCGAATTTGTTGTTGGCATTCACTCACTTATGCGAAGTGTGATGATTATTAACCTTGATTAATGTATTTGTTTAGGATATTATGTGAACCTAGGCTATCTGGAAAGTTTATGGGCCCATATAATGTGCCAACTCACATAATGGATTAATTCAGCCACCAGTGTGTGTGGGATATGGACACGGGCATTCTAAATTTCACGATTCAAGTAGAGCTTTGGATGAGAGCATTTCAAGCTTATCCACACTTTTAAGTGCCATCACTGCCATCTCCCCACCCCCCCACCCCTTTTTTCTTCATCCTGATTCTACTGGCATTTTATTCACCAGGAAAAGGGATTTACAAGGGGGACTCGTGTTCCAAAGCATGCTTGTCAATAAATCTTATTGCGTGGAAATAAATCCAGAGAGATTAATCTCAGACAGCCTAATGAAAGTTATCAAGATGGCTTTCTAAGAAGAATTTCAATGAGTGCTGGGCTAGGAAGAATAGGAAGGTGCCCTGGCTGGGTTAAGCAAGAAACCACAGAAAAAGAGCAGGAAGCAAAAGACTTAAGTCACCTGCACTCAGATAGGAAATCTGAGGGCTGCAATCTAAAAAAGCAGGTTGTGACAACCTATTTGGCTCCTGCCCTTTAGAACATCTTACACCCTAAGGCAGGGGTAACTATGGCCCTTTTATGACCTCTGGACTTCAACTCCCTTCAACTCCCAACTTCTGGGAGTCAGCCATGCTGCCTCAGGAATTCTGGGAGTTGAAGTCCAGGGGTTGTAAAGGAGCCATAGTTGCTCATCCCTGCCCAGAGGTGGGTTTCAGCAGGTTCTGACCATGTCTGGAGAACTATTAGTGGAAATTTTGAGTAGTTCAGAGAATCAGTAGCAGAAATTTTGAGTAGTTTGGAGAACCGGCAAATACCACCTCTGACAGGCCCCGCCCCCATCTATTCTCTGCCTCCCGAGTCCCAGCTGATCGGGAGGAAATGGGGATTTTGCAGTATCCTTCCCCCTGCCACGCCCACCAAGCCACGCCCACCAAGCCATGCCCACAGAACCGGTAGTAAAAAAATTGAACCCCACCCCTGCCCCCTGCCCTAAGGTAAGTTTGGCTCCCACCCTCCTCACTTTTCAAAGAAAGACCTGGCTCTGCCAGTTGGCTTGGGGACCCAATAAGGAATCTTCATTCTGGAGGTGGATGACTAATTATAAGCTAATCCCACCTCCTGTGTATCTAGCTCCCTCCTTTGCCATCCTGTGGTAATGATTTTATTTTATCTGCTTTGTTACCTCACGTCGGATGATTTCAATGTTTTTTTTTAAAATGCTTTTATGCTGTAAGCCACCCAGAGTTGTTTGACACAAGATGGGTGGCAAATAAATTTCATAATAAATAAAAATAAATAAATATAGATAGATAGACCTTGACTTACACAATTGAGTTCCAATTGGGATCCGAGTTTCCATTGTGGAGCAGGGCAGTTGTTAAGTGAGGCCTGTCAGATTTTGTGAAAGTCTTTGCCATGTTGTTAAGTGAATCATCACAGTGGTTAAGTGAATCATGCAGTCATTAAGCAAATCCAGCTTACCCCATTGACTTTGCTTGTCAGAAGCCAGCTGGGGAGGTTGCAAATGCATAAGACCCTGGGATGCTGCAACCAGGGGTGAAATGCTCCCGGTTCGGGTGGGCCAGTCGGTCGTCGTAGAGCCGATAGAGCTGATAGCAATCGCAGCGTGAGACTTCCCCCACCCACTTCCCCCGCCCGCCTGGACGCCGCCATTTGGGTTCTTTTACCCTCTGCGCATGTGCAAAGCGTTCTGCGCATGAACAGAGGGTAAAAGAACCCAAATGGCGGCATCCAGGTGGGGGAAGTGGGTGGGGGAAGGCTCGTACTGCGATCGCTATCGGCTCTATCAGCTCTACGACGACTGACTGGCCTGCCCGAACCAGGAGCATTTCACCCCTGGCTGCAACCATAGAAAATACCGAGCACCTGAATTTTGATCACATGACATGATCGCAGGCAGCCCTCCCAAGCTCCATTTTCACTGGCAGAGGGCTGCAGGAGACCATTGCAGCTGAAAATGGAGCTTGGGAGCCCATTTTCTCTGGTAGAGTGCTCTGGCTGCCTCAGGCGCCCTTGCCACACCCATCCTGGCCAAGCCCACTCCGACCCCCTGAGGTCAAACACAACCCTGATGCAGCCCTCAATGAGATTGAGTTTGACACTCCTCCTCTAGCCAGCATACACTTGTTATAGTCACACAACACTCGTCCCTGGTTCAGAGATCATTTCACAACCACAGTCTCCTAACAAGTAAAGCACGAATGGTGTTAATCTCAATTAGATTATTGTGGCTTAGCTTGCATTCAACTCATCCTTTGATTACTTTCTGGTTCAATGTCTTGCGCAAACCCAGAAAACAGGGTCATTCAATAATCAGAGAAAGCAAATTTGACCAACGCAGCCATTTTGTGTGCTCCAGGGTCAAGGAATTAAATGGTCCATTGTTGGTTTCTGTTAGAGGAATTGTTTTGTTGGTTTATTCTCTGTAAGCATTGTTAGTTTTTTTATTATTTGAATTTACAGTATGTACAGTATGTATGCATGTCTCTCTCTCTCTCTCTCTCTCTCTCTCTCTCTCTCTCTCTCTCTCTCTCTCTCTCTCTCTCTCTCTCTCTCTCTCTCTGTGTGTGTGTGTGTGTGTGTGTGTACATATACTGATAGTCCTCGTCTTACAACACTTCATTTAGTGACTGTTCAAAGGTACAACAACACTGAAAAAAGTAAGTTATGACCATTTTTCACACTTACCACCATTGCAGCATCCACAGGATCAAAATTCTGTTGCTTGACAGCCGACTCATATTTATGACGGTTGCTGTGCCTTTGTAGCTCACACATCCTCAAAACATCAGTGATCCACCTCTGTGTTTCACAGTAGGAATGGTGTACGAAAAGTAGGCCTTGTTGACTCCTCTCCAAATATAGCATTTATGGTTGTAGCCGAAAAGCTCAATTTTGGTCTGATCACTCCAAATGACTTTGTGCCAGAAGGTTTGAGGCTTGTCTCTGTGCTGTTTGGTGTAATGTAAGCGGAATACTTTGTGGCATTTGCGTAGTAATGGCTTTCTTCTGGCGACACGGCCATGCAGCCCATCTTTCTTCAAGTGCCTCCTTATTGTGCATCTTGCAACAGCCACACCACATGTTTTCAGAGTGTCCTCTATTGCACCTGAAGTTATGCATGGGTTTTTCTTTGCATCCAGAACAATTTTCCTGGCAGTTGTGGCTGAAAGTTTAGCTGGTCTACCTGACTGTGGTTTGGTTTCAACAGAACCCCTCATTTTCCACTTCTTGATTAGAGTTTGAACCAGAGGTGGGTTCCTGCCGGAGCTGTCCAGTGCGGAGCTCCGGTAGGGAGTGGCTGATTGCACAATTTGCGTGTGACCGCTCCAGAGCCCTCTCCGCCAGTCCGTCGCGTGCGTCACCATCTTTTTCGATGAATTTTTGGCCGATTTTGCTTCTGCGCATGCGCGGAAGCAAAATCTCGCCAAAATCTCACGAGGGGATGTGCGCACGCGTGAGATTTCAGCAAGATTTTTCTTCCACGCATGTGGAGATACATGCGAAGAGCACCAGCACCAGTAAGTAATAGCAATAGCACTTAGACTTATATACCGCTTCATAGTGCTTTATAGCCCTCTCTAAGCGGCTTACAGAGTTCAGCATATTGCCCCCAACAATCTGGGTCCTCATTTTACCCACCTCGGAAGGATGGAAGGCTGAGTCAACCTTGAGCCTAGTGAGATTTGAACAGCTGAACTGCTGAACTAGCAGTCAGCCTGCAGTGGCTGCATTTAACCACTGCACCACTTCAGCTTCCTAGTAAGCAACCCGCCCCTGGTTTGAACATTGCTGATTGGCATTCTCAATTCATTGGATATCTTTTTATATCCCTTTCCTGTTGTATACAATTCAACTACCTTTTCCCCCAGATTCTTTGACATTTCTTTTGCTTTCCCCATGACTCAGAATCCAGACACGTCAGTGCAGCACTGGATGAAGGATGCAAGGGTCTGTCAGGAGGCCAGAAACTCATTGGCCTTTTATACACACACACTGATTACATGTAAACAGATAACAGGTGAGGATGGTTACCTTTAATAGCCATTCACACCCCTTTGTGCCAACCTGTGTGCATGTTATCAGGGCAAAATCACCAGGGTATGTAAACTTTTGATCAGGGTCATTTGGGTAGTTTCTGTTGTCATTATGATTGAAAAAGAGTAAACACGGTTGATTGATAATAAATGGCTTCAGCCAAACACTAACCATGAGTGACAGAAAGGTTTTCGTGTTATCATTCATATTCTCTGAAAAATGGCCAGGAAATCATAACTTCTGCCAGGGTATGTAACCTTATGAGCACAACTTTATATATACACATACATACACGAATAGAATAGAATAGAATAGAATAGAATAGAATAGAATAGAATAGAATAGAATAGAATAGAATAGAATAGAATAGAATAGAATAACAGAGTTGGAAGGGACCTTGGAGGTCTTCTAGTCCAACCCCCTGCTTAGGCAGGAAATCCTACACCACTTCAGACAAATGGTTATCCAACATCTTCTTAAAAACTTCCAGTGTTGGAGCATTCACAACTTCTTGAGGCAAGCTGTTCCACGGATTAATTGTTCTAACTGTCAGGAAATTTCTCCTTAATTCTAAGTTGCTTCTCTCCTTGATTAGTTTCCAGCCATTGCTTCTTATCCTGCCCTCAGGTGCTTTGGAGAATAGTTTGACTCCCTCTTCTTTGTGGCAACCCCTGAGATATTGGAAAACTGCTATCATGTCTCCCCTAGTCCTTCTTTTCATTAAACTAGACATACCCAGTTCCTGCAACCGTTCTTCATATGCTTTAGCCTCCAGTCCCCTAATCATTTTTGTTGCTCTTCTCTGTACTCTTTCTAGAGTCTCAACATCCTTTTTGCATCATGGCAACCAAAACTGATTACAGTATTCCAAGTGTGGCCTTACCAAGGCATTATAAAGTGGTATTAACATTTCACGTGATCTTGATTCTATCCCTCTATTAATGCAGTCTAGAACTGTGTTGGCTTTTTTGGCAGCTGCCGCACACTGCTGGCTCATATTTAAATGGTTGTCCACTAGTACTCCAAGGTCCCTCTCACAGTTACTACTGTTGAGCAAGGTACCACATATACCATACCTGTGTGTTTTGTTTTTCTTGCCTAAATGTAGAACCTTACTTTTTTCACCATTGAATTTCATTTTGTTAGATAGGGCCTATGTTCAAGTCTGTCAAGATCCTTCTGTATTTTGAGCCTATCTTCTGGAGTGTTGGCTATTCCTGCCAGTTTGGTGTCATCTGCAAATTTGATGATTTTCCCGTCTATCCCCTCATCCAAGTCATTGATGAAGATGTTGAAGAGTACTGGGCCTAAAACAGAACCTTGGGATTCTCCACTGCATACTTCCCTCCATGTAGATGCAGTTCCATTGAGCATTACACATTGAGTGCAGTTGGTCAGCCAGTTTCGAATCCATCTGGTGGTGTTGCTGTCTAACCCACATTTTTCTACTTTATCTAGTAGTAGGTTATGGTCTACTTTATCAAATGCGCTACTGAAGTCCAAGTAAATTATATCGACAGCATTTCTCTGGTCCACTAATTTTGTCACTTTGTCAAAAAATGCAATAAGATTAGTCTGGCATGATCTGTATTTGACAAACCCATGTTGGCTTTTGGTTATTACTTTCTTTGCTTCTAGGTGTTCGCTGATTCGTTGCTTGATTATCTTTTCCAGAATCTTCCCTAGTATTGAGGTCAGGCTGATAGGTCTGTGGTTTCCTGGATCTATTTTCCCCCCTTTTGAAGATGGGAACTACATCAGCTCTTTTCTTGTCCTCTGGCAGTTCCCCAGCGCTCCATATAAAAATGTATGTGTTGATAACTGCTCAGAGCTGCATTCGTGAGATTGGCAGCCAAATACATTGATTTAATAAATAAATAAATATATTTTTACTCCAATTACAGCTCAAAGGTCTGCTGTGTAGGTTAAAGTAACTCGATACCTTTCCACTTAAGTTTTAAATGTTTTTAAGCAGGAAAGAATGCAGCTGTAGTTTTTCTGCTTTGGTAGTACCTGTGTACACAACTTGCTTTCTTCTGGAGGAAGAACACTGCAAAATATAGTCACGTTAATAACAGTAGGAGTTATTCTTCTTATAACTAGCTTCTATTTTATCCTCTCTACCTGCTGTACATCCATTGAGAATGATATACTTACACTGAGGGAATAGCAAAACCCTGAGGTAGCTTCCTTTAACCCGGTACCAAAAGGGGAACCTCTGTTGTGCAATTCACTCTGGCATGTTGCATTTGACAAAAGTTGTGTGGCAGGTTGTCATCTTCTGAAAAACCGTCAAAGTTTCCTAATAAAGTTTCTGTACTTTTCTCTTCCATGCCTTTGGCCATGCCCATTTCCCCTTGGGCACTCTGGGGTAGGTGCGTGCAACTAAGGGGTGGACGGATTTAATTCCACTCCCGGAAAAGGAGGAGGAGGATAAAAAAAGGGCTGTCCGAGATCTTGCGCACAAGACCCGGATGCGAAGCTGAGACAAGGTTTAGCTCTTCTCTCCGCTTTCTCATACGACAAAAGTGTTGGGGAAGGTCAGGGAGTGAGAGAGAAAGAGAGAGAGAGAGGCGGCTAACACCGTCCTCTAATGGTCTGGAGGTCTACTACAGTGTTCGGTTCCTAACACCATGGGAAATTTCTCTTTTCCGATGGTATTAGGCGACCCCTGGGAAATGGTCATTTGACCCCTAAAGGGGTCGTGACCCCCAGGTTGGGAACCGCTGATCTAGAATAAACCCATTCTATTTCAACAAAAGGACTTCAGGGGAGAACAATAGGCATCTCTCTCTCTCCCTCTCTCCCTCTCTCCCTCTCTCCCTCTCTCCCTCTCTCTCTCTCTCTCTCTCTCTTTCTCTCTCTCTCTCTTGTGTGTGTAGAAATAATAGTAGTCATACCAATAAATTAAACTTGTATGTCACCTGACTCAATGACTCTTGGTGGCTCACAATAATCAAAGGAATTGCAATCAAATCAATACAAGTCAAAGATAAAACATAGAAAGCACACTGAAGTGTGTCATATATGTGGAAATGAGCTTGAAAAGCAGAGCAAAGAGATGCTGCCTAAGGAAAAGTCGATAAGAAACGGCCTGGCCCACAGCTGTATAATAGGTGGAGAAAGAATCTTAGAAGGGAAACCCACCCACCCCTTAAGTTCTTAGACTGCAAAGGAGACAGTGGAAGATTTGTACTTTCAGACTTGTAAGGTTCTTTTAATGTATCTTTACTATTTATTTATTTATTTATTTATTTATTTATTTATCTATTTATCTATTTATCTATTTATCTATTTATCTATTTATCTATTTATCTATTTATTTATTTATTTATTTATTTATTTGTTTGTTTGTTTGTTATTTATTTGTTATTTATTTATTTATTGTATTTGTATTTGTATGCCGCCCAACTCCCGAAGGAGTATGGTTAGCTCATCTAGTCATGTTTCCTGTCTAGTGCACCTGAGAAGGCTGATGTCAGGTTCCGGAATAAGCATCCGTAGAAATAACCACAAACCCAATGCTGGTTTGTATACAGTTTTTACTCTGCTTCTCCGGCATGAACTGATAAACACACGAAGTGAAGCTTGTGTCAAATCTGTGTGCTGTGTTCCTCCCATTACTTTTATTCTTCACGTGCAACACCCATGTGATCAGCTGCCCTCCAATCCGCATTAGAAGCCGGTGTCTGTATCCGACGCCCAGCTGATAGGCAGCCGCTGCAGTGGCTGACATTATCCACTAGTGCCCACAGATTCATGGCTTCATGTTGGGCTTCATATCGGGCTTCGCGATATCCTGCTCCCCGGCCTGAATGACAGCTCCAGGCCATAGGCTCGTCGGAGCTGACAGCTGACAAATGAAGGCCTGGGTGAAGAGCTCTTATGAACAACAGCACAGTGGGGGTTATCCAAATCTTGGGAGAAACTTTGTTCTGGAGATCAGGCACTGCTAAAGAAAAGGGGAGTTTGGGGGATTCCAATTGATGCTATTATTTAATCATATGGAAAGATCAAATAAGAGAGGATGTAGTCTGCAACTGCATAACAGGCAGAGAAAGAAATTCAGAAAGGATCCTCCCTAATGTATTAGGCTGTAAAAAGTGTTGGCAGGAGGGTTGTCCTTTCAGGTTTGCAAAATTGTGTTAATGTAGCCTTACAAAAAAGTAGAATTAGCTCATCTGGTCATGTTTCCTATCTTGTCTACTGGGAAAAGCTGACTATGGGACAGACTAGATCAGGATACTGACTGCATAGGACCGTGATGGCGTGATGGCACGTGGAGCCATATTTGCTGGCATGTGAGCCATTGCCCTAGCTCAGCTCCAGTGTGGATATGCGTGCCGGCCAGCTGATTTTTGGCTCACATGGAGACTCTGGGAGGGCATTTTCTGCCTCTGGAGGGCCTCCGGGGGTGGGAGAGGCCATTTTCGCCCTCCCCAGGCTTCTCTGGGCGAAAAATGTGCCTACCGGGCCCACCAGTAGTCAGGAAATGGTGGAAGGGGGGTCATGCGTGCATGCACAGGGGGATGGGGCATGTGGGGAACATTGAATTATGGGTGTGGGCACATGCACGCATGCGATAGTGTACACACTCGTGCTTTCGGCACCCAAGGAAAAAGAGGTTCGCCATCACTGCCATAGGAAAACTGGAAGTATTATTTATTGAGAATGTCTGTAGTAACAGAATCTTGCAAGTCCGCCTCTGTTTTCCCTTCCCATCCCTCCCTCTTACAATCCAGAGAGTCAAGTGATGTCACAGTGGGAAACCATGAGTTTATTACAAATAGTTTCCCAACTCCCTATGGTCAACACAAGCTTCTTTTGCATTTACTGTCTGGATGAATTCTCCAAGACCATCCTCATGGCTGCATCCGTTGGTGGCCCAAAAGCTTTTTGGAACAATGCTAATTTAATTTGTTTTTAGAATACAAGGAAGGTTGGGACTGCCTGTACTTCCAGGGAGACAGAGCCAGTTTGTAAAAGGGACCAGATAAGAAACACAACTAGATGAGCTAATTCTACTTTATTATAAAACTACAATGAAAGAAGCATGCAAGTACAAATCTTCCACTGTCTCCTTTACAGCCTGAGACGAGTTTTCTGGTCCATCCCATTCAACTCACAAGAAAGAGGAATCCCTCAACAGGCCCTATCTAGTTGTCTATCTTGGATGGGCAGATTAGAAGGATAAGCTCTACAAAACAAACTCAAACTGAACTCCAAAACAAACAAACAAAAATCAAAACTCCCAATTCATCTTAAACTGATGGTGTTGCTTTTGGACAATATGGAAAAGTCCCTGATAGTTTTAAAAAGTCATTGATCATTTAAAATTACAGGTACAAGTTACAGTATCTTTGCTTTCCTGGATAACAAATTCTGTTCAAGATTATATCACAAGGAAACTAGAGTTCTATGGCAAATAGGTAGATGGGGGATGGGGTAATTGTCTGTTCAGAGATACAAACTGCTTTTTCAGTGAATCAATAGCTCCAACTTCTTGCAATCCTTTAATCCCTAGGGGAGATCCCTTCCTATCTCTCCAATACAAGACACATTATTAATGGATTATGTTTTCAGCAGGTAAAGGTCATTTTTAATGCTTTTAATGATTTAAATCCTAAATCTTCCTTTTTGGATTTATTACATTCAAGTATGCTGGCTGTGAAATCTCCATGGAATAATTAATTTGCATCTAAAGAGTGGAGATGCTACCCATAGTCAATTCTTCAGCTGGGCAACTTGGAATAAAATGGAAATAACAAATAGCTACCTTCCCTTTTAAAAGCAAAACAGAATCACAAGCAAATCAGAGGACCTGTTTTTGATATGACTTGCAAGGATGTTAACAGTGAGATCAGTTGGATTTACTTGCACACCCCTCTAGTTCTCTATTTGTTAGATATACATCCCACTTTTACCCAGGAGCTCAAGATGATAAACCCTGAGGAAAATTGGATGAATGAACGACTAGCCTGAAGTAACACATGGAGTTTTCATGATTGTTACTCATGCCCCCTAGTCCAAAGGTTGACAACCCGTGGCTCCGGAGCCACATGTTGCTCTTTCATCCCTCTCCTGTGGCTCCCTGTTGCACCCACCGGTTGTTAAGATTTTCTGTGATATTACCGGCGGATTTCATCCAGCCGTTTGCCCTGGGTGACTCCTGCCGTGGCTTGAGAAAAGAAGAGACTCTCTCCCATCCCAGTTACTCCTCACGTGGTTGGCCCCGCCCGTTGCCCCAACTTGGCTTGGTTTTCTCAAGCCAAGTCTCACATGGCTTGAGAAAACAGAATCCTCACGTGGTTGGTCCCATCCGTCCCCCGCCCCTCCTCGCTTTGCTGGATAAGAGAAGAAAGAAGAGAACAGAGTTGCAGTCACTTCTTGCCTTGCCGGAGAAGTTCGAACTGCAATCCTCGCCTTGCTGGAGATCTGACTCGCTACCCAGGAAGTCACTACTCGGTGAGTAATAGCGAGCGAGCGAGCAAGCGAGTGAGTGGGCAGGCGGGGGATGGGGGAACACCACGTTTGCCTTCAGCAGCCCCTGATATGGCTTGGCCCATCCCCCGTTACCACCGGGCTTGGCTTGCCTTCGGGCCAGCCTGGATAACGCCAGGCTTGGCCCAGCCCCCGCTACCACTGGCAGAAGGGCAGCTGGGGAGTTGTGGATATGACAGGGAGATGGCCGGAGCACTCACGAAGCAGACCTGTGCTTGTCTTTTCCAGGCAACAAGCATTCTGCCTTCGTGAGAGCACTTCATGGCTTTTGGCTCATGGCCTTCCCAACACCTCATGGCTTTTGGCTCATGGCCTGCCCAACTCATGGCCTGCCCAACTCAGCACAATGTATCTTTTATTTTATGTACACTGAGAGCATATACACCAAGACAAATTCATTGTGTGTCCAATCACACTTGACCAATAAAGAATTCTATTCTATTCTATTTTTTATTCAGTTTGACAGCTGACTGCACCCTACCCTCCAATACACATGTTCAAAATGTTTTGTGGATGGGTGGGAATGATGACGCATTGGCCACACCCACAAGGCATGGCTGGGGGGGTCATGTGACCAGGGGGTGTGTCGAGTTCGCCACACACACCCAGGCGTTGCGGTTCCCAGTGTTTTGTTTTCTGTGGCAAACGGGCCCAAGTGGCTCTTTGAGAGTTTAAGGTTGCAGACCCCTGCCCTAGTCACTTGTCTTGACTATTGCAACGCACTCTCCATGGGGCAGGACTTGAAGAGCATCCGGAAGCTCCAGTTGGTGCAAAATGCAGCGGCTTGCATGGCTTTGTGCAGACTTCGGTGTACACATGTATCACCTCTCCTGCAGGAACTGCATTGGCTGCCGATTTGCTTCTGGGGGCAATTCAAGGTGCTGGTTATCATCTTTAAAGCCCTTCATGGCTTCGGACCAGGTTATCTGAGGGATTGTCTCTTGCCGGTCACATCTACCCAACCCACCAGAGCAGGGAGGCAAGGAATGTTGCAGGTCCCATCCTCTAGGGAGATACAACCGGTGGGACCCAGAAGAAGAGCCTTCTCCATGGTGGCTCCCTCTCTCTGGAACAACATCCCCCCACAGATTAGAATGCCCCCCCCCAACACTCTTCCGGAAGACGTTAAAGACTGGTTCTGCCAGCGGGCCTGGGGAATGCAGAGCAGGATGGAGCCCATTAAATGGCTCATGTGATGTGTTGCCGCCAGGGGGTGGGGGTTATTTTATTATATTATTATATTATATGATTATTCTCTTTTATCAGTTTTATTGTTTTATATATGAGGTTTTAATATTCCTGTAAACCGCCTTGAGTTGCCATGTGTGAATAGGTGACAATATAAATTTCCTAAAATAAAAATAAAATTGTGGGTTGATTTAAACATGGTTGGCAGGAGAATTCTGGGAGTTGAAGTCCACAAGTCTTAAAGTTGCCAAGTTTGAAGACCTCTGTGCCAGACCCATACCTTTACCACCCTGACTTTGGACCAATTGAGAGTCCCCCATTGTACAGAGCAGAAGGGATGGCCTTGAAGGATAGGAGGAAGAGTCACTACCAAGGCAATGGTCAGATAAAAGAGGGCTGAGTCCAAGGCAGAAATGTAATCTGAGAAAACATCTCAGACATGCCCCTCCCTGGCTCTCACAAAGACAAAAGTAGGGAGGGGGAAGCATATTCAGTCTTGAAACAATCTTTTATTATACAAGAGAAGTAGCATTAGCCTACATCTCTTCAGATTTCTGGTCTGCTCTACCTTGAAAAGCTGAAACCCACAGAAACTTTTCAAGGCTGAAGGTGGTGTAGATCACGGGTGTCAAACTCACCATGTCACGTTCTTGGTTCTTGGTTCTAGAACTTGATTCTCCCTGCTTCTAGTTCAGGACCTTCACCACTAACCTATCCTGGCTCTTGGACTAAGAGGAAGGGACTGGTCCAGAGTCATCCAGGGATTCTGTGCCTGACAGGAAACTAGAACTTGGACTTCCTCATTCCTAACCCAGCACCTTCACTATTGCATCATTACTGAAGAGACTTAGGCCAAATCACCAAGAAAAGCTGCATGGTTGTAGGATGGCATTTCCCTAGCCATAGATCAACACGCCAGGGGTGAAATCCAGCAGGTTCTGACAGGTTCTGGATATTTTGAATAGTTCGGAGAACCGGTAGCAGAAATTTTGAGTAGTTCGGAGAACCAGCAAATACCACCTCTGGCTGGCCCCAGAGTGGAGAAGGAATGGAGATTTCGCAATATCCTTCCCCTGCCACGCCCACCAAGCCACACCACTCCCACCAAGCCACGCCCACAGAACCGGTAGTAAAAAAAAATTGGATTTCACCACTGCTTTTGACCAATCTGCCTGTTGAGGGAAGCATTCGTCCGAATGCTACCATGTGAGAATGATAATAAATCTCATAGAGTCGACTTGGATCTTTTCTTTGGAATTCAGACAGATAGAAATAAAGCCGAGATTAAAAGTCTAATAGAAAATATTTATTTCGTTACAAAAACAATAAATCCTGGATAATTACATTTTGCTAATAAAACGTGACCGTTACAGTCAGAGTCAAAGTCAAAAGTGATTAATGGTGGATCAGGAATGTGGACATGCGTACAAGATCATATCACATGTTCTGCTTGTATTGGAATATACCATAATATTAGAATAGGGATGCACCACCCTGCATATACATACAACTGACAATATTCACACCGTGACACTGCCACACTGGCTAGCTGTTTTATGTGACTTCCATCCCATAATTTGCAAACCACATGAACCCTGGAGAGGAGAGGAGAGCTGCAAACCAACTCCCTTCTCTATCCATTAAATTGTTTCTTCTTTGATGATTGAATGAGTGAATTTCAATTTCTCATCATTTTTCAAATTTGCTAATGTTAAAGTTCAGTTTGCCACAGCTGAGATTTCTTTAAAAGAACAGTATCTAGTTAACCATACAATCTTCCGAAGAAAAGCATTGGTTTATTCGATATACATAGTATCCGAGGGAGGGGGAAAAAATCCCTCAACCGTGTTGTCTTTTTTGACATTATTTTCACAAATGCATTATGTATACACTTTGGCACAGTCTTTCCTGTAGTATCCTTTTTTTTTTTTTTTTTGATGGGCTGCTTTGCAAATTACAAGGAAGCGCAGATTCCGAATGACAACTTTCACGTCGTATATTGGTATTAAAATATGAAACTAGGTAAGTTGCCTTCAGACGTGAAGTAAACAAACTTCTTCCCCGTTGTTAATTGTCACAGCATTGTCTCTACAGCTTCTTTTCAAGCAAAATCGCAAGGCATCTTTTCATTTTTATTGAGAAAGCACACTGAAGGCAGACTCCGTTTCCTGTTCAGCTCTTCTCCCTTTCTTCAACTACTTCCACCCTCCTCCCCAGGCATTCCAGCCAAATCTCCATCCCATCAAACTGCCTCCTTTATGAATAATAAAGATATAGGAAATTAAAGTAATACATCATTAGGGGCCCATTGTTCTGATGGAGTGCAGCTAAGATGTGTCAAATGGGAGTCTGAAAAGAGCCATCAAAATCCCTAGGAGACAAAGCTGTCCATTAGGAAGCAGCATAAATCTCAATGCGCTTGTCCCTTGTGTGCATCTTTGGGTGTTGCTGGGAAAAACAAGGAAATCTTAAGGACCCGAGAGAGTTTTTATTCAGGCAGAAAAAAGATCTAGCAGGCTCAAGTTATCTGTGCACCAACAAATGTGTTGGGACTTAAAGAACCATGATTAGGTAAAAGACACCAAAGGTGGCTATCTGGTTCCAGCATACCAGAAATACAATTTTTCACTGCTAATGCAAAAATAAAACAAAGACACAAAGATAAAGGCTCTGCTAAAAGGCTCTGCTAAAATGGTAATATTGCCAGACCTTGGGGGAAAGGGTGGACCCATTATACTATGTCAATTAAGAGAATTTATAAAGAGCCGAGGTGGCGCAGCGGTTAGAGAGCAGTACTGCAGGCCACTTTAGCTGACTGTGATCCGCAGGTCAGCGGTTCATATCTTACCGGCTCAAGGTTGACTCAGCCTTCCATCCTTCCGAGGTAGGTAAAATGAGGACCCAGACTGTTGGGGGCAATATAAAATATACATTGCTTACTGGTGTAGACCGCTTAGAGAGTGCTTGCACTGTGAGGCGGTATATAAATCTCACAAAATAAAATAAATAAATAAATATTCTACATCGTGATGCTTCAGATAAGCTGTAGGTTATACCAGCTTCATGAACTCCTGAAAGGCAATCATGTACAGCACCGAACATAAAGAATAATCTTGTGATATTTTCAAATCTAATGTAATTATGGAGGATAATATTTCAGTTTATCAGGCGAAGGAAATGAGAAAGGAATCATGTGTCATAAACTTCCACGTGCACACACATAGTCATACAAACACAAATATGTACATGGGAAGAGAAAGACGGATGATGAAAGAAGTGAGAAACAATGGAAATTATCTACAGAGAATGAAACTTCTTCAAAGTACAGTAGCAATAGCAATAGCACTTAGACTTATACACCACTTCATAGTGCTTTACGGCCCTCTCTAAGCAGTTTATAGAGTTCAGCATATTGCCCCCAACAATCTGGGTCCTCATTTTACCCACCTCAGAAGGATGGAAGGCTGAGTCAACCTTGAGCCTAGTGAGATTTGAACAGCTGAACTGCAGCTAGCAGTCAGCTGAAGTAGCCTGCAGTGCTGCACTCTAACCACTGCGCCACCTCGGCTCTTACTAAGGTGTAAGAGTAAAGGTGACACAATCCTTCTTGCATTGCTGTATTGGTCAACCCAGAGAACAGAGTTTGCACAACATAGTAAATCTGGAATACTAACTACAATGGCTGTGTTCATATAACATGTTGTGCTCAAAGGTACAGTGCAATGCCTTAAGGCGAGAATCCCATTTGCACAACATTCTAACAAAATGGGCGGTGAACCAAAAACAACCCAATCCTATCTTAGCTCAATATGGTATTCTGTGTTAACCCAGAAATAAGGAAATTCTCTTTCTATTTAATTTGTGAGCCACAATAAATGAGTTGAATGGATTCTACTTCAGCTGTTTCAGGACAAAATAGGATGAGATAGTTATTTTCTCACATCTTTAGATTAAAGATGGCTTGAGAATGAAATTGCTTGAAATGTGGGAATTACTTCTTTGGGGCCCATTTATTTATTTATTTATTTATTTATTTATTTATTTATTTATTTATTTATTAGTGAGATTTATATACCGCCTCATAGTGCAAGCATTTTCTAAGCAGTTTACACCACTAAGCAATTTTTTTAATATTTACATTGCCCCCAACAATCTGGGTCCTCATTTTACCTACCTCGGAAAGATGGAAGGCTGAGTCAACCCTGAGCCGGTGAGATTAGAACAGCTGAACTCAAATGATCACAGTCAGCTAAAGTAGCCTGCAGTACTGCTCTCTAACTGCTGCGCCACCTCGGCCCTTTGACATCTTAGTTGTCCATTCCTGACCACAATGATGTCATGATGAGAAAATGCACACTATGCCATCATGTGGAAAGTTCCTTCCTACTTAAGAAGCTGAACTTGCACCACAATTTTGTGATGTATGTTTTCTCACTTCCCCTCCTACAACTCCTTGCAACTGTTGTTGTTTGCATAGCAATTGGCAGTGCTGATTAAAATTATGAAAATATTCTCGTTTTTGAAGATACATATCTCAAATGTCTGAGAGAAGCAAACTGGAAAGTGAAAATAGTGCCAGACAAATAAATTATTTAGCACTTTTTCCTAATGTTAATTCAATTTGTAGAAGAGAACTGCCTTTAAAAAATACTTTCAGAGGAGAGAATTTTGGATAAATCTTTATAGATAGAGTGTGCAGATCTTGTACTTATTTTGTAGCAAGCACAATCCACTTTCTAGAATCTAGAGGGTTTTAGTATCTCTGCCAACCTGCCCTTCTTCTCCATGTCAAATGAAGACAGCAGTCGTGAACTGTTCCATACGGGGAGACTCCGAAACGAAGCCCCTATCCCTGCTAAGGAGGAATCTCCATGTCACGGTGTGAATATTGTCAGTTGTATGTCTATGCAGGGTGATGCATCCCTATTCTAATATTATGGTACATTCCATTACAAGCAGAACATGTGATATGATCTTCTACACATGTGTGCATTCCTGATTCTCCATTAATCTTTTTTGACTTGGCTCTGACCGGAACGGTCACGTTTTATTAGTAAATATGTAATTAATCAGGATTTATTGTTTTTGTTCCGAAATAAATATTTTCTATTAGACTTTTAATCTCGCCTTTATTTCTAACTGTCTGAATTCCAAGTAAAGATCCACATCGCCTCTATGAGATTTTATTCTCATCCCAACACTCCATTTGAGAAATAATTGGAGAAAATCCTTGTTCCCCTCAGAAAATGAAAATTGGAGAAGTCCTCAACTCTATTGCTCTGATAACAAATTTGAAAGAGAATTTTGAGTCTAACTCTGTGTGAATATGTGCATGAATTAGCTTCAGTGCACCATGCAGCAAACATGGAAACCAAATGACATGCCTATCATTCAGTGACCTGGAACTGGCCCTGAATCTACACAATTTTATTATTTGAGAAGACCCAGATTCATGACACTCATTAGCCAATTTTGGACCAGTTACTGTGTGTTAGTCAAACCAAATGATAAAACATTGTAAGGATAAAATGTAGAGAGGAACTTTGGATGTTATTTTAGCTCCTAATGGACTGGCAGGAGATAAAAGCAAGGAGGAGAAGGCAGAGAAAAAGAAGACCAATTATAGATAGACCAAAATCTGATGAAGAATGTGTGAAGGAAGAAAATACTGTCGATCATGAGGGAACAGTCATTGAAACACAGACAGAAGAGGCTTTCAAGGAAGTCAGTTTCAATAAGGGGGTGGAGTTCTCTTAGGTACAAACACATAAAGGTAAGGGTTCCTCTTGCATATAATGTGCTAGTTGTTCCCGACTCTAGGGGGCAGTGCTCATCTCCGTTTCTAAGCCGAAGAGCCAGCGCAGTCCGAAGTCTCAGTGGTCATGTGGCCGGCATGACTAAACGCCAAAGATGCACAGAATGCTGTTACCATCCCACCAAAGGTGCTCCCTATTTTTCTACTTGCATTTTTTACATGCTTTCAAACTGCTAAGTTGGCAGAAGCTGGGACAAGTAACGGAAGCTCACTCCGTTATGCGGCGCTAGGGATTCGAACCGCTGAACTGCCGACCTTTCGATCAACAAGCTCAGTGTCATAGCCACTGAGTCACCGCGTCCAAGTCCACATAAACACATACACAAATGCAAATACTCAAAATGCAAAACATGAACAATATAGGAAAACAGTACTTATAGAGGTATTCTGCATTACATAATATTTTTATATATGGTTTTGTCTGCTTATTCTATACTATAAGCCCAGAGTCAGCTTTGGTGACATGGGTAGCTATATAAATTTGATTAATAAACTTAAAAAAAAAATAATTTTAGAAATAAGTGATGTTAGCCAAATGTAGTCAAGGAAGTTTAAAACCAGTTATGTTTGCTTTATGTTTCTAAATCCCCTTGCTCCTAAGCTATTTTGCTTGCATAATTTAAACAGTGACAGATTAACTCTAGGGAAAACCAAGATGTTGTTAAACCCACTCAGCATAGAAAACAATTAACAGCCAAGCTCTGTCTTGAGGTTATCTGCTGCTGAAATGGTTTGAAAAATAAGATTTGACGGTGGAAGCAGATCAAGCAGGGGGGAAAATAATGGTTAAGTCACCTGTGAATTGAACTCCAATCCTGGTGACCATACACAAGCAAATCTATATAATTTTCTTGGCAATGTTGAAGAAGTCACTTATCATTGCTAACTTTGGAAAGAAATGTATTTCATTTGCCCAATCTAGTCTACCACTCTAGAATTTCCTGGTGTTTTTTTTTTTTTTTTGATCCAGCTATTACCTTGGTCTGATCCTGCTTAGCCTTTTAAGATCAACCAATCTCAAATAGATACTTTCTCCTCCTCTTCCCCCTCCAAAAACCCACCCCAACTGATTTTTATTGATCAATCAATCAAATACTAAAAACTGCTTGTCAATGAAGACTATCGAAGTCTTTGAAACATTACTCAAAACATTATTCTAAAGCCCAAATCAAAGTTTTTTTTAATAAATTTTATTAATTTTCAAATCTTTTCTTTAAAATAACAGTTACAATAAATCTTTGAGCAATTCTGCATTGTTACAGATTTCAACTTTTGTTAAAACATTGCTACATTACACTTAATCTTATTTCATTTATCATAATTACAAATACATTTGTATTTACATATTTACATATTACAATACTTTTTTAGCTATCACTTTTCTTTTTTCTAAGTTCAATCCACTGATACCATTTTCCCCATATATTATAATAATCCGAATCTTTTTGGCCCCGTAATTCTATTGTAAGTCTGTCCATTTCAGCGCATTCATAGATTTTTTTTTAATTGTTGTACTTTCTGCAGGTACTTCTGAGTTTTTCCAAAACTGTGCAAACACTATCCTGGCTGCGGTGGTAATATGTAAAACTAAATATTTGATATTTTTATTGTGGTCTTTTTTGAATATTCCCGAGGAGGAGCTCTGGTGTAAATTCTATTGTTACTTTGGTTATTTCCTGTATCCATTTATTTTGGTCCAAAATCTTTTCGTTTCGGGACACAACCACCACATGTGAAAGAAGGTGCCTTGTGTTTTTTTACATTTCCAACAAATCGGGTTCACATTTGGATAAATTTTAGCTAATCTAGTTGGACCTAAGTGCCATCTATAAGACATTTTATAATAATTTTCTTTATATGATACTGATTTAGATATTTTAAGATTTCTATTCCATACCTGTTCCCAATCTGCCAAGTGGATATTATGTCCTATAGCCCAAATCAAAGTTAAAAGCAAGATATATTTTTGGAACATCTGTTGTTAGGATTAGAGAAGGAGAGGGAGAAAGAGAAAGAGAAGGAGAAGTACTAAATTAATGTAGAGATTGCATTACTGTTTCTACCTTTACATGATCTCAGTCTAAACAGAAACTATGATTCTACATTCATGGTGAAAGGAACTTGACAGTTTGAGTGAATATGTAAATCTGGACCAGTCAGCTGTCCTCCTTGCTTACAATACAGCATATTATAGTTTATTTTGTTTCATTCATTTTTTTAAAAAAAATGGTATTATACATTTTGCAATTATAGCTCACAAGCTAAAGTCATAATCAAGGCTTGCTTTGGCAGCACATACCCCAAAAAGAGATAATCATG